>LNGK01000005.1:436343-779781 GCA_001510575.1 Knoxdaviesia capensis
GGGGGGTAGAAGGGGCCGTGTGGGAAGAACGCGGGGGGAGGCGAAGGCAAGGAAGAGAGAGGGGAGGGGGAGCCGCGTACCCGCGTGATCTTCAACACCGACGTCAGCCGCGGGAAATCCGACACGCCGGACTCCAGCGTGGCGACCGACGCCGACAGGCTGGTCAGCGCCGACTGCAGCGCGGCCACGCAGTCGGCGTACGTGGCGCCGTGGGACGACATTTCGCTGTTCTTCTTCTTCTTCTTCGTCGTCTTGGTTCGTCGGCTTCGTGCAGTCCGTCGGTGTCCGCTTATGCTGCTTCTGTCGAGCGTGGGCAGTGTCGAAAGTATTGGGTATTAGAGTAGTGTTGTGGAGGTCTGTGGCAGGGTTTCACGTGGGAATCTGGGGTAAAAGGGGAGAGGGAACTGTCGTTGCAGTGGCGTGTTGTTCAATTGAGCAGGATTGTTGATTTCTGGGCGACGTGACTCTTCAAGCTAAAAGGTGACGCGGGGCGTCGAACGCGGTGATTGGCTCAAATTCCACAGTTACAACAAGGGTCTAACCCTATTGGTGTGTTCAAGCCGGGTTAGGGTCTGGGGATGCTTCACGATCGACTCGGTCACTGGAGTTGGAAAGTCACAGATGCATAAATTTACAAGTCTATTACTACTCCCAGTTTTGTATTTAGTATACTAGCCATGAGCACACGACACCGATCAGCAGAGACCCGGACCACGGCGTGCGGGTCTATGGTCCGTGATACTCACGGAGGGGCTCATGTAATGATATATCGTTAAGCTACCGCCGCAGGAGCTCTAGAGCGCGGTCCGCGAGGGAGAGCCGCGGGGAGGACCAGTGCATGTGTTTCGCTCTACGCTGGTTTCCGTTTATCTTCGCGGGCTCCACGCCCGAACCCCGCACGCCGTGAAGAATGGGTTTGCTCCATGTGATTCGACCCAGCGTCCCCGGTCTCCGGAAGCTGGCGGGCCAAGCACAGCACCGGGGTCGGGGGTCCTGTTGAAAGCCCACGCGGATGATGCACCTGGCTGACCGAGGGGCACGTCCGCTGGACTCGGGCGGCATTCCTCGACGGAACAGGAACCGCCAGCCATAGAGGGTCTTTGTGTGAATAAGAGCCGCGGGGGTATGTCCCGGCTGCGTTTAGAGACGGCAGTATCCCTGGCAACGCACCTACGCTCTGCCGCGACCCTCTGTTGCTCGTGTACTGGCCAGCGCAGGCCGCACCGGGCGGGTAGACCCAACCGGTGATATGCCGGTGTGCGGATACAAACCAGGAGCACTTCGTTTCCGTGCCGAGCAACAAGAGCGCGAGACGTGTGGTTGCGATCTCGATAAAGTCATCGCAAGGTCCAGAGGTCATAAAGTCCAGGTTCCGCAGTACTGCGAGTCGATCCCGCGGCAGCCGTTCTTTTGCAATACCTGCATCGAACAAGACGACCATAGTGTGCCTTCCTGGGCCACGAGCTCTCTCTCGTAGGCCAGCTGTCTGCAGTAGATGCCTCAAACTCATGCCATCTGGATGCTTTTCAACGCGGAGGCCAGCGCAGGCAGTCTAAGTCCCGAAGTGGTGAGTCTATCGTTCTAGGATAAGGATAAATAGCTTTTGAGAGGTGGAGGTGATGTGAGTTCGGGAAAGGGAAAGGGGGAAGTCTGGTGCTTTTATATGCGCGCTTGGTGGAGCTGGCATGATTCATCTGTGAGAGTCATGAATCATGGAAACTTGGTGAGGGGCGAAGCAGCAGTCAACCGTTTGTCAGGCGCGGTAGTGGGGAATAGGCGCTGTAAGTGGAATGATCAGGCGCTACGTGCCCAAGCTGTAGCGTAAGGCGGCCCTGTATAAATCCTGTTGGCTAGAAAGAAAGAAAAATTTTAAATGTAAATTCTTTTAAAAAAAAAAAGAAGAAAATTGAAAAAAAAAGAGTTTGCGTGAACCAGGAATCACGGTGTCAGTCGCACCTTCCCCTCTTGCAAACATTGATCTCCAGCACCCGGCAGTTGCCAACAGCCGCCAACGCAAGCATGTCTGCAGAGGCATACGATAAGCTGCTGCAGTGGGCAGCCACGAAAGACATTGTGCTGAACGGCATCACGCCGATGCAGCTTCCGGGGCGCGGAACCGGCGTTGTGGCCACCAGAGATCTCCAGGTAAGCGTCTCCGGAGTTTGGGTCTTTGAGGGGGTGAAGGGTTGAACACGGGGGGACGCGGACTAACACGGCTGTATGTCTCTCCAGTCCGGCGAGACCATTCTCACCGTCCCGACCAAGACGTTCCGCACGCGCGACACCGTCCGCCGCAGCCTGGTCAAGAACCTGGCCGCCGGGCTGTCGTCCCATGCACTCCTGGCAGCCGACCTGGCGTGGGACGCGGCGCGGGAGCTGCGAGCGTCGGCCGCCGCCGGTGATGGTGCCCGGACGCCGGCGCAGCGACCTGTCCGCGGCGGCGACCCGGACCTGGCGGTCTGGCGTGGCGTGTTCCCGACCCGCGCCGAGCTGGCGGCCGGGTGTCCGGTGATGTGGCCGACCGAGGTGCTGGGCCTGCTGCCGACGGCCGCACACTCCAAAGTCATAGCCCGGCGCGCCGACTTCGCCCACGACTGGGCCGCCGTGCGCACCGGCCTGAACTTCCCCGACCCTGCCGCCGCCGCCGCCGCCGCCGCCGCCGATCCCACCGCCGCCTCGCCGCGCCCGCTCGTCTTCGGCGAAGAGGACTACCTGTACGCGTGGATACTCGTCAACACGCGCGGCTTCTACGACTCGTCGTCGCCAGCCATGCGCCGCCTGCCCGCGCGCGACCGCCTGGCCCTGCAGCCCGTGGTCGACCTGTTCAACCACGCCGACCCCCCCAGCGCGCGCGCCGCGCCGGGCGCGCTGGCCTTCCGCGTCGTGGCCGAGCGCGCAATCCCCGCCGGCGAGGAGGTGTGCCTGCGCTACGGCGCGCACGCCAGCGACGTGCTGCTCGCGGACTACGGCTTCGTGCCCGCGCACAACGCCGGCGACGCGGTGCTGCTGGACGACGTCCTCGTGCCGCGCATCCCGCGCGCCGTCGTGGCCGAGCTGCGGGCCGCGCAGTTCGCCGGCACGTACGCGGTCGATCGCGCCACGCCGGGGTGTCACCGCACGCAGGTCGCGCTGCGGGCCGCTCTGCCGGAGCAGCGCGGGCGGTGGGCGGCGTTTGTGCGGAGCGGCGACGACGCCGACCCGCGCGTGCAGGCGCTGGTCGACGCGCTTCTCGTCGAGGTCCTCGAGGAGTACCTGGCCATCGTGCTGGCGCAGACCGCCGCCGTGGCGTCTGCGCCCGGGCTCCTGGATGCGCGCCACAGCCTGCTGGCGGCGCGCTGGGCGCAGATCCGGGAGATCGTCGAGGCGGTGTTGCAACTCACCCGGGCGCGTGTGGACCGCGTCCAGAATGGGCCGAACTAGGTGTTCTGGTTCCGTGTCTGGAGGCAGCTCACCGCGTGGTCTGGCGCAGTGTGCTTAACAAAGCGAAGCAATCGTGTATCCCCGAAGTTGTGTCCCCAGACACGCCTTTCACAGAGAAGGTCTCAGCCGCATCTGGGGGTTGCAAGACACGCTCTCCGGCCACACAGCCCCAAGCCTCAACCCCCAATCTCCCACACGGCTCCCAAAACGAGTTTCACGCACGCCAACAGTTCAAGAGAGACCTCTCAGTCCTGCCGCGTGTCCACACCAGCCGCACGAGCGCGCCGGCATGATTTGCAGAACACTAAAAGAAAAACAGAGACGTGCCGACTGAGACCTACACTACTGTACGCACACAGGGACAGTGTGTCCAGTTTCCCGCTCGAACTGGACCACCTCCACTTCCAGAAGAAATCTCACGGGAGATGCGAGTTCAATTAGAAAAGATGGGGTGAGACAGGAGGGAAATGCAATGCCTTGACCTGGGGTGTTGGAGAGCAAGTGTGGCGGTGTTCCTGCGTGCTCTCATTCCATGGGAGAACACGTTGATCTGTCCCTCTCATGTCAGGGACGGCCACACACACACACACACACACGAGTGACCTCGGCGCTCCCTCACCGGAACTACCAGCTACCAACTACCGACGGCTTCCGTATTTCTCGCCGGCGACTGATCACCCAACGCACAGCTGCATATACGGGCCATGCATTTCTCCCTGTTTGTTTGCTTCTGGTGCTGCCTGCACCCGGGCGGGCCGATTTCTTTTCTTTTTGGCGGGGACAGGCCGCGGGACCCGGCATATACGCCGCCGAGTGTGGCGCGAATTACAAGATCTGCCTCCTCTCTCTCTCTCTCTCTCGATTCCCCGGGAGGGAGCCAGAACTGAGCGCGATCGGCCCAGGGTCTCCTACTGTATCGGACAATATATTTTTTCGTTTCTTCTTTTAATTAAATGCGCGCTCTCTCTCTCTCTCTCGCCCGCCCTTGCGCCTCGCCAATCGACGAGCAAGCCCCCGTGTCTGCAGGCAGGCGGTCGCGCCCCGGCAGGAGTGTGCGTTTGCGTGGTTGTTTGTATGTATGTGGTCGCACGTCCGGGCGATGCACAGCATATACGGACATTGGCAAGTGGCCCTGTTCACGCGCTGTGGCGGCTGGGTGGCTTGCATGACGGGCGGATTCGCAGCAGCGAGATCTCCCGGTGTGGGTTCGGGCTGGCTTTGCAGAGGGAGAGAGAGTGGTGCTTTTTGTAGATGCTATATTTGGCTCTGGGTGGCGTAGAAGAACGGCCGAACGCCCAACGCCAGCATCTCCATCCCAGCCAGCATCACTATCACCATCACCAGTATCATCACCGACCTCCATCAGTACCAACATCAACATCAACACCACCAGCTGGATACAGCCGCCACCGCGCGTCCTGCCAGCCGGCGCCCCAACACACACAAGAGCAACAACAACGACAACAACAACGACAACAACAACAACAACAACAACAACATTGAGTATACCTTATAAGGGCCTGTAGAGTTGTTGTCTTTCGCCGAGAAGGCGGCCGGGCAGTACCCGGTTCAGGACAAACTCGTGCATTTGGTGGAACGGTGATCGACCCTGCTTGACAAACCGACGAGTCGCGGGTTCGAATTCCCTCGGGGGATTTGGGCTCGACAAACCACGATCGGCCGGACGGCGGCGAAGAGATGTAGTCCTATCGAAGCTGGGCGGATACCAGCGGACGAACTCTTTTTTGTATCCTGTAGTTATTAATTAAATGGTGGATTTCCTTTTTTTGGATTGAACTGGGTGGTTGGGTGAGAGGAGACTGGTTAAAAAAAAAGAATAAAAAAAGAATAAAATTGACACTTTTTTTTTTGGCTCAAGGCTGGCTGGCAGTTGAGGCTTGTTGTCGGTGATGGTGATGGTTTTTTTTTTTTTTTGTTCTACCGTCCGTCCTTCCCTGGACATACAGTAAGTAATACCTCTCTTGTGTGTTGTAGTAGTTACCTGTCAAACACGAGGATATAAAAATACCTACACCTCCATCCAGTCGCCATCCAGCCACCCTACAAAGTCCCTCTTCACTCGGCGCATAACGCAGCGGGTGCACGGCGCGGGCGTATTGGTCCGTTGCTGAGAGCAAGAAGAAGGCGACCAAAATGGCTGGTGGGTTACGGCCGTGGCGGCGCCTCCGTCTTTTCTCTCTTTGCTTTATTTTGGTGTGAGGGTTTACCGCGCGCTGGCGATGTTTCAAGCGAAACCACCACTCAAGATGAGTGCCCATGCACATGCTATGCCGCGACCGGCCACCTCGTTCACTTCCTCTTCCACTTACACACACACACACACACACACACCATCACGACCTGTCGTGCAACCACCGGCAGATCCAGCAGAGACAGCGCGCATGCGGCGGGCCAAAAAAAAAAACCACCCAGCCGGCATTTTATTTCCTCCCCGTTCATGCTTGATGGCGTCCTGGCGTCCAGTGACAAGCCGATATCGAGACTTTCCATCAGAGTTCCCCCGCGCGTGTTTCTCACGAACCAAAGATAGAAATTACGGTTTTATTTTTCAAGTGCCCAAGGTCTGTAATCGAGGCCCTGTATGCCCGTCGTCATACAGAGCTGCAAAGTGCAATTTTAAAATTCCACACCGTGGGTGAGAGCTCGAGACCACCTCATCCAATGATCTCCCGCCGACATCGCCATAAACGCCGAGCACTGTTACATGCACAAACGGTATGCAGCCCCCGTTCGATTGGCCAGTGTGTGTTTTCATGCATTGTCTCGACAGTATTACCAGACTACCTCGACCATCTTGTCCATGCCTCTCTTTTTTTTCTTCTTTTTTTTCTTCTTTTTTTTCATGCTGTTCCCCGGCACAGAACAAGGAGATGTGGGTTGCGATCTACAAGTGAGATTCTCTAGCGAGAAAGAAATAGGCCAATCTTAACAAGATAATGAAGCTTCCTCACCTTCCCAGTTCAAGAAAGGGCCCGGATCCCCTGCCCCCTGACAGGAGTGAAACCAAGCAGACTTGCAGGCCACACATGGTTTTGTTGAGTCCATCGCGACATTTGTGTTGATACTGGGGGGGGGGTGGGGCCGCCTTTTGGAGTGTTCATGCTCCGGGTTTGTGCATGTCTCCCCCCCGTCAGGGTCGATGTCCTTGCCTGTTTGGTTTTGTTGCTATTGGCGACAGTTGACGTGAGATTGGCTCTCTTACAAGCTTTCAGAAGTTGCTTGGGGGAGGGAAATCATGCTTGCGTGAGAAACATGGCGCCGTCGAGTCCGCGCCAACAGCGTGACGTCGACCGTCGCCGGCTCCCAAGCAGTTCCCGGCCATGTCAAGCAGCACCAGCAATCGAGAAAGCCGCAAGAATAGCCTGATCGCAGACTGGAGGAGCCAACTCCACTCTCGCTCGAAGACGAAACACAGCGTGAGAACTTTTTCGTCTTCTTCTTGCTGCTGCCTCGTTTTAACCTTCGTGATCCCGTCATGAAATCCCCAGTATCACGGACGGGGGCCTGAAACTCGGGGGTGTGGTTCGACGACCGTGAGAAAGGGAAAAAAGAAATGGGGGTCCCGTCACCATCAACTTCGAACAAGTGACTGGAGCTTTACCGTTTTGACTTTCCCAGATACTGGAGTCTAAGGTGTGAAAGGGGGGGGCCTTGCAAGGGGAGCGGAAGGCTGCCCCCTAATATCCGGGTTGTGTGGTAGTTCTCAATTTCCAGGCGTTGGGGTTCGATGCTGGATCAGGGGTACTTCGAAGTTGGGCCAATGATATGCGCGCGATAAGTACGCTATGAGGTGCTAGCCAATAGGCTCTCACAGATATGGACTGCGAATTTCGTTTGGCCAATAGCCGTGTCCCGATAACAGCCTCCCGATAACAAAGTGACCCATCCAATTTCCACACAACCATCACCACAAAAGTCAGTGCTCTCTCCATCGCGTTAATTAAGGGGAACCGGCAACCTTGTCATCTTTCAAAACCTGCAGGGTGCGGATGTAACATGGACTGTCTGTGTGGTGCACACCTTAGTACTCGGCACCTGCTGCTTCTCTCTCAAAGTCTAGTGTGTTCCCAGCGACGAACTCACAACGGGCCACAACGACACAAAAGGGCACAGGAAGTTACAGATAGGGAGGACGGGCCCGGACCAAAGAAAAAACGGATTCGGAGACATGCTCGGCTAGTACTACAGAGCGGCAAAGAAAAGAAAAAACAGCAGGTGGATTTCAGAGAGAGCAAGGACTTTTGGTCCGTCGGCGACATTTTTTTTTTTTTTTTGCACTCCAGCATTCCAGAGGAGAAAAAAGAAAGATTTTCTCTCTCGGGGAGGTCTAGGCCCTTGTTCTCCATCTCCAACGTGGTCATCGGTGGAGACTCACTGTGGACAGAAGATCCGCCACTCCCCGCCGGCGACCGAGTCTTTTTCTTCCTGGGAAGAACTTTGATACTTCAGGTGACAATGGATTTACGCCCCGGGCCACGGTGATATGGCCAAGAGCAGCCGGTCAGCCGCAAGATTCCTCTCCTTCAGAATACAGGAGAAGACCAGATGGAGGGTACTCCGGCCTGAGCGGAAGAGAAGTGTGACTTCTCATGCTTTGCAGATCCCTTCGTCAGTCCTGGTATTCTTCACCCAAAGACACACTCTTCCGGCTTTCATGAACATACTGTACAGTACTGAAAGTACAGCACAGTACTGTACTGTACTGTACTACAGTACAGTACTGTACAGAACATCCGGCAGCGCCCCTCTTCTGGGATGTTCTTCCCTTCGTTGCCCCGGTGGGGGAAGGATCTTAACATCCATGCTATGGACTTAATATCGCGTGCAGACAGAAAGACGGAGAACCACAGGCAGTGAAAGTTTTTCTCTGACCACGGTAGTTTCCAGCACGCTGGGAGGGGAGGGGGGGGTATGCGCTTTACAGTGGGTAAACCGCCTGTGAAAGGCTCCGGCGCTGGGTAAAGAGTGAAATCCCAGCATTCCAGAGGAAAGCTGCCCTCACACATCGGCTTTTGAAAACGGTCGAGAGAGATCCTTCGGTGGCTTGGAGAGGCGCCGATTCGAGCGGTAGCACCACCACCGCAAGGCACACTCACACACACACACATTTGTAATGTCAAGTGGTGTCGCACGGTATCAGACGGGGGCTTCGTCCGATATAGCAGCTGGCTCCTTCCACCAGCGCGTGGCGGTGAATCACCACCCACTCCACAAGTGCACACACTTCCACGCAAGATCTGACGGAGAGAGACAGAGAGAGGGAGAACGCCACGTCGTGCGTGAGTTGGCCCAGTGATTTGAGCGCAAAAACACATCCACTCCCTTTTTTTCCTCCAGGAAACCACAGACACCCGCTAACCCCAATCGGGTAAGGTGCCAGGGGAATCTCTTCCACAGTTAGCCAGGCACACGCACACACACACACCCCCTAAGATTCACACCGGGCCAGCGCTGTGTGCGCCTTCGCTGCTGAAAGTTGGCACCGGCTACGACCCCGCGCCAATGGTTAAAATCGGGCTTGGATCGGCCTGCAATATATCTACAGTGCGCACACCGTCCAGGGAACTGTACGGCCTTATAGACACCGTCCTTCACGCCCACTTCCACTCCCTCACCTCTGGTCCAGGCCCTGCAGTGAGTGCCTCGAACACACCCAAGTGCGTGAGTGAGCATGACTGAACAACAACATGTCGTGATCACAGCAAACTTTGCACATTCTGCAGCCCTAACCCTCATCCGGAGCGGCACAGGACAGGACAGACAGACACGCACACTTGTCTCTGGTTCCTGGGAAGCCCGCATTGGCTCTTTTGATGCCATTTGCCAGCCACATGCGGCACTTCCACCTCTCGCCCCATCCGGATCTCGCCCCCCCGCTCCTCCGTCGGCCGGAATCCCCCGGCAAGCGTCCTTATACGTGGCCGCCTGTGTCTGGCTCGGTGCGTGGGTGTTTGTAGAAGAAGGCAGCGAGGTGGGGTGGGCGGCCGTGAACCACGCTTCGGCACCCAGAACGGGGCCAGCACCAGAGCATCCTCTCCACCCGAGCTGCGTTGTTCAGGTACTGGGCGCCCATCAACGTTAGTCGCCGCGGACTGAGCACTATTGATGCCGATAGCGTGGCCCGTAGTGCACACACTTGGCTCAACTTGCTCGATGCACTGACACACGTCAGGAATGGAAGACGAACATAGATAAGAGCCGGCGCCGAACCGTTCTTGCGGGCGCGGCGGTCTGGAACCGCGGATCTTCTATACTTGGGTGACATTAATATCGGGGAAGAGAAAAACAGAGGGTTGGCTCTAGACCAGCAAAGAGTCGGACATCCAATCCAGAAGCACAGAATAATACTACAGCACTGAACTTTACTCGTGCATACACGAGCTGAGGCTAGAGCTTCTGGTTCTGGTGGTTTCTCGGGTTAGAACGTTTGTTCTTCTTTTCTTTTCTCTTATCCCTCGCGGCCTTTTAGCACACGGCAGTGGCGAGAGATCAACGGGTGGGCGGACTTGATCTTGGCGGCCGCGTGGAGTTTTCTTTTTCTTTTTCTTTTTCTTTTCTTTCTTCTTTCGTCTGTGTCTCTTCGCGGAGCCGAAGTGTCGAGCAGCGAACAACCAGCGCAATTGAGACATTTTCCCTCCCACTTACACCGGCATCCATACTGCATCGGGCGCAGCTCCTCCATCCACAGACCGCTACTTACTGTTACACACACTTACACTTCCCAGGCTTGCGCTTGTCCAGCGATCATCACCTTAAGTGAGCGGTTTTTTCGGACCCCTCTCGCTTCCGGGCTGTCCTGTGGCGGACCAGCCGGATATAGACGTTTGTATGAGCAGTACTGCACGCACTTTATCCAGTCGACCGTTCACCGGTTGTCCCGATTAGTCTGCGATCCAGAAGAAAAAAAATTCGAAGACCGCCTTTTCGTTCCTTCGCCACCTGCAAGTTCTTCCGTCTTCTGGGTCGCATCGGCCCTGCTTGTATATAACCCACATCTGGAGGTTCTTTCCGCCCAGCTCGCCTTCGCCGAGTTGGCCCGACTGCTCCTTACACCGTTTCTTGCCATTTTGCCAGTGTTTGCCAGATGCGGTGCTGTGCTAGATAGATCGAAGGCGCAACCGGGCCCAGCACTTCCACCTCTTTCCGGTCTTGCTGTCTGTTTAAGCTGTTGTTTTGTTTTAACGGCCTGTATGTTTATATTCGTCTGTCACGACCGATCTGCTTGAAACCATACAAAATACGCGACAGTTCTGGACAGGCAGCAGTGAAGAGAAAAACTTGCCGACGCAGGGTGTGCGTGTCCTATTCTGTGCGTGTGCCTGTGTGATTTTCACCAGATGGCGATTTGCACAACCCTGTTGTCCCCGAAAGACACACACACCCCCCGGCCGTGTGATATTTCGCCATCCTGAGCATTGATTGTTGCAAATTTTCCCTCCAGCGCACAAAGCCCAGTTCTGGATTCTACTGAGGGGACACACACACGTCTGCAAGTTGTACTCCGGTACCGCCTGCTGCAGCCCGTGTCCGCACTGTTGCACTTGTACCTGATACATCCCGACTGCTGTGCGTGCGCGTGGTTCCTGACCCTTGCATCAGGCACCGCCCGTTACCCACACGCCCCTCCCTTCCTTCCCTGCTGGAAAAGGTGAAAAAGTCTCCAGGAAGCAGCGACAATCATTTGCTTGTCTAGGACCCACTTCGGGTGAATATTATTATTATTATTATTATTATTATTACCACTATATCTGCTGGCTCAGGAACAATTGGTACGTACCAGGAAAGCCACGACAACATAGCAACCCTGGTCTTATACCCGCAATTTCACAATGCCTGCCCAAAGGTTGCGGACTGGTCTTGTGTGCTGTTGCGTGTTGCTGCGATCTGGGACGTCCCGGGGGGGCCCAGGTTTGGCCAGCCCATTCCCTGCTGATTTAACTTTTGGGGGCCTTGCGCCTTGGCCTAATTTTGAGAGGAAGGAAGCAGAGAAGAGAGAGAGAGAGACTGCGCTGGGGTTCCTTCCTTCCTCCCCAGCAGCCGCGCTGACGCCCACACCCGCTCGCTCTTTCCTTCCCAGATTTCTTTAATTGCCGCTCGTTCCCCTTGTCTCAACCTTCAGTTTCTGTTTTCAACTTTCTTTTCTTTCTCTTCTTCTCTCCTCACCATATACAAAACCTCGGCACCCGTTCGCTTTTGCGCTTTTCATTCTCTTATATTTCAGCTCGTTTCATCAAACAAGCAGTTACAAGACTTCGTTGGCAGAGTCTCTTTTCTCACTCACTTTCAAACCTTTCTTCGCAAGCTCGAAACTTCGGTGTTGTTCTTTTTCTATAACCCTCTCTCACCCACACACTCTCTGCTTGATACTGTTCATCCAGATCTTTTTACACCAAACGTCTTACCGGTTACGACCATTCGTCTGCTTTTGTCCAACGTCTCGAAGACTTTGTTCTCTTTTTTTTCACTCCCAATATACCCACGTTTTTTACGTCTCGTTTTTTCCACGACTCAAAATGAAGTTCCTCGCTGTTGTCGTTGCCCTGCTGGCTCCTCTCGCCATGGCCGAGGAGACCACCACCTGCACTTCGACCACCACCATGACCAAGACCGTCACTCTCGCCCGCAACCACACTGCCTACGTCAACGGCACGTCGTCGTCCACCTCGGTCATCCTCCCCACCGGCACCGGCGCCAGCTCTTCCTTCCTGCCCGCCACCACCACCGGCTCGTCCTCCTCGCCCACCAGCACCATTGAGCCCACCGAGACTCCCGGTGCTGCCTCTGCCCTGCAGCCCGTCCAGTTTGCGCTGGCCGGCGTTGCCGGTGCCATCGTCATCGCTCTGATGTAAGCGCGTTTCGACGTGCTTTGCTTTGCTTTGGTTGCGATGTGGGTATCGAGAGCGTTGCATTCTTGTTGGATTTCTTCTTCTTTTTTCTGCTTTGGAGTTGATGCATAATGAATCAAGTGTATGCTTTGTTGATGACACTTGCTTTCATCGGGGATGTTTTTCGCACTTGTTTTTTGGCCTCGGAGCTTGGTTGCATACGTCGTGTGCCACGGGGCGCCCTGCCTTCTCTCTCGGCCAGGGTCCCGGACATTCCATCACCCGGCGCATCTATCAGTGATTAGGGCCAGTCACAACTACTCAACCCAGCGAGTAACCACATTACCTTTCCTTTGTCATGTGCCGATGTTTCCTTCTTTGGACGAGAACAGACTGCTGGATCGCATCCACACGTTCTCTTCTCCGTTGGTTGAAGCGCATGCAGCTGGCGGCAGCTTCACACCTTTTTTTGCTTTTCTGTTTCTTGTTTTCATAACGATGAACGACCCCAAAGATCACCCGCGTTGACTGGCACCAACACAAGATTTCCTGACCGCAAAGGATCTTCTTTTTCACTTCCCCCCCTCTTCTCTTCTCATTTGCACATCTCGGCCACCTGTTGGGCTACAGGGGAACAGGCATGCTCAGGCTTAACCCTCGCGTCTGCCGATGATTGCGCTGCCACTTTGAAGCGGTGGCGGTTTTCTTTTTTTCTATTATATCCAGCCTCTTTCGATTCTTCATGTCTAGTCCTATGATTACGACGACCTTTCCTCTTTTCAAACACCCGTTTTTCTTTTTCTTTGCTTGAACACTACGCCATCCCTCTTTGGATCTACCTGGTCGGAGAAGATATTGGGATTCATCTATACTAGAGATAGATGGGGATTCTTTTAGACCCAATCAGGAGGGGTGATCTAGTCGAAGGCATAACCTTCTTGTTTATATGATTCATCTTATTTTTTTTCGTTTCTTTTGCGCCAGTTGTTGATACCCTGTTACTACCACCAAGGAAAATGGGAAGACATCCATTCCATGCCTCTTTTTGACGATTTCATACTGGCATTGGCTCTTGTATTTTGCCTCGGGAGATTGGGAGGGGAGTAGGACTTGGTTGTGTTCTTTTCCTGTTGTATTCCTTTTTTTTTTTTTTTTCATTTTAGATCATCTTTGCGAGATTCTCTTCGGTGATTTCAAAAATTGACAACAAATGATTTAACCTTTTTGGCTGGCGTCTGTGTGAACTGTACTAAACCTGTGATGTTCCTCAGCCACTTGCTTGATTAGATGCTGCTATTGAAACCTATATCAGTTCATATACCAGTGCAAAAGAGATTCTATTAAATAGCCATCTAGAAGAACATAAACGGCAATGCTTCTACCCGGATATCTTCGTCCCATCTCATCGTGGTGGCGTTCTCCGGTTGGATGATTTAGCCGTGTAGACGCACATCTCTAGCAATTTAGGATCTGTGAACTTTTTGTTTGCGCCGATGTTCTCAATCTAACATCCGCCATTAAGGGCGTGCACTTTACAGAAAATCAAAAGGCGTTGTGCATTTTTGGTCGTCTGAACTTTCCGGCAGTGTTACCCTCCACTCCAATGCAATATAAAGTGTATCGATATATTTGCACGCCATGAATCAAGACTTTTCGCCATGGGAGCCGTGTTGAAAACAGTGCACAGACTGTGGTAGGCACAGTACATCCGCGCGGAAATTCTCGGCGCCAAAGAGGCGGATCTTGATTCACAATCAAGGCTTTTTGGAGGAGTCACGTCTGTTGAAGAAAATCTTCACGATATACCACACCGCGACGTCACATCAACATCTTCCGGGCGATTGACGATATACGACTGCTTTCAACTGCGTTTACTCTGCATCTCCGCATATATTGCCTTCCATCCACCCACACTCTCCCGTCAGCCATGTCCGCGTCGTTGCAGCGTGTGCAGCCGCTGCTGCACCGCTCGGTCCCGATTGTCCGGACTCTCGCGTCGGTGCCGTCCAGCGCCCGCGACCTCAAGAAAGCCGTATCCGGCACCAACCTGACTGCCAACCCGACCACACCCCCATCCTCCGCCGCGTCCGATGCGGCCGCGGACGCCCTGAAGCCGGTGGCCGGGCGGCGACCGACCTACTTCAAAGACACGACGGTGGCGGCGTTCGACGACTTCCTCGCCACATCGTCGAGTGCGGCGCCGCTGGCCCCGAGCGACGCCTACACGCTGCGCACGGTCGAGGTGGGCCCGGAGGGCCGCAAGCGCACGATCACGCGGCTGCCGGAGTGGCTGAAGACGCCGATCCCGGCGGGCAACAGCAACTTCAAGAAGATCAAGGCCGACCTGCGCGGGCTGGGCCTGCACACGGTGTGCGAGGAGGCGCGGTGCCCGAACATCAGCGAGTGCTGGGGCGGGTCGTCGCGCAGCGCGGCCACGGCGACCATCATGCTGATGGGCGACACGTGCACGCGCGGCTGCCGCTTCTGCTCGGTCAAGACCAGCCGCGCGCCGCCGCCGCTCGACGCGCACGAGCCGACCCACGTGGCCGAGGCGCTCGCGCGCTGGGGGCTCGGCTACGTCGTGCTGACCAGCGTCGACCGCGACGACCTGGCCGACGGCGGCGCCCACCACTTCGCCGAGACCATCCGCAAGATCAAGGCCGCCCGCCCGCAGATGCTGGTCGAGGCCCTGACCGGCGACTTTGCCGGCGACCTGGACATGGTCGCCGTCGTGGCGGACAGCGGCTTGGATGTGTACGCACACAATGTCGAGACCGTCGAGGGGCTGACGCCGTATGTGCGTGATCGGCGCGCGACCTTCCGCGGCAGTTTGAAGGTGCTGAACCACGTCAAGGAGGTGCGTGGCGACGAGGGCATCATCACCAAGACCAGCATCATGCTGGGTCTGGGCGAGCAAGAGGAGGAAGTGATGGACGCTTTGCGGGGTAAGTCTTCTCTCTCTCTCTCTCTCTCTTACACACACACACTCTCTCTCTCTCTCTCCCTATCTTTCTCTGTTCGCCGTCCATTCGGCCTCTACTTCATCCTCTGTTCCTTGACCACCCCCCAACTAACCCCACACCGTACCGCATTTGCAGAGCTCCGCAAGGCCCGCGTCGACGTCGTCACCTTCGGCCAGTACATGCGCCCCACCAAGCGCCACCTCAAGGTCGAGCGCTACGTCACCCCCGACGAGTTCGACCGCTGGCACGCCCGCGCCATGGACATGGGCTTCCTGTACTGCGCCAGCGGCCCGCTCGTGCGCTCGTCCTACAAGGCCGGCGAGGCCTTCATCGAGAACGTGCTGCGCAAGCGCGCCGCCGCCGCGACCGGCGCTGGCGGCCCGGGCCTGGACGCCAAGCTGAATGATGCGGTCGTCATCGAGGAGTTGAACAAGGCTGGCATCGTGTAGTCTGCTTCTCTGGAGTTGCACGCGTCCGCATCTTTTCTTCTGGCTACCGTCTTCCATTGGCGCACACATCGTGCTGGAGTGTGCGCTGCTGTATACATTTTTTATAAAGCATCCTCCCCTCGTTTGTTGTTTCTGGTCTGCTTTTTATCCACCCCCTTGGGGATAGACAGGGCCGGAAGGTCCCTGGGTCGGGTCATCGGCGTTTAAAGCATATTTTATTTTTAACCTCGTTCTCTCAAGAAATAACGAGGCACGAGAAAGAAAGAGAGAGAAGCTGGAACGAGAATCTAGCTGTCTCTCGGGGTTCAACAGTTGTATAGGCACGCCACCTGTGCATTCCGAAGTGTCTCCTTATTTATCATGAGGGCATTTACATAGAAATAATAAGTCACATATCTGGTATCCATCGCGGTATTTAGGACATGGAAAGTCAATAGGGTCGTGGGATGAAGTGCAGAGCGAAATACAGTGGTCTGCATTCTTGCTGTGAAAGAAAGACTGGGAGAGAATGTCGTTGACCAAAAAAGAAAAAAGTGCAAAAAATGCAAAAAGAAGACGTTCCGACAGAGACAGGATTTGAACCTATGCGGCCGAAGCCATATGATTTCTAGTCATACCCATTAACCAC
Organism: Knoxdaviesia capensis; assembly: GCA_001510575.1. Classification (NCBI taxonomy): domain Eukaryota; kingdom Fungi; phylum Ascomycota; class Sordariomycetes; order Microascales; family Gondwanamycetaceae; genus Knoxdaviesia; species Knoxdaviesia capensis. The sequence continues at coordinate 452,650 of LNGK01000005.1, forward strand.
TCTGGCACTCTGCCTTATAAACGTTATTAAGCCACCAGCTAGTTTCGCTAGAAGAAGGTTATTTCGCCAAGCCAACAGACCCACTATTTCCGCGGATAGGGTTAGGGTTGGCGTAGGTACGCTTCATCTGGTTAAAGCACAACAGTTGACAACAACGCCAGCACAAGTCGACAACGACGTGACATTGAGGGTGGTGAATCACTGGATATGCCCCTCGGAGTTGCTTTCTTTCCTCTTGACTCTGCTTTTCCTCCTCTCCCAAGCGGTATATCCTCGTGCTATGGTCTATGAATGTGTGATTGCACTCTGAATCTTTCACGATAACCCTCCAAACACTAGACATCTATATAAAGGCACAAAAAGAAGCCAATTCCGACATTCTGGGCCACCGCAACCGTTCTTTTCAACCTGTCCATGAATACTCAACACCAGCACAACTTCCAGCATCTCTCCCATCACCACACTATCAGGCTCGGTATACCTCCCCTGCCCTCCATTTCGGCCTCTACAACAACCTGGCAGTGAGTCTCCCGGCGATCAGACCCCCAACCCAGCAAAATTCGAAACACACACACGCGCAGATCCTCGTCTTCGCGATGCTGGCACGCAACCCCAAGCGGCTCCCTCTTCTCTTCTGCTAGCCAAGCACAAGTTTGGCTGCCCCAGTTACCAAGTAGCTTTTCCTCTGACCCGTTTAAACAGACTTACCTGGCCCACCTTCCACCGTACGTCCCTTGTGGCGCAATTGGCTAGCGCGTTCGACTGTTAATCGAGAGGTTGATGGTTCGAGCCCATCCAAGGGAGCTGATTTTCAGTCGTTTTCCAGGCATATCACCAGATTTGCCTGCAGTTTTTGGTCTTTTTGCCTCTTTTCTTTCTCTCAGACTTTCTCTTCTCTATCCTGTGCGGGCGGGACTAGAGGATTACATGACCTGCTCAACCCATAGGAGGTTGGACTTCTTTTTGGATATTTTCTTTTTCTTTTTCTCTTTTCCTACGTCTCGACTCTTACACCAAGACTCTCACGCGTTTAATCCAAGACACAATGTTCCCCAGCTCCCGAGACCACTGAGACCCGACGATGTCGTTAGCCAGGAATGACGCGCGGAGAGAATGTTTCTCGCCTATAAACTGTTGATTCCAGTCTTGACTCTTACGAAATTCCTCCATGCTGCTGTTTGCCTTGGAATGCCAGCCGGGTTCCCTCCCAGAGTGTGCGGCTTGAACTGCCGGTTTCTGGCGTTTGCTGGACGGCACACGGCTTAAAGTGCGGACCTCCTGATTCAGTGAACATCCGCACCTGGTTTACACCCGGCGGCTGCGGAAAGTTTGGCGATAGTATTGTTGCTTGCCTCGCTGCTGCTTCGTGTGATCCCGGCCGTGTGCTGCCGGGATACCAGCGGAAACAGGTCCCGAGATGCCTCTGTTTGATCGTGGTAGGACGAGGACGAGCTTCTGACATATCGCGAGTAATAGGTGCCTAGCAAACATTTGGCCGGCCACAAGAATATCCCAAACAGACTGAGGTTGCTGCTACAGCTAATGAGGAATCCTGTGGTCAAGGATATGTGAGATGACCATGATATCTGATGGGATCATCTCTGTGGACTTGGTAGTTGCCCGGTTGGCGCAGAGTATATATATATTGAAGGAGGAATCGGCACTCCTAAAAGTTGATATATTTTTTGGAAAGTTTCCCAGCCTGGAAGTTGATGTTACCACCTGCAAGCCCATTTCAGACTTCAACCACCCGCAAAGAAATAATGCAGAGCCTCTCATTTCCCATGACAGGGGCGCTTCTGGCTGCCTCTCTCGGCATCCTGGCATCCATCGTTGAACCAGCATTTGGCCATCACCTTCCGGGCCAGAACAAGATTGCCCACGACAACGACCTACCGTCCAGCGTGTTCTACCCCGTGACACCGCCAGTCGTCGACCGAACCACGGCGCTCGAAGACATTCTCAAGCCGGCCAGTGAGGTGGTGCTCCTCTACTCCTCCGACCCGGACGGCGGCGACACCGGCGGCTCTGCGGCCCTCAATGTCACCACCAAGCGGCCTGCCGTGGTCCTGGAGACGCAGCCCACAGTGACCGATGTCATGTGCACCAGCGGCAACAACACCGTGGAGATCAAGGTGCGCTTTGTCGACAAGGACAACATGCTCAAGGCCCTGGACGAGTGGACCAAGGCTCTGAACGAGGCTGACGACGATGGTCCCGGCGAGGAAGACGGGCTCCTGCTCATCACCAACCATGGCGGAGCGTGCGATTCGGAAACCAAACGTGGATTCTTCCTCGTGTATAAGATGAAGCCCGATCCCGAGTACCGGGAAATTGCCATGGAGGGACTGCGCAAGAAGTTCGCGGACATTGGAGGTGTGTTGATATCTTGACTTGGTATATGCATGCATGCTGTAGTGGGCTGACTTGCTAACGGAATGAATCTCCCACGGTCTAGTTCAGGCTGGCCTGACTCTGAACTCCGTCCCCTTAGATGGTGATTCCGGCGGATTCCTGCGGAACAAGCATGCGACTGGCCGATCGCTCACTCTCAAGGCCGAAAAGGGCCTTCCTCCCAACACAACTCTTTTCAATGTCAGTGATGTGGTGCACGTTGTTGCCAACCAGGCCCACATGCTTGCATCGGTGACTTTCAGCGGCGACCTCGGATTTACATTCAAGCCTCCGTTTCTCGACCGCATTTCTTTCACCGTCTCACCATCACTGGACATGAATCTTGAGGTCTCGGCATCTGTGGGTTCTGCTTATGCGAACAACCTGTCGATATCGACTCCAGACATCTCCGCCACGCTGGTCAACATCTCCGATGTTCTTGTGTTGACTCCGTCGCTCGGGTTTTCCTTCTATGTCGGCCTCGCTTCCTCCGCACGTGCCGGAGTTGGTGCTGGTCTCAGTCTAGCCATGCCAGATGCCAAGATGCATCTGGATCTACTCAACCTTTCCAAAAGCTCTCTTACTGGCTGGGATCCCAAGTTCGACGCTGGATCTGAGCTCACCAAGAAGGTGGACGCCAACCTGACCATCAAGGCTGGCGTGCGTGTTGGCATTGGTCTTGACTTGCTCTCGTCTTCCACCACCATCTTCAGCGGCATGACGGCGGAACTTGGGCTGGCCAGCATCTTCGATCTTGACGGCCATGTTGGAGGTCTGCCACCGTCACCAGCCGAGCTCTCCGGAGCCACTGATTCTGATAAGCCCGGCTCGGACCGGCTTGCCCCGGGTTATGGAAAGCTGCATGATGTCTCAGGCAGCCAGGCAAACTGCACGCTGGAAAACACCGTGTCACTCGACAGTGGGGTATCTCTATTCGTGGGAACGTGGGGTCCGTTGGGGAACTGGACCCTGATGGACGCCAAGATCCCGGTGTTGAACATGTGCTATGACTTGCCTGGTAAAGAGGAGCAGACAACGCTGAAGCGACGGAGAAGGGTGGACGCACCGGCCGGGAATTAGAAGCCACAGATAGCTGCCAGTGCTAGAAAGACCCGGGTCAAGAGATCGACTTTGCTGTCTTCACACACTCCACTTGCCCCTTTGTCCCTCCCCACAAAGTGCCACAGTGCATCATCTGGCGTGGTACTGATTGTCTTGGACGTATCGAATGCCGATTGCCACACCCGACGGCGTTCATCAAGCTGTCAACCAACTGTGATCATTCGGGGAGACTCACGGGCACAAATCCTCTGCCGGAGCGTGACAAGCGGACACGGCCGGACATTGCAACAGGTGATATGACACCTGAGAGAGGGACTTTTGGAACACAGATACATGATAAGCACGGGGGCGTGGAGATCTCTGAAAGGCCGATAGACTGACGCTGTAACATGGTGATTGGTTATGGCTGGTGACGATGAATGGGATCAAGAGAACTTGATTCTGCCGTGCATCATTGTATTGTACTGTCACCCCTATGACTAATACGGTGGTGACGATGATGCATCCCGAGAGAAGGAACGACCGACAGCCCGATCCCGCCGCTGCTGCCGTTTTCTGTCTCAACTGGCGATGCTGGGACCTGCCACATTTTGACACCGCCGAAACGGCCGAAGCGGTTCTTCCTTCCATTTTCTGATACCGCGGCTACCCGGACTTGTCCCTGCCTCCGTAAAACCAACTCTTCTCTATAGGTTTCAGCATGAAGCGCTTTTAGGAAGAACAGACCGACCCTTCCACTTCTGGCAACACGGTCGCTCCTGCCGTGTCATTGAGTGCTTGCGCCGGATTACGCATCTATCTTCTTCTCTTGCACCGCATCAAATCTTTCCCAGGTGTCTTTCTTTCTTTTCTGTGTGTATCTCCCATTTTTATTCTCGTGATAGCTTCAGGCAGAATCCAGAATCTGCATGCTCTGAATCCTATCACACTGCATTAATTTGTCTAACCTATCTTTTGCTCCCTGATTCGGTCGTTTTGGCTTGGATCGGGCCATCACTTTTCATATCCTCTCGTACTCCGTGAAAACCGCCCTGCTTATACTCCTGGATTGTCCTTTCTCCTGAATTGTTCTCAGTCCTATTGACGCTTTATTACTCTGGGTGGTCTCTGCACCTGCACTTTTCACCTCTGATCAAACTCTGTCTTCCCCTCCTTCTCCTATTTGCGCCGATTTGGTACCCACGCTATACTTCTCCTCGTTCTTATGACACTCACAGCGGGACTCACTGCAAGATCGACGGAACTATCTTAACTATATCCTCACTATATTTCTTTTCTTTCACTATGCGTCTTCAACATGTCTACGTCTTCTTACTCTCGCTCGTCAACTTCTCGTTGGCATACTGGATGGAAGACATTGCCCACCAGGGAAAATCCGCGTATAACCCCGACCCGAACTACCAAGTGTTCAGAAACGTCAAGGACTATGGAGCAAAGGGTGACGGAGTGACAGACGATACTGCTGCGATCAATCGTGCAATGAGCGAGGGCAATCGCTGTGCCCCGCTACAATGCCGTGGGAACACGCTGTCTCCGGCCGTTGTGTACTTTCCTGCCGGGTAAGCAGTCTGGTTGTGTTTGACTGGATCAGGGGAACTGAGTGCTAACCCTGAGACTACTGCTCTTCATGACTAGAACTTATATCATCACGAGCTCCATCGTCGATTACTACTACACTCAGATCATCGGGGACCCGTCGAATCTTCCTGTGATCAAGGCATCTCCGAACTTTGACGTTCTGTCTTCGTTCGGGTTGATTGATGGAGATAAATACGGCCAGGAGTTTCTTGCTTGGAAGGCCGTCAATGTTTTCTTCCGCCAGCTGCGAAATCTTGTTCTCGATACCACCGCCCTGAGTCCGGACCAAAGTGCCGTGGCCCTCCACTGGCCTTCGTCTCAGGCCACTGCTCTCACCAACGTTGTTTTCCGAATGTCCGAAGTCCCTGGAAACAAACATGTCGGCGTCTTCATAGAAGAAGGCTCTGGAGGCCTACTGAACGATCTCGTGTTTTACGGCGGAAAATATGGTGCACAGTTTGGCAACCAACAGTACACAGCTCGCAATCTCACCTTCCACAATGCTGATACCGCCATTAACCAGCTGTGGAACTGGGGATGGACTTACAAGTCTCTGAACATCTATGACTGCAACGTCGGAATCGAGATGCTTGACTACAACACCGGCTCAATGACTCTCCTGGACAGCTCATTTGTGCGTGTCAAAAAGGCTGGAATTACCACGCTGCGCAACCCGCCACACTCAGAGCCGGCCACTGCTGGCTCTCTGATCCTTGAGAATGTGCACTTTGAAGACGTGCCCAATATCCTGGTCGCTCCGGATGGAGGACTCCTGAATGGCCCCAATCAGGTTATTCAGAATTTTGCCATGGTATGGGAACTCTCTGCAACCCATGATAGTTTTTTACAGGAGACATTCAATAAACTAACACAGATACTGATTGTAACACCTCAATAGGGACATGTTTACGATCCTCACGGGCCAAACATCTTCGAAGGAACAAATCCGGACTACTTTACTGTGCCACCAGCACTTCTGGACCCTGAAGATGACAAAAAGTACCTGGAGATGTCCAAGGTAAGAGACTTACCACCCTTGAGCATTCCTATCGACAGATTTGAAGCCCTCATGTGCTAACCTGAACCTTTTGCCAGCCGCACTACTCCGACGTTCCCGCGGCCAATTTTATATCTTCCAAAAGTCATGGAGCCAAGGGCGACGGGTCGACCGATGATACCGATGCTCTCAGAAATCTTTTCAGAAAGTCCGCTGAGAGTGGTAGCATTGCGTTTATTGACGCAGGAACCTACATCGTAACCGACACTGTCACTATCCCGCCCGGAGCCAGAGTTGTGGGAGAAGCACTTGCTTCCATCATCATGGGAGCCGGAGCAAAGTTCCAGGACATGGCGAACCCATATCCGGTGATAAAAGTGGGAGAACCTGGCGACAAGGGCCGAGTCGAATGGTCGGACACGATTGTCTCAACTCGGGGAGCCTGTGCCGGAGCTGTGATCATCCAGTATAACCTGGCTTCAGAAAACAAGCCGTCAGGAATGTGGGATGTGCACGTCCGAGTGGGAGGATTTGCTGGTACTGAGCTCCAGAAATCGCAATGTGGAAAAGCGCCAGACCGGACTGATCCCATCAACGAGAACTGCATTGCCTCCTACACCAGCCTTCACATCACGAAGAGTGCCTCTGGACTGTTTAGTGAAAATTGCTGGATCTGGGTTGCCGACCATGATCTGGAGGCCGAAGAGTTTACCCAAATCAGCATCTTCTCGGGCCGCGGCGTTCTTGTTGAGGCCGAACAGGGTCGAATTTGGCTGAGCGCTTCAGGTTCCGAGCACCATGTCCTTTACCAATACCAGCTTCTCAACACCAAAGATGTTTACATGGGCATGATCCAGTCCGAGTCGCCATACTTCCAGCCCAACCCGCCAGCGACAAAGCCGTTCCCGGTTGTAGCCGAGATCTCGGATCCAGACTTTGAGCAATCATGCCGCGACGTGAACCTGCCCGGAAATCCACCCTGCAAACTGTCTTGGGGTCTGCGGGTGATCAATTCAAAGGGCGTTGTTATCTTCGGAGCCGGCCTCTACTCATTCTTCAACAACTACAGCACCGACTGCTGCCAAAGGGGAGCTGGTGCGCGGTGTCAAGCCCGCATTTTTGAGCTTATCAGTGCTAGCAGGTGTTCAGACAATCAGAGAGCACCGGCATTGGGCATGTACAATCTCAACACTGTTGGAACCGTGGCAATGATCACCAGCCAGGGAATGGACCTGGGGATGTTCAACGACAACATGAACGTTTTCTCGCAAACGATTAATTTGTTCAAACATCAGGGGTGTTCAGTGCGTGATGTACATGAGCATGCCGGGTCCGATCCGGAGGAACGGGATGATGATGATGATGAAAACGAGGACGAGGACGAGGACGAGGACGACGGCGAGGATGATGGGGAGGAAGACGACGACCGCATATCATTTCAAAAGGCCAAACGAGAGGAAGCAGATGCACAGATTGTCATTCAGCGCCGAAAGGCCACTGGGGGTGAATGAAGGAAACAGGGGATCAAGAGACACATTCGGAAGTGGAACTCTACTGGTGTAGGATCTGTCATTAGAGAGTCGCCGTTTTGTGAATACCCGTATTCTATATATGCAAAACATGTCTTATAACTATTATCATCAATCCTCATGAAAGGCTTCAAAAAAAAACAAAGACGAAAACGACACTCGCTCATTTTATGCAAGGAAAAAAAAACGTGAAGCTTTTTGACGCCCGAAACCCAAGTTTTTGACCAAACCGTAACGCAGAAAAAAGACGAGTCGGCGCCACCAAGGAAACAGAACGAAAGAAAATCACGGGAAGTCCCACAGGCCACACATGGCCGACAAAGCAATGAACAACGCCTCCTCGGTACGAATATTGCGGGTGCCCTGGCGGGGAAGGACATTGACCCAGTAATCGAAAAGCTCGCGGGCTTTAGCGCGAGTCATCTCCAGTCCACCGAGCTGCGAGTCGTTCTGCACGGCGGTCTCAATGCCACGGGGGCCACCGAAGACGATGAGCAGGTGCTCGAAGGCGAGTTTGCCGGACTCCGGCACGCGGGCTTGCGAGTGGTCGTCCGGGTTGCGGCGCTGGGTCTGGCGGACACGGGGCTCGTACAGCGCCGGGAAGGCGTGGGGCAGGGGGTCGCCGCGCTCGGAGGTGCCGATACTAACGTCGTAGCCCTCCGCGTGGGGGGACTCGGTGAACACCGCGGAGAGCGAGTCGGCGCGCCGGACGGAGTAGCCCCAGTAGTAGCCGGCGTCGGTGCGCGGGGCGGCCGGGTCGACGGGGCTGGCGGAGAAGCTGGCGGAGGCGGCGGCGGAGGAGGCGGGCGGGAAGGGGGTTTCCAGGGTCACGCGGGTGGAGGCGGGGATTTCCTCGGCGATGACGATGGGTTCTTTCAGGCCGATGTCAACGAGGGTGCTGGTAGGAGGTGAGTTTGTTAGTCTGGGAGGAAGCCGGCGCTTCTGGTTGTGGTGGAGTAGGAGAGGAAGGGGGGAAAACAAGCTTACCCTGTCTTGCCCTTCTCGGCCCGGCCAACCGTCACACCCTCGCGATACGGCAGCCACTCACCAGGGTAGGGGTGGTGGGGCATGTCGAGGGTGGGCAGCTTGCTGGCGAGGCGCAGGTTCTGGTGGAGCGGGAACAGCAGGCGGCGGGTGAAGGGTGGGGCCTCGAGGTACGACAGCACGTGGGCGAGGAAGTGGCACGGGTCGGTGTCGGCGGTGTAGTTCTTGGTGTCGACGGCCGGCGGGCGGTCAGAGGCGGTGCGGTCGTCGTAGACGATCACTTCGTCGATGGAGAAGGTGGCCAGCGCGCGGCCGATGCGGCCGGGGATGTTGGTCTGGGCGTCGGCGGTTGCGGCGCTGCGGCGGGTTAGCTGTTGGGGACCAGAGGGTGTGGGCAGAGATACGGGACGTACTCATTCAGAATGCTGCCGGGAATGGCCACTGACACGGTCCACAGCCGGCCGCCGTCAAACGGGAGGAAGCGGGTTGAGGTCTTCCATGCCGTCTGGGGCGAATCGGCGGGCGAGTCTTGTGAGAGCTTGGTGCGCTGGCGGAGAGCCAATTGCCGGCAGGGTTAGCTACAGTTGGACTCGAAGGTATGTTGTGGGATGGAGGAGGAAGAGATGTACCTTGGACCTCCCGGAAGAACTGTAGTGGCTCATTGTGAAATGCTTGGGTTAAGAGGTGCTTGAACAAAAGGAAATCCGATGATGGAAAAATCCAGGGAAAAAAAAGAATTCAGGAACATAAAAAAAAAATAGATTAGATAAGGCCGATGATTGAGATAAGGCTTATCGATAAGCCGGGATAGTCCAGCTCCTGGCTTGGCCAAGAATTAATCCGCCTTCCAAATTGGGAACTCTCCAGGCTGGCTTTATTTGCCTTTGACGGATCTCGCTTGCGAATCCTCTTTTCTCCTCCGTATATAACCTCCCGTGGCGTGCTCTCTTCTGTCTTCAGTTTTTCCTTCCTCCTCCCTCCCCTCATTACTGATTTTCCCATCTTCAGTAGAAAATCAAGCCCTGTTCTCGACAAAAGCAGAGAATCCACACACGCGTTATTCATCATGGCTGGCCCGATCAACATCAAGTCCGTGGGAGAGTGGGAGAGTCTCATCCAGTCGACCAATGTCGTGATTGCCGACTGTACGTGCTGCCCAACAACACCTGTCGATGCTGCGTGTCGCCTTCCCATGAGGCGGGGGCGCGGACCCAGACGAGTTACTAACGCGTGAGGGGGTGGGATTCGTCGCATCTAGTCTACGCCGATTGGTGTGGCCCGTGCCGCATGATTGCACCGCACTACGAACGACTCGCGAAGCAACACTCGGAGGCGAAGAAGCTCGCGTTCACCAAGATCAACGTCGACCACCAGCAGGAGATCGCGAAAAAGTACAGCGTGCGGGCGATGCCGACGTTCATCGTGCTGCACGGCGGCAAGCCGATCCAGGTGGTGCAGGGCGCCGACCCGTCGAAGCTGACGCAGGCCATCAACAACGGCGTCAGCCTCAAGGACAAGGCGCCGGGCAGCGTGCAGGCCGGCTTCAACGGCAACGGCCAGCGGCTCGGCGGCTCGGCNCCCGCCACTGGCAGCAGCAGCGGCGGCAGCATCAACCTCATGGACGTGTTCGGCTCGTTTGGAAATATGGTCGTCGTTTTCGTCGGGCTGTACTTTGTGTCTCTGATAACGGCACGTCTCGGCACCTGGGTCTCCGGTCTTCTGGGCAAAAGCTAACTGTTTATTCTCCTTCTCCTCGGTTTCGTGGCGGCCCGGTTCCGGTCTGGTCCTACGAAACTGTTCCTTTCGTTTGTGTTTTTTTTTCTTTCCCTGCTATACAGTTTGATCCTTACAAATCGGCTCAGATGTCGCAGTTCAACTTGGCCAATGGCCGATGGCGGGGCGGGGCGGCGCTCGCCGCGACGCGCAGCAGTGCGTTTGCTACTCGCGGCAGCCGCGTCGGCGGAGCGGGCCCTGAAGCACCGTCGTCGGCGGCGAAACCGAAGATCCGGACCCTGCGCGATCTTGATGGCGATAGCCACGAAGACTAGACGAGGAGAGGCTGACACGGACGGAGCTACGAATCCTAAGGGAAGTCGGGCGGGAGTATGGAGGTTGTCGTTCATGTAATGACTATGTGGGAGGAGTGGGTGGAGAGAGTCAGCGGAGTGTGGAGGAGGGGCGGGGATGTGTGTGTGTGTGTTTGGGGTGTTTGTCTCCAGTTCGGTGGGGGATGGATGTTACGGTCAAGCGTTTGTAGGGCTCGATATATGTACGTTGTGTAAAAGTGAGCCCATGATACCTGTTATATGTTTTTATGTTTCTCCTGGTGGTTTGTCTAATTCAATCTTGGTGGCCGTGGTTGAGCTTTTGATGCGGTCGTGAACTCTCCATACAAACGAAACTATCACACAAAAAGGCTGCCATCCTAGCAAGATTGGGGTGACCATTTCTCGGCCTGCCATTGGACGAGACATAGCGCCGATAACCCTAGACCCTAGGCAAGGGTTGCTTATCGCCACGTGATAACGCGAAAAGATTTACCTGCAGTCCTTTTCCCATCTTCGCGACTTCGATCCAATCCTTGATTCGTTGTAACTTTTATGAGTTTTTCGTTTATTTCACCTTCACCATTTCTTAACCGTCGATACATATCACCTATACCGCACTCTGCGGTGAGAGGATCTTCCAACCATGCTTTCGTTAAGGACTCCATCACGAAGCCGGCTCAGCAGTTGGGTGCAGCGGAATCCAGCACGGCTTCAGCCCACAGTCCATCGAGGGCCATTGACGGCCCGGCCGTTCTCCTCTTCAGTTCTGCGCCAAAGCGACACGTCGCTATCAAATTCCGACCAGGCCGACCGACAGGCGGCGATCGAGCAGACGGTGCGCGATGCGAAGCAGCGGTTCCGCGACACCCTCCCCAAGGGCTACCTGAGCGCAGACGAGTTCCAGGTGTACACGCGGTTATACGGCCCGCCGCTACGAGAGACCGACCCGGAAGATGTGGGCATTCCGTGGCACCAGGATATGCTGGGCGCTACGGAGGTGCAGCACCGCCACGGCATTCTGGAGAACGGCGTAGTGGTTGCCGCGCGCGAAACCGATGGACACGAACCCGAGACTCAGAGTGCGCCCGGGGAGACCGACAGCCCGGCGCTGGGGTACATTCACGCGGTTGCCAGGAACCAGAGGGAATACGATGCGCTGGTGCAACTGGGGAAGGATTTTGAATCTGCGCGCCTGATTGCCGAGGCACAGGAGAAGCAGGCGGAACAGGAAGCCGAGTCTCAAGCGCACAAGCGGCAGGATATTGAAGAAGACATCGATGAGGACCTCGACGACTATGAGGACGGCGAGATGGAGTCCGACGGGTCGGTATCTACTTCCGAGCGCATCCATCCCCTGACCCGGGCCGGCCGATTCGCGACATTCCCCCGAACCCTCCAGCTCCCTCCGATTCACTTGGTCCAGCCGATCACCGACCTCCTGAGACGAACCGACATTTCACACGTCAAGGACGCGGCCGAGAGCATTTTCGGCGGTCCTGGTCTTCCCCAAGGCCCCGTCACGCCACACCGGATGAGAAACCGACCAATGACGTCGATCCCGCTCGAGGCCGGCCACTACCGCATGTCGGAGATCAATGCCGACACCTTCCTCGCGACCATGTACCCGCCCATCTACTCCTCGGCCATGTCGGTCCTGGTTGAAGTGCGCAAACGGCTAGGGTCCGCCTGGCTAGGCGAGCTTCTTGCGCGCAACAACGGAAAGGGCCCGCGCATGCTGGACGTGGGTGGTGCCGGCGCTGCACTGGCGGCCTGGGAGGAGATCGTGCAGGCCGAGTGGGAGGCGACACGCTCGCCGGAGAAGGCCAAGATGGCGGATCCTCCCGGAAAGAAGACGGTGCTCGTCGGGTCTGACCACCTCCGCCACCGCGTGTCGCGGCTGTTCCACGGCACTACATTCCTCCCGCGTCTGCCCGACTACCACCACTCGGCAGATAACGTCAGCCGCCACATCGACGCGCCCGAGGTGCCGGCGCCGCGCAAGACATTCGACGTGATTGTGGCGTCGCACCAGCTGCTCGCCGAGGAACCGGGCCACAGCCGCCGCACCGTGATGAACCAGCTGTGGTCGCTGCTGGAGCCGAACGGCGGCGTGCTGATCTTCATCGAGAAGGCCCACCCGCGCGGCTTCGAGGCGGTTGCCGATGTGCGCATGCGGTTCCTCGACGAGTTCATCATCCCGCAGGGGAAGGATGCGGCGACATATGCGGCCGAGCTGACCGAGCCGGAGAACGAGGCCGGAAGCACCGCGGGCGGGTCCCCCCGCGTGCGCGAGCCGGGCATGATCGTTGCGCCGTGCACGAACCACCACAAGTGCCCGATGTACCTGGTCCCGGGCATGAGCCCCGGCCGCAAGGACTTCTGCCACTTCAACCAGCGGTTTGTGCGGCCGCCGTTCCTGCAGCAACTGATGGACGCGGGCCACCGCAACCACGAGGACGTCGAGTTCAGTTACGTCGCCCTGCGGCGCGGCGTCCAGCTCCCCGCCGAAGTCACCCAGGACGCCGCCGCGACCACGGCGGCGTTTGCGGGCCACGGGAAACAGGACGCCCCGGCACCGCACGCGCTCACCCTCCCGCGGAACGTGCAGCCGCCGATCAAGTCGCGCGGCCACATCACGCTGGACCTGTGCACGCCGGCCGGCCGCCTCGAGCGCTGGACGGTGCCGCGCTCGTTCAGCCAGCAGGCGTACAACGACGCGCGCAAGGCGCGCTGGGGCGATCTGTGGGCGCTGGGCGCCAAGACGCGCGTCGAGCGCACGGTGCGGCTTGGCCGCATTGCCGCTGCTGCGGTGGCCGCCGCGGACGGCGAGGGCGGCGTGCCGGTGCGGCTGCCGGAGAAGAGCGACGGCGGTGTGCGGGCGCGGGAGGCGGCGCGGGCGGAGGCGGCACTGCGGCGGGCTGCGAAGCCGCGCAGCCTGGGGATGGATCCTGCCACGGGCAAGGTGTTGGAGACGCCCGCGCGGCACGGGGTGCCGCACGAGCGCCGGACGAAGGGCGGACGCAAGGCGCTGCAGCGGAAAACGCGGCCGGAAAAACTAGAGTTTGTCTGAGTGGCGGCACCGGTGCGAGGCTGGTGTGACGTACGATATGAGTGTGTTGTTGATTTCTTGGACCTGTATACTATCCCGATATTCCCTTTCTGTCCTTCCTTTTGTCACTCTTTCTTTTCTCTTTGTATTATAAGCTACTATCTGGACGTTATCTCTCTTACGGCTGGGCAATATATAGACTGGGCGACGGGTTAGAAACCACACGTTATTTAATTCTTCTCTTGTAACAACAACAACAACAACAACAACAACAACAACAACACCGCGCTCACGACGGCCAGCCGGCGCCACCTGCACGCCGGTCCGGTCAGCAAACACGCCGGGCACTTGAGTATACCTTATAAGGGCCATTTGGAATGTTGACATTCGCCGAGAAGGCGGCTGGGCAGTACCCGGTTCAGGACAAACTCGTGCATTTGGTGGAGTGGTGACCGACCCTGCTTGACAACCGACGGGTCGTGGGTTCGAATTCCCGCGGGGGAATTGGGCGATCGAGCGAGCGACGAGCGACAAAGAGATGTAGTCCTAGCGGATGAACTCTTTTTTGCACTTTGTAGTACTGTGTTTTTTGCCCCTTTCTTTTTTTCTTCCCCTTTTTTCTTCCTAGTATGTTCTCTCGTTGCTTCTTCTTCTTCTTCTTTTTCTTTCTCCCCCCCTTTTTTTTTGGCGAGGCAGAGTCACATGTACCTGAAAGAGTGAATTCAAAAACGTAGGTCTATAAACATCAAGATTCGTTAAATACACTATCGACAGGAAAGAAAAACAGCAACAAACGACAAAAACCGATCGCAGACTGAAACAGTGCTTGCTTGCAAGTAGTGGATGGCACCGCAGGTACATGTACAAGAATCAACGCAGCAAATATGCCAGAATACAGGAATCAGGAGCGGGCCGGCTGTGATGCAATGGATGTAGTGCTGGCTGTATGAAAGACAGAAGTATGAGATGTGGCATGAAGGGTAGAGGAGCATCAACTAGCTACCTGCCGACTGAGAACGAGTCACCGCAGACCATCTGGAAAAAGTGCAAGGATCATGTTAGACATGGCTCAACACACACAAACGGATACAAAGAGGGAGAGAGAGAGAGACTCACCGGCCGACGCTTCTTGAAGTCCATGTACAGCTTCCGCCAGATATCGCGATCCGTGCAATCTCCATTATGACACCGCGGCTCCTTGACCGAGAGCACATTGATGGGCGTGACCAGCCACGGCTTCTCAACCGGCCAGTCGGAGAAATGCACGTACTTGGCCTCGTTGTAGGCCTTGACGGGATCCCACGGCTCGGCCGAGTCGCCCAGGTATGCCGCGTGCGACGGGCGGTGCGTAGCCGCCGCAGTGGCGGCCGAGTCCGACTCGTTGACGCCGACCACGCCGCGGAACTCGGCGCTCAGCATGTTGTAGCGGCGGTGCGGCAGCACCAGCGCGCTGTCGCCGTACAGCTTGTTCAAGATGTCCATGTCGTAGTCGCCCGGCCCCGCGGCCGCCGTCTCGGCCTGCACGCGCGCAAACTCGCGCGCGCTCGGCTCGATCAGCACCACCTGCGCCGAGAGCGCCTGGTCCAGCCAGTACGCGCGCGGCATCGCCACCGGCGTCGGCGGGAGCAGGAACAGCTCGTCCATCGACTGCAGCACCGAGGCGTCCGAGTCGAGCGAGAGCACGCGCTCGTACTGCGTCAGGTTGAAGGCCAGCAGCTTGGTGTACGAGTCGGCCCAGGTTGCTGGTTTCGTTGCATCATCACACGTGTTAGGGTTATGCAGGTTAGGGTATATGGAGGAATATCGGGGGGGCTCTTACCGTCCTGCACGTCGCCGCGGTGCACCGGCTTGATCGGGACGAGGTTGACGCTGTAGTTCGAGCGGGCGAGCTCCAGCAGCTTCTCGGAGCGGGTGCGCGCGCCCTCGCCGGCGGCCGACGCCCAGAAGTGGTCCGGGAACATCAGCACGCGGTCGGCGCGGCTGCCGAGGCTGTGCAGCGTGTCGAAGATCATGAGCGAGTTGCACAGATAGTCGACGGTGGTCACGTACTGCACGTACGCGAAGCGCGACCAGTCGACCTTGCTGTCCGGGTCGACGGCGGCCGACGGCGGGTGCAGCCGGTCCGCCACCGGCTGGGTGCCCGGCGCGCGGTCGCTGGACGGGAGGACCAGGTAGCTCAGCACCACCAGGAAGGCGATGATGGCGCCGAGCTGCAGGCGCCGCACCGAGAGCAGCTGGCGGGAGAAGCCGGCCATTGGATGTGTCTCAGAAAAAAAAAAAAAAGAGACCGGAGGGGCGTGGCGCCGTGGGACGGCGTGTGACGTGATGCCGCGCGGCTTTCACGGCCGGAGGACTCCGGAGGGGGAAGGAGACGGGTCGGGTCGTCCCGCCGGAATCAAATTAGGCAGGCGCGACACAGCACCGCCGAAAAAAAAAAAAAACGCTGCACACTTTGAGATTGACGTGTAAATTGGATTTTTATGGGCAATACCGAGTGCTGAAGGGCCAAGAATAGGCAAAAATCCGGGGACACTCCCTTTTTCTGTCGCTGTTGTCTTACCCGGAATTTGAGAGACAAGTACACCCTGCAGATTGCCTCACCAGCGAATGCAGAGATTCAAGTTTTGGGAGAAAAAAGAGTGACGAGAGAAAAGAGAAAGAATACGAGGGAGACGACCGGAAATCTTGCAACGAGAAGGAATAAACCCAAGGAGAAAAAAATTATGGCCCGATGTGGAAACTACTGGAGCTGAAGCGTGAAATGAGAGATCTAGAAACCCGCCAGAAAAACCCGATAAAGCGCAGGCCAGGAACCGGGATCAAAACAAGCCGTACAGACTCTAGTGAGTACAGATAGGGGGTACGTATGCATAGTTCTGGCCGGACACTGGTGCTACCGTTAGTTCATTCGCTCAGCTGGTGGCCGGAAACAGTTAGGCTTCAGGCCGCGCTGTACGGTGGGTGTATGCATTGCTGGCAGGACAGCTTCGTATACAGACATGCTCTTACTTCCGGGACTTTTCAACGTGTGCGTATCTCTCGGGTTCACGCCGGACACAGCAGCCGCGGCGGGACACAGGCTGGGCAAATGAGGTGCTGACTGGCGGTCTCCCGCTCGTACTGAACGTTGATGTGCGTGATTTCAAGCCCGGATCTCCGCACTTGCTTATCAAGAACGTTCCGGCTTCCCGAGCGTGCGTGAAGTTTCCCCCCCAGCAGCGGGATTCCTGGCATGGAGTCTGTGGCATGGAATGGAGAGGTGGTAGAATCTAGGAAGAGTTCCGAATGGCGTGGGGACGCACCTCAGCAGGCAAACGGGCCAGCGTGAGTCCAGGTAACCCTAACGTGCCGCCAGCGACTTGGGTTGACAACCGGCGATGTCGGCCGTTGAAAAGAGCAACCAGGCCGAGATAGGAATTAAGAACCAGTTGATTGGCACATCACGATAGATCTGGAATCTGCTCAGCGGCGGCACATGAGTTCATCACGCCGACAAACGGGGCAGCTCTGCCTATTGGAAATGCATGTGATCATCTCTCACATGACACCCGTAGAGGGCGTAAAACTGGAAAGACCAAACCATCGGTTCGCTCCTTCTTCGTGATGCTCCTGCCACCGACACCGAAGAACCCGAGTGGCGTTAGACGTTCCTGCCACTGTAGTCCCACCCACCCGCCAAAAGTTCTAGCGCGAAAGCTGCCCCTGAGACACAATCACCGACTCCACTGAATGCAACCAAACGCCTGCAGTTTACAGTGGACACCCTCAACGGCCTGGCGCGAGCACAGCCGCCAGCTGCCGCCACCTGTCAAATCGTTATCACGCCTTATCCGGTGAGATCTGATGACAAGTCCGGACGAGGCTTAAGCTTGAACCTCGTCTTCTCCTCTTCTGGTTTCTTTGTACTACAGCCTTTTCTTTCGTTCTCACCACCCATTTTCTCCGGCGTCGTTCGTCTGCTGTGAATTGCGTCTGCTATCATCTTGCTTGCTTCCTCTTTCCCCCACCATGTCCGATCCCGGCTACGTCGTGTACATCCGGCTCCCGATCCCGCGAGCCGACTTCGTCGACCCTCCCCCGGTAGGCCTTTGACTGTTTCCCTGGATCTCTCGCCGGTCGCACCCGACCTACTGACGCGTGTGCTTCTCTCTGCAGGTGTCCTGGGATTCCCGCAAGGATGAGGCCTTGTGGAAGATCCTGTCGTCGGCCGGCAAAGCTGAGATTGACTGTATGTGGTGATCCTCCCACTCTGACGTGGACTTGAGAAACCTTCCGTGACTAACCACGGGCCTTTGTGCGCTTCTAGGGAACGAACTGTAAGACACCCCCGTCCTGCACACCGATAGCCCAGACTAACCCTCCCGCCGAATGCAGAGCCGTGCACTTCGAAGCCACCGTCGAGTTCCTCGTCCGACAGGTCAACTACCTCACCGAGCGCCACGCCTCGCAGGTGCGCGCCCAGCTGCGACGCGCCACCGCCGCCGCCCGCGGGTCCGCCGCCGCGTCGCCGGTCCCCGGCCCCGAGGGCCACGGCCCCGCCCACCACCGTAACCTCTCGGCGCTGTCGATCCGCCGCGATGCCCTCACGAACCCCCGCGCCGAGTCCGGGAGCCGGGCGGCGACCCCCGTCACCGCCACACCCCCGACCGCCCGCCCCAGCGTCTCGCGCAACTCATCCGGCCCGGCGGCGGCGGCGTACCCCCAGGGCGGCGGGGCGGTCGCAGGCCCCAGCAGCGGGGGTGGCGGCGCTGGTATCGGCGCGTCGCGGCTGTACAATAAGCAGGTGGTCGACGTGCAGCAGCAGGCCCAGCGCCCGCGTCTCGGGTCGCTGCCGGCGCAAGCAACCGCTGCGGCACAGGAGCCCCGCGCCGCTTCGCCCGGAGCCCGCAGCAGCAGCAGCAGCTCCGACGAGCTGTCGTCCGACGAGTCGAGCCCCGCGCAGTCCCGTATCTTCCGGCGCCCGCCGCGCTTTACCGGCGGCGGCGGTGGCGGCGGCGACGGCGGTGGCGGGCCGCGCACCACGGGCGCGTTCCGCGGCGGCGACGACGACGAGGACGACACCGACCCGGCGTTCAAGCCGTACCACGCGGCCTCCGGGTCGTCGCTCGACGGCTCGTCGGGCCAGGACCTGGGTGCCACGCTGCGCGACGGGCTGCGGGGCTCGGGCGTGCCGGTGGCCGCTGCGGGGGGGGATCGCGCCCGCAGGGCGTTCCCGCACCACCACCACCACCACCATCGGTCGAATTTGTCGCAGACGTCCGATTCGTCGGCCGGCTCGGTAGCGGTGGTCCCGCGCAGTGCGGGCGTGTCGGATAGCCGCGAGCGCGCGGGCACGGCGGCGTCATTGGCCCAGCGGCGGGCGGCGGCGGCGGCGGCTACTAGAACCCAGGCACGGGGATCCCCGGCCGCTCAAGGTTCCAGGGGGGACTACTCGCGCGAGGGAAGTGAAGGCACGCCGAGTATGGGGAGTAGTTTCAGTGATCTGGATGGTAAGTCTGCGCGTGCCCCCCTTGCCTACCGTCAAGAGAATGCCGAGACTATCGTGGCAGCCTGGCTAACATCACCGATAGATGCATCCGTCACGCAGTCGGCCATGGCTGATGCCCTGGCCGCCGGAATGCAGGACGGCGCCATTGCCAGCCGGCTCAGCATTGCCCAGTCTATTAGCCGGCGGTTCGTGCCTCGACGGCCCAACTGAGCAGCCGCATTCACCTGTTTTTGATCGTGTCTGGCGTAAGTGTTTCTTAGGGAGTTTTGGGCAAGCTTTTGGATAAGTATTTCTTCGGAAGTTCACTAGAACTTCTCCCATGTTTTTGTTTCTTTTTGTGTCTGGAAGAATAGAGTTTCGGGATCCCGCAGGCAGGTAAGGGTTAGACCCACGGTGAAAGGGGCTTTGGCTGGCTGGACAAACAAACGGCCAGTCAACAATAGAATGTTTCCCGATTTGATCTTTTGCTTCCTTATTTTCTGTTCCCTCAAATCCAGATTGATAAGTCTGCCATGCTAAATTAACATGATAGGGCTGTAGAGGAGATATTTCTACTTTTTCGTGTGTGTGGGGGTTCCTCTCCTTCCATATTTACGATCAAGGCCTGTGATTCACAACAACACAACACGGAATCAATTTTTATTGTTTTTCCCCCCCGTATTAAAGAAAGTGTGTTTTTCTCTCTAGGCCTCTGCGGGAGAATCGTTTTCTTCTTTCTTTTTCCCCCGATTGCCTTTCCTGAAGACCACTGCAGCGTCTTCACCCCCCACAACCAATCCTCCCTCTTCCCATCGTCACCCTCCGCTTGGAAGAGCCATTGTCACCATGTTCCGCCGTACTTGGTCGGGTCTGCCCAAGGACCAGATGTTTCCGTCGGATCTGAAGGGCCTCGGGTAAGTGTCAACTCGCCGTTGCTGCTGCCGTGATGTTTTGCGCGTCCGGCCCGCCTGAGCCGGAGATGCCCCGTCGGGGCCCGAAGCGTGAAAGCGTGACTGACTGACCGACCGGGCGTCTTGCTTCAGCTACTTCATCAACGAGGACGATGAGGTCCGCTCGATCGCCGATCCCAACTGCTACTTCAAGTACTTTCTCTCGAAGAACGAACGCGTGAATAATCGCCAGCGTTTCCACTTCACCGGCAAGTCCCCCCCGTCCATCCCCATCCGTCTCACAACCACGCTGCCCATCTGGCTCTCTCTCTCGTGTTCTCTCTAACCCCCATTTCCAACACCCTGCAGAGGCCCTCCGCGCCGTGATCCACTCGCGCCTGCAGGACCAGGGCCTGCGCCTGGTCGCCCTCCCGCTCGACACGCCGCGCACCGAGCCGCACGTACCGATCTTCATCTCGCCGGACACCGTGTCCGCGCCCCGCATCGTGCTGATCTTCGGCGAGGCGCGCCAGTGCCTCGGCGTGACCGCTCTGCGCGTCGTCAACGGGCCCGGCGGCGTGAACGCCGGCTCGATGCAGCCCGTGGTGGCCGCTTTGCGCGCCGCCGCCGCCGCCCCGACGGCCACGGCGGCTGGCGGTGCGGGCACCCCGGGTGGTGCTGTCGAGGAGGCTCGCGCGCTTGACGCGGAGGCCGGCGGCGTCGGCATCATCCTCGCGAACGCCGGCGAGCTGTGGTGGTGGCCCGAGGGCGGCCGCGCGCTGGACCTGGTCTCCAGCAACGCCGTGCCCTTCGCGTCCGGCGTGCACTGGCTGCGCGCCCCCAGCACCACGCGCAACACCATCCCCGGCCACGAGGACCCCGCCGCCCACGCGCGCTACATCTTCGACGCCGTCGTCCCGCGCATCCTCGCCGCGCGCGCCACCGCCGCCTCCGAGACCCTGAGCGACCCCGTGCCGCTCACCCTGGACATCCTCGCCGTCGGCGACATGGGCCGCATTGTCGTGCTCGACGTGCTGAACGACGCAGAGCGCTGGGCCCGTGTCGGCGGCATGCTCGGCGCGGCGGCGTTTGCGGGGAGTTACTTCCACCGCGATGATGTTGTGGTGCCCGGACTGAAGGACTTCCTCGCCAAGGTCCGCTGTCCACCCCCCGCTTCCTCTCCCACAACCACACACGTTTCTTCTTTCTAAGCTTTCCACATGGACCCGATAGCTAACACAACTTCTCACACACACCCCCCTCTAGCGCGCCCGCACCTGGATCCCCGACGACGCCCCCGTCGACTCCGTGCTGGCCGGCCCCGCCGGAAACCCCAACGTCACCGCCTTCACCGACCAGGGCACGCCCGTGTACTCCAGCGGCGAGCCCGCCACCATCGAGCTGATCTTGGTCTCCGCCATGCCCGAGATCGTCGCCTGGCTGACCATGGCCTCCACCACCCCGGGCTACGAGAACCCGCCCGTCACCAAGGTGCCCGTGTGGAAGCTCGAGAACGCGCAGTTCGACGCCGACGGCAAGAAGCAGGCCGGGCCCGCCCAGAAGTGGAAGGATGATGATGATGCTGATGATGATGATGATGATGATGATGTCGCCGGTGATGCGCGTGCTGCCGCTGGCGGCACCGATCCCGCTCAGGCTGCTCCCGCTGC
The DNA here is from genome assembly GCA_001510575.1 of Knoxdaviesia capensis. NCBI lineage: Eukaryota > Fungi > Ascomycota > Sordariomycetes > Microascales > Gondwanamycetaceae > Knoxdaviesia > Knoxdaviesia capensis. The sequence goes on from LNGK01000005.1 coordinate 474,318, forward strand.
CCCCGTGGCCGAGTCGCCCGAGACTGAGCCCATCACCGATGACGACGCCGAGGCTGAGGCGTTCTGGAAGGGTGTCCCCGAAGAGGCCCGCCCTTTCATCTCCTTCACCCCCGTTGGTTCTGCCGGCGCCCCTGCCCAGGATCCCACCGAGGCCGCCTAAAGCGCATCACGCCGTCAAGCTTTTGTCCCCGTGGTCCTATGTTTGTTTATAGCATTTCACCACGAGAAAGGAAAAAAAAGACGACGCATCCGATTCAAGAGCAAGATAAAATCAAGTCTCGATTGAGCAACAAAGACGAACAGAAAAGTAGTAGCTAGTTAGCTAATAAAGTCCATGTTCATGGAACCCCCCTTCCCCCCGGTTTGCCAGCCGGAGAGCACAACTTGTAGCCAATCATGACATCAAGCGAGAAGAGAAAAAGAAAACTGACTCCAGTGGTTTTTGACCATAGCCCATACCCGACTCCCCAGTCACTGACTGTTTTATACCCAATCTCCAGTTAACCAACAAGCCGTCGTTAATCTGCAATGATGCATGTCTGCAAGCGAACTATTAGCATTCTAACTCTAACTCTGCCCAAGAAAGAAGACTTCATCGGCCACATACCATCAATTAAAACGAATATATAAGCAAGAAGGCATGTCGCCAACATTGAAATTTAAGAAGTCCGCAGAATGTCCTTGATAGACGCGGTGATGATGTGGGACGTGAACGACGGGTTCATCGTGCTTCCAGCAGCCTGCGGCCGACCTGCGCCAGAAGTCCCAGAGGCCGTCTGGGAGCTGGTGGCTGCCGGGGGAGAGGCCGAAGTGCTCGCGCGGGTGGTTGTGGACGTCTTGGAGGTGGTTGACGCGCTGCCATCCGCTCCCCCAGAAGTAGAAGCCGAGCCCGGAGTAGCCGTGGCTGGGAAGTCTCTTTCAGGAGCAGAGTTCAGCTCAACAAGAAGCTGACCAAAGAAGTCATCTTCGACAGTTCTCGGGCTCATTGTTGCGGATGAGTTGGGGGTTCTGTAAGGGCACAGCGGTTTGACGTTGAAAAGTGAGAGACCGAAAGGAGAAATGAACAAAGTTGCTGGTGGGAGTGTAGAGAGGAAGTATGTCACAAGAATGGGAGGGTATGTCTGATGTATATTCAGTAACGGTAGGCGAGAGGTCAAGATGTGGATGTGGATGGGATGATATGTATTCGACTTGAGGAATGAACAAGTGGGAGGGCCTCAAGAATATATATATATTGTGCAGGTGAGATTGAGGCCGGAAGAAAACCAAATGGATTGTCAACCTAGCAAAGATGGTCTTGCAGGGGGAGATGTGGTGTGGGGGATGTGTGAAGGGTAGCTATAAGAAGGTCCCCGGATCTATATCTCTAAAGAAGAGGCTGGATTGTAGAGACCGATGTAGTGTGGTGTAGACGCCGATACCCTGCGACTTATATAGGAGCTTGGAAACGAGAGGACCTTGACGAACAATGTGCTTACACGCTCACTGATACGATCCAACACATCAGACTGACACTTGGTATGTACGCAGATACGCAGAAACTGAAGATGCCCGGTCTAGCAACGTGACAGGCCAACGCCGCCAGGAGAGTGAACGTAGCAGCAGATTGACTCAGCCGGCCTGGAGATTAGAGAGACAGTTGCATCCGCCCCGAAAGGGGGACGTAAGGCAGAGATTCAAAGTTTTGAAGATGTTCTCCTCAGTACTGCCGAGTAAGAGTCGTGAAGGCTGACTTTGGCGTGCGAACAAGGAGGCAAAGTTTTCACCTTGGATTCTCGGGTTCTTCGTGTTGGTGGTCTCTCAGTCCCATTCTTCAGAAAACCTCGGCTCACGAAAGAATTTGAAACCGGGCTATCGAGATTCGGGCTTGGAGATGTATCAAGTGGTCGAATGAAGATGGGCACACTCCGGGGCCGAAGGTTGCGTGGAAGCTTGAAATCGGACGTGGGGCTGACAGAAAGTTGAACACAGCTTATCAAGTATAGACCGGCGATGCACGGCGATTGGACTGTTGCAAGTCTCAAAAAGAAGGAGACGGAAACAAAACACGACGTGTTAGTCAGTCAGGCAAGTATCATGAACCCGTATATTCAAAAGGGTGTGGGTATAAAGGGCTGATGGCTGACGACAGCTACTAGGGGATGGAGATAGCTTACCTTCTAATGGATTCTAAAGCTGATAACACGAGCAACCGAGAGAAAGAGAGAAAGAGACAACGACGGCCATATAGAGCACGAAGGGGGTGGGGGCACAGATCAAGAGACGGGGAAGGGGGGGCAGAGATGACCGCGGCGGGTGAGGTGTCAGACCATCAAAGACACTGAGCAAGACAAAACGGATTAATTCCGGAGCAGTGAGATGCAGGAATCTAGTTAGCTACGGCTAGGGGAAAATCTGTGCATGTGTTGGATATATGGGTAAGGCCGTGCTTGGTTGTCTGTTTCCCCCTTTTTTCGGGAGTGGGGACGGGGGTGGAAGCAATGGAAGCTGATTCTCTCCCGGAAGTGAGACCGACCACAGCCGGAACAGTAGTCCAATAGACCAGAAAAAAGGACTTGTGATGGGATTCGACACAGAAAGTTGGGGGTTCAGCGAGGCAGTTTCATTCTGATTTTGATATCTCCAAACACATGTGCTACCAACTTAAACATCCATGTGCTTATATGCATATGAGCAAGTAGACTTGTGTATCAATGAGGAGAGGGAGATACAGAGAGGAGGAGGAGGAGCATCACACAGCCGAGCAGCGAGAGCGGGAATGGAGAGAGGGATACATGACCGCGGCTCTCAGCACGGTGGGTTTGAACGGTGTAAGTGTGGATGGGTCCATCGGGGTGGGTGTGAACGACCATATATACAGAGGTATCGGCGGGCTGATATTCTCAGACAGGCGTGTGCATCCGTGTGAACATGAGTAAACATGAGTGAACAATGGTGTAGTCCGTGATCGATGGAAGGTTGACCGTCGAAAAGCCCCCCGAAGCATGCAGATATCTCGAGCGGAGAGGAAACGTTGGAAGGAAGCATCCAAGGCCGGGGCAAGGATGGCCACACGTGAACTGTATCGCAAGCCACTAACACTATCAGTAGGGCCAGAGGCCAGAAGAGGCGTCATAATTCGTTATGTCTCTGAAGAAAGGGTGTGAACGGGCGTGGAACTGGGAAGCGGGAGAGCGATGGTGAGAAGATGCACGGAGGCAAGGGGTTGGAGAAGGAGGCGGACGATTGTGGGAGTGGCGGAGTGAAGTCGAGCACACTGGTTGGAGGATTTCTCCTGGTCTAGAACAACGAGTGAGGTTCGGCGCAGGGAGTGAAGAAACGAAGAGAGACATGAAATAGCGCCACCACCCGAATGTGAGAAGGGCGTGTGCATACAAGGCATAAGACGTAGCATGGGCGGACGCTTGGAGATGTGGCGGGTGTGAGGTATATGCGGCGGGTCATCTATATGATGGTGAGAGGAGGAGAGCTGAATAAGGAACACAGAGATCCACGTCCATCGTGGTGATCCACACGGTGGCGTGTAGCATCGGGGGTGACATGACAGGCGTTGGGCAAAGGAAAGGCGTGTTCGGAGATACTTTTCTTGACAAACCGAAGCCAACAGTTACTTGCAATGTGGGGAGGGGAGGGGATGGGAGAAGCAAATTTGGGGGAAGTGGACGTCCATTGAAGACGGCCGACATATCATAGACCAGGGTTGAAGCGTATTCGATCCAGTAGAAGAGGAGCCGGTGGATGAGCTAAAGAAGGGCAAGCGAGTACGTAACAACGGTGGTGGAGTAAGGCAAGTGAGGAATGAGGGTTGTTGGCTTTTCTGAGAGGCGAAAGGTGGTCGCTGGCCGAGAGGCCGGGACTTTTTGAGGCGCGATATTCTGCGTTGAGGATCGGTCTACAGTAGTTGGAGGTGAGGTGAAGATTGAGGCACGGCGATACGGGCCTCGATTTGGAGCGCAAAGATGCGGGACTCAGAAGCCAAGCGCGGGAGGCCTGGATTAGGTGCGTAACACGTGAAAAGTCAACGGAGGCCGGGATATCAGACCAAACACAAAACACCAGCACCAAGACCGGAGCCGTTAAGCCAGGGCTATGAGTAAAGGGCCAGCGAGGCTATGCGGCAAACAGGGCCGGTGCGGGCCTGGCATAGGTGTGCTGCAGATTGAGGAGGGGAAGGCGTACGCAATGATGCAGGCGAAGTAAAGACGAAGAGGAGATCAAAGAAGAAGAAGACGAAGAAGAAAAGGAGAGAATACGAAGTGGGATGAAAAGGGGAGAAGAGATAGGAGCAGCCAAAGGCCGGCTGAGGCTGGAGATGTGAGGGAAACGTCCTCCCTGGCTGGCAAACGGAAGGCGCACACCGGGCAAGACGCAAGCACCTACCTTCGATACAAGCGGCAACGTACGATTCTCGATGGTCACGCCCAGAACGAAGGACGAGCCTTCCCCCGGTGTTAAGATCGGCTTAGTAACGTGAGTAACGAGAGACGGAAGGCGCGAGTCGGCGATCCCAATTGTTTGGCTGCCAGGTGCCATCGTTGGCGATGGCAGTGTGACACTGGTGATAAGTTGCTTTGCTTTGCTTTTTTTTTTTTTTTTTTTGCTTCTCGGTCGCGCCTTCCTCTGGGAAGAAGTTTTTTTTTTTCTACACACAACTGAATAGATACAGGAGAGAGAGAGGGATTACGGCTTCTTTTTTGTCATTGCTCTGTTGGATAGGAAGAGAGTGGCCACGCCAAAACAAAATCCCCCGGGCGACCATGCCTCTTCGTATTTCGCATTCAGGAAGTCCGGGACATTCTGCTGGGTGGAAAGGTGCCAAAGGGAGCTGAGTGGGTAGCTGCTCAGGTCTCGCCGGGGTTTCCTTTACACGCAAAAAAAACACAAGCGAGAGTTAATTGAAAGTTTCCACTGTCCTACTCGCCACAAAGCAAAGTTGGCGAACGTGGTGAGCATCTACAAGGTGATGTGCGAACAGAGTGTGTATTAGCCGTGGATCGCCGTATCCTGTCAAATCCCCCCAGGCAGCAAGATCTTTTGAGTTGCGGGCTTGACGTTGGAAGCGCAAAAGTGACGACGACTGGGACTTGCCGGTTCCTGATTTAGGGCTGTCACTTCCCGATTGGACTGGGCTGGTTATGCTCGTAGTTTCCCCCAATTGCCACCCCAGCTTCGCCGATCCAATGCAAGAGGGCAAGAACAACATCTTTTTGTCCCTGCTTGTTTCCAAACCATGTTTCCTCGGGCATGGCTTGCTCCTTCCTCCTGCCTCAGTGGCAGAGTCGTATGAGCCGCTTTCCTCCACAAGGTCTTTTTGCATCTTCTTTTCACTGCCACCATTGGACGGACGGGCCTCGTTTCTGGCGATCTAGGGTCTTTTTTCCCTGCTCTTTTTTCTTTAGTCTCCGGGTTTCTCTTTACCCACCAGACGTGAGTAACACATTTCCGCCCCTTCCCACTTCGTTCCGCCCAGGTTAGTGAGGCCGGCCCTGCATTGGGATGGATATGAGTAATTGCTATCTGTAGAGCGTTGGAGTCACCAACAGTCGGCCGACTTGGACTGGATTAGATCGACTGGACTGCGCAAGTTTGAACTTGAAAGGGGATTGATGCTGCGAGCCTCCATTCTCTAGGGACTGTTACCACTTGTCCCGTTACTTAGTATGTGTGAGGTTGAACATGACTCTCTTCTCTCTCTCTCAAGGTCAAGGAGGAAGAAACCCGCCAGACTGGATCGGTTGGACATAGAAGTACCTGGGTCCTTCGGGGCTCGTTTTTTTTCTCTTTTTATTTTTTCTTTCTTTTTTTTCCCTCAGCTGGATCACACAGCACATGCGTGTAATGTGGTGTTTGTGCTTTAAGGAAACAGAAACGACCCAAAAAGGAAAATTGACAAAAAGAAAAAGAAGGGAAAAAAAAGAAGGGGAAAAAACAGCCACAGCAGTGGGGTCTGTCCGTGGGACTTCTAAGACCTCTCCAATTGGTGGTGGTCATTGGTGGCCGTGGCTGTCGCGGTTCACGGGGTTCCGGGGTGAAGTTTCCAGCAGTTCGGCTCTGCCATTCGCTCGCCATCCTACATCTCTCTCGGCCGCCCATCCGGTCATCGGTGCCGACGCCCCCCGAGCCCGAGTTTGTCTTTCGGGTATTCCATGCCATGTCATGCACCCGATTGGGCCCCGTCTCGAGCCCAGAAAACCCCCAAGGGAACGACGTATTGTGGTAGTGTCACCATAGCCACCTCCTCCAATAACCCTCAGTGCGTCAATGCTCAATGACCTTTCCTCTCTCCTTTCGCTGGGGAACGTGCCGCCGTGTGTTGTACAGCCGCCCCGGCCTCATTCATCACCATCCATCATCCATCCGCCCCTCAATATCAAAAGCTTCCCCTTTATCGAGCATTTACACTTCTGCTCCCCGCCCCCCACCAAAGCCCTCATATTCATTTTTCGTGTGTGGCTCTCCCGAAGGAGAATTAAACGTAAAATCTATTTCTGGTGCTCATACTGTCTTCCTCTCACCCCAAACCTCGCTTACAGGTCCTATTGCATCATCATCATCATCATGACCACTTGCTTCGGCGACCACGAGGTTCATGCATACACCTCGACAGTACACTAGGTACTCGACTGTACTACCCAGCATGGGACGACAAGGCTGTCTCCGACCGACCCGGAACTTATGTAAGTCCCTACACCTCGCCGAAGACCGTTCCCCGATGCCGCGCGTCCGTCGATCGGCAGGGCAGATAGCTGCAATAGGAACAGCACAAGAGAGAGAGCAAGTCTTCGCGTCCTGCCTCGCCAAATACGAGCTTGCTGCAGGTACATATGCAGAGGAAGCATGTGCCGACAGCGTGAGGCTGAGGCTTTGCTCCCGGCAAGTCCAGCAAACGACGCGTCACCAGCCTAGGCAGAAAGAAAAGAAGAAAAAAAGTCAACGACGCTCTTTTTGGGCGCGAATCGGCTGGTTGGCATGCATGCTTGCCCTGCTTGTACGAAGTCGGAGGTGCAAGGCATCATTTAGGGAAATGGTTCCAAGATCCAAGACACCCAAGCTACTATGTAACAGCTCTTAAGCTAGCTGGCTCGCTAGCGACTCAACTCAAAAGGTACGTCCGGCTTGGCTGTGAGGATGGCGATGATGAAAATCCCGGCAAAAAGGCTATTAACACGATCTGGTTGGCGTTTTGACTGTGTGTGGTGGGGTCTCTCTCTCTATCCTTGGAACGGAAAAAGAAAAAGAAAAAAAAAACCCCTGAGGGTTCAAGGGTTTTTTTTTTGGTCTCTCTATCTGTTTCATCACGATTTTGCTGGCGCCACATTATTATCACGAAGTCCCGCTTTGCAAACCGTTCCTGGTCTGACTAAGGGTAGTGAATATGCTACGCCTTTTTTTATTTGCAATTCGCGCTGTTTGTGCTCAACAATTTTCTTTTTTCATGTGACTCCAGCTCTCTGTCACCGGTATGTTCGCTCCAACGAGCCGGAACTCCCGCCGTGTATACATGCCGGACTGCTGTGGAGCCAGTCCCGGAACCCTCCTGCGAAGACCGGGATGATGACATCGGGTCAATTGAAGCGACTACTCCCAGCATTCCCCTATGGGGATCAGCACCTTTTTTTTGGTCTGGTATTGTACAATCGGAGCTCACAGGGGAAGTGTAATAGATATTAGTTCATCTTTTCTTCTGGTGTTTCTCTCGGAGACAATCGTGTGCTGTCCAACGCAGCACAGATCAGCCGATCTCACGTTTCCCTGGTGTCTTAAATCATCGGGGGCCGCGACACCCTCTTTGCGAGTTCCAAATTTTCCGTTTTGTCCAGTCATCCTGCAGGGCGAAAAGAAAATCAGATAGGTACGGCACATAGTGGTTTGGGGGTGTCATTGGCGGTTGCGGCGCGTATGTTACATGAGATGCATGGGTTTAAGACACACACTCACACACACATCCATTTCCGTGGTGTTGTTCCCTTTGCGCTGGAGCCTTGCGGAGGTTCCCACAGCCTGCAGCGCGTGGGGAACTGAACCCAACGGCCATGCGCACCAGTGCACACTGTCCATGGAGATTGTGAAGCGAGAGAGCCCGAGATTGCTAGAGCACCACCCACCCCGCCCATTACTTCCTACACCTGCCAGATCGGCACGTCGGGGAGACGGTCACGGGTACTGCGTCGATTTCCTGCCGGTGCTCGTGAACAAGCTTCGCTGGTGCAACAATAGCCTCATGGTTCTCTGTGCCTGCCCGCCCGCCCCCTCCTCTCATGCGCTATCATATCCACAGACTTACGCGGCTTTGCATCCTCCTCGCCTATCGACAGGAGTTCATCCCCCCCCGGTCCCACACGGCCGGCAGCACCAATTGCGCCGGCCTCCGAGCTTCACCGCCGCCACGCGCTATCTACATGCCTACAGTACATAGTACCATTTTTACAAGATACCTACTTCTCTCGTTACGTCGCCCCCACTCAGAGAGCAGATAAATGCAAAATCCCGTTTGCCAAGCAAATTTAGAGATATCACTACACTACCCCCAAATCTTAAACCCACGGTACGGTTAACGTGAGAAATTGGAGCAAAAGAAGCGAAAAAGATAATTTGAACAGTTCGCCAAGCTGGCGTGTGGACTAGCTGCATGACAGAAATTTTCATTGGTTGGTATTGCATACAGTTCGTGGCTTTTTGTGTGGTTTCCAGCAACCACAACTTGCCGGGTGTTGTCGCTGCGGAACGCCGAAGTGGGGCCGTGCAGGCCCGGCCGGGCCGCCCCGCTTTAGGCACCTGTATTTCTCGAGGCTTGTGGACTTTTCAGCGCTGGCCATGTCCCACGCACGTTATTTTTTCTCGCAAGCACAAGAAAAACTTATCTAGTGTGTTTTACAGAGATTGCATTTCTTTTTTTTCTCTCTCTTCTGTGGGGGGTTTGTTTCTGATGCTCGGTTGATCCCTGGATATGTGCAGGCCAGTCGGGGTTCCCGGACATAGGTGAGACAGAGGCATTCCGGATGGAAGCCAAAATGGAAAATACTGAAGGCCGGCTGATATAGGGCAGTAATGACTAATTGCAGCTGGCCATCCGCGTTCCTCTGTACAAGGGCACGGCGACATCTCACGCTGGTGGGTAGGGGAACTTGTGGCCGGCAGTCGGTGGTCGAGCAACCCCAGACCCAGGGACAAGATACGCACAACAGATATCTTTAATTCTCGTTCATGGACTGCCATTCCTTAAATGATCCATCTATGACAATACCAAACCAGCAATATCTACCCTGGCTGGGTTCCTTGGTTTTTTTTTTTTTTTCGTCGCTCAGATATATTCCCGTGCCCTTGACATACTGGGGGACAGGCAGTTAGTAGTACACAGACTAACAGTTCACTCGTAAAGAAGCTTCTTTTCTCGGATACTATTTTTGGCTGCTATACGAGCAGCCCCAACCCACCACGCTTCGGTCTTGATACTCCCGGCCCACGGACGCAGCTGCTTCACATCACGCATCACACCCTGAGAGGGCCCCATTTTTCACCTTCCGCTTTTGTGTGCGTGTGGTTCCCCGGCACGCCCTATATCAACCAAGCACGAGCCCGGCTGGGCCTACGAATCCAGCGTTACAATATCAATCTTCCTCCAGGCTCCGATTTCCAGGACCTCCTGCCCTCCCCTCTTTCTTCTGAGCGCGCTGGCGGAAGGACGAAGGAGGGGGGAGGGGGGAGGGGGGAGGAATACTGCTGTTACTTTGTGAACTTGGCTGGCTCTTTTCAGCCGGGATACGCGGGAGGATGAGGAGATATAGTATAGCGGCACTTTTTTGGGGGGGGGGGGCTTTTTTACCCCTCCATCGCTATATGCGCTGGCCCTCTCCAGGCATCCATTTAAGGAATCGTCGTCAGCTTCCTGGGATATAGACTTGCCGGGAGCAGCTATTCTCGGTGTGTGCTCTGCATGGCCGGACAGCATCTGGGTGGTTGGTTTGCCAGGAAATATGGGCTGTCGTTGGTGTACGTACTTGTCGGCCGAGGATGTGATGGCACCTCACTAAGGCTCGTGGGACTGGGAGGGTGGTTGTCGTGCAGAAACCGCCGGCCGCCCCCCGGATGTCACACCGACAGCGAAGTTCCTGCCTCCCCCCCATGGACGTGACATCCCGGCTTCGGATAAAAAAAGTCTTCTAGAACGGCAAAAGGGCCCCATCGCAGTCGCGCCACCGGATCTGGAGGCGTCGTAACCCTTTTTCCCTGCTCTCGCTCTTGGTGCAACCCTTCGTTCTCCGCATGCTTTGGGGGTGTGGGGGGTATGCTGATGGTCCTCGACTTGCAAGGACGCCGGATGCACACACGCTTCGGCCAATCACGGCGGTGATGTCCCAAACAAGCTGCAGGTCCTGGGACGAAACAACGCCCAAAAGGTCCTGGTCTTGCTCTAGCCTGTTGCATCTCTGATAATCCTTCGTCTTCTGGCTTCCTGTTGGTCCTCCGGCCTGTTGCTCTGCGCCGGTGCATTCCGCACCCCCGGCGGCCACCCTCGGCACGACTCAGCTGTTCATTTCATGGTAGGGCGCAGGTGGAGAGCGAATCGCATTGGCAAGCGGGTCGGCGAGACCGGAGGGGGTCGAGAAGCTTTTCTGGCTGGCTTATATGTAGCTCCAATGCATGTTCCTCCATGTGTATCTGTGTGTTCTAGCTACTAGTCTTCACCCCTTCGAGGTTGTCCTGCAGGGTATTGAGAAGAGTAAAAGCGATGAGAAATATTTGCGTGCTTTTATCCAGATATCTCAAGGTTTTGCTCTGTGTGTCGCAAAAGTGAGCACACTTCGTGGTCCGGCCGAGAAACGTCAAGCCCACTTACAAGGCGTTGTTAGGGTCTGTGTGGCCGGGGGCGGAATGGAGAGGGCTTCTGCACGTTCATTTGCAGGATTCGCAATGTTGCTTGAACATGAAAATTTTCTTCTTGTTCTTCGTCTTGTTTCTGCTGTCGGTCTCTGTTGTCGGTTACCTCCGCACAAGCCCACCCCCTCGAGGGATGCATGAATATATTTCCACTCTGGGCCTAGTTTTCTTGTTTTGGGGGTTGTTCACTTGGGTGTAAGACACGGCGTCTCTTGGCCCCCGAGAGGCTAAAGGGGAATGTCTCACATCTTCAGGCTCACCAGAAATCTGTAGAGTGCATATACTTCGCGGGAGGGACACCTGGCGGCCTCACGTATTGTCGCTCCGGCATTGTGTGTTGTAGCATCGGAGCAGCGTGGCTCCATACCTATGCAGACGATCGTGAGATTTTGAGATCTCAGTGGTGATTATGTGGCCTTGTCCTCCGGCTTAGGACTGAATGTTGTTGTAACGTAGTCGTCGAATGTTTTGTTTTGGATTCTGCTTATAGGTTGCAATATCTGCAACGGCATATCCAGTCGTCCCGATCTTCAAGAAGCAAGACACTGCAGGAGAACGTGTTGGTGGCTTCAGGAGCAAGGATGCAAACCCGAACCCTATAAACCCTAACTGGCATATAGGGCTTGAGTATTAACCCTAACTAGCCAAATTTCGCCTGAGGCTAACTTTCGGCCTCTTTGATCAACGACAACCTAAACTTCAAACGTCAAGGTCAAACGAGAATTCGCCATCTCTCCACCACCACACCGCAAGGCCAAATAACCTTCCAGGCTCCACACGATCAATCCGCGACGCTGCGACCTCGCATCTCGTCCATTGCACGCAATGGCCTCCACCAAGCGACCATCAAACACCTTCGACGACTCGGGCGACGATTCCGGCGACAACGCGCCGGCAGCCACAGCGACAACACCGACCACGGGGCCGCGCGCACCTAAGCGCGTTAAGCGGGCCAGCAGCGGGCCGGTGTCGGCGGGGCCGAAGGGCAGCCAGCGCCAGCACCAGAACGCGTTTATCGATCCCACGTGGGGGCAGAAGTACTTCTTCGCCGGCAGCAATGGCGCGTCCAGCGTGCCGGCGGACCAGGACCTGGAGTGCGAAGACGACGGCGATGCCATGGCGTATCTGCGATCTGTGAGGTAAGGACGGACGGCTCTTTGTGTTCGATCTGGACGTGTGTGTGTGTGTGTGTGTGAATTGGGGCACTGACTAACGGGTGTCGCATGCTGCGTTACAGAGACCAAGCAAAAGGTATTCCACACTTGCTCGTTGCCCCCAAACTGGGACCCCAGCTACCCCCTCAGCAGATGCAGGCAGGCTCGGCCGGTGCGGCCGCGGGTGATTCCGACCACGATGCCTACGACGATGACGACTACGGAGACGAGGACGAGTATGACGATGCATACACGCAATCCGGCCACCACGGGGACTCCCTCGGATACTACGCAGACGGCGCGTACACAGCGGCGCCCAACGCGCCAAGCCGGGCAGACACAGCCGACGCCAACACCCCCGACTCGGCGCTCGCGAAGGCCGTGTACGCCTCGCTGTACACGCAATACCTGCACCTGCGCACCCAGCTGCAGGCCGCGCCGCCCGCCACCAGCCAGCCAGTGACCGGCGCCGACGTGGGGATGTTCGGCCCGCGCAGCACCACTTTTGCCGTGTGGCGCGAGCGGCTGCTCAGCACCGACCCGCGGCCCGCGCAAGTGGCCGCCATGGACCGCGGCGGCGCGCTGCGCGTGCTGCGGGTGCTGCTGAGCGGGCGGCAGTTCCTGCGGCGCGGCGCCGATGTGCGCGAGCGCACCAGCCGGTGGCTGTGGGCGCTGCTGGCGCGCGTGGCGCCGCCGGGCGAGCTGTCGCATGTCGACGTGGCGTGGCTGCGCGACGTGGGCCGTCGTGCAGTGCTTATGATGTGCAGCTTGGCGGAGATGGCGGCGCTGCGGGAGGAGCTTGGGCGGGGCGAGCTCGATCTCGGTGTTAATGAGGGCGTGGATGATTCGGAAGAGGATGAGGACCTGGCGGTGCACGAGACGGTGCCCGACGAGTCGGAGGATGGGGATGGGGGTAGACGGGCGGCGGCGAGTGAGGCGGATGAACAGGCCGCGTCTCCACGGGACGGCCCGGACCATGCTCCCGCGGGCGAGTCTGTGGATACCGGCGAGGTGAGTAGTGCTGCTGCTGCTCCGCCCGCGGGGGTCCGGGCAGCCGTATCTGTCGACGAGGGCGAGGTGAGCGCCGCTGCGCCGAGCGAGGCCATGGACCTTGGCTCGCACGACGACGGCGAAGTCAGCGAGACCAGCGACGCCCCCGCCCCCGCCCCCGCCGAGCCCGGAGCCCTGGACAGCGACGCGCTGATCGCCGCCCGCACGCGGCTCCTCGCGCAGATCGCCGACGCCGGGGCTTCCCCCCCACCCCCGCTGCCACAGCCGCCGTCTGAGCCGGCGGCGCCCGCCACCGATGACGGGAGCGGCGATATGAGCATCGACGACGACGACGACGCAGCAGCTCCTGAGGACCAAGATGCAGATGAGGCGGATGCGCAAGAGGCGGAGATGCGCGCGCGGCTGAATCTGCGGGCTACGCTTACTATGGTCATCACCGTGGTGGGCGAGTTCTACGGCCAGCGTGATCTGTTGGAGTTTCGGGATCCGTTTCTGGGCGTGTAGGAGGTGTTTTTTTTTTCTTGTTTTGGTGAGCTCAGGTTTGTACGAGCGGTGGTGGTGGTGAGTAGAATGTGCGGCATTTTTAGACTGCGGATACCAACAAGCAATGGACTTTTTTGATTCTTCTTACGGATGGTTTTGTATCTAGGGCTCAATACCGTGTATTCCCACTTTCATATCTGTCTTTCCGATGCCGTGATACTGTCTACCTGCGCCGCTGGGACAGGTACACTGACAACCCAACCAGCACCCACACAATCACACCCAGAAACACATACCCACAGCAGCCCGACCCCGTATACAGACAGCTTGAGACGTGTTAGCAAGTGGTGGTACGGCAGAGACTGTCCCGGGGGCTGAGACTTACACGGTGTTTCCCCTGGTGTTTTTCCCGATGGTGATGATTCGACGCGGTTCGCTCGGAGGTTCGAGGTGGGGGCAGACCGGCTGTGGGAGACCTAGGGAGAGCCGAGGACTAGTTAGAGAGGGAGAACCATTTTTCACGCAGGGTTTGTGTCGTAGGATGCGGGCTCGGATGCAGGGTCCTCACGGTGCACGTATGGGCGGTGGGCACTGCAATGATGCGGCCTCCGTCCGGCCGAGTTCCGGCTCGGCAGGCTGTGATACGCCGGCGGGGGATGGGGCGGGAGCTCCGGCCGGCACGGGACATTGGGCCGCGGCGGTGCTGGCGTGATTGCGTCCACGGATGCGGTTCTCGGGCGTTGGCTGCGGGTATTGGGAGATGTCATTGTAATGGATGTTCCGAGTGCGTGAGATGGTCGGGGATGATGAAGCTGATATGAGGACACCGGTCTGTCTGTATAGGAGGCAGAAGACAAGAGACAAGGAAATATCGCATAGAACTCAAGTTTGCCCCCATCGAGTGAAGCTGGTACTGGCTCACAAGAGCATATCGCGTCGAGACTACGTATCCGGACACACCGCAAATCGCATCCGGAACGACGGCTTCATCACCTGCACATTTCGGGCCAAATGCAACCGGAAAGACGGTCAAAGATAAATAACGAGCTGTATCTAAGTGTATTTTGCTTCAAAAAGATGTGCTGAACAGAGATACTCACTCTCCTCTCAAACACAATGCGGTATCTCAAGAAAAACAACCACCAACCCTAAGAGTTCAATCGCTTGGTACACTCCCTTATGAAACCCCCCCTCCCCCNCCCCCCCCCAAAAAAAAAAGTTAAGAAAATAAAAAAACAAGAAAAAACCATAGACATGAGCATGCTTGCTGCCGCTTCTCCCTCTTGCTTGATCGCAACACAGATCCAGCTGTTTTGAGGTGCTGTTGTGTTGTCTCACCCAAAAGATAATGCCAAAAAGAAAAAACCCCCAAAAAATAACTCCAGTGAAAGCAATGCCTCCTCCCCCCATGATAACTTCGATTAAACCGATGGATTCTGAACCTCCCAACCTCCAACCTGTCCTGCACCCCAAATGCAGCCACCCCGGTAACCAAAGGAATTGAAACACATCATCATACACCGTAGGAGAACAACGACAAAGAAGACGGAGCCGGCGATATGACGACGACAGCAGACCACCTCTTTAGTTCTCCCGCATCTCGGCATCGTCCGAGAATAGCCGCTTCTCCAAGAAAGTCGCCTCGTCGAAATCGCTGACGTTCTCCTGATCCATGTGCAAGCTCTTGCCCGACGACGCCCGGACGGTTCTCGGCCGCCGGCGCGGCGTAGCCAGCACGCGGTTGGCGGCCCACTCGGTGGGCTCCTTGGTGCCGGGGGAGACCTCGGCGTCAAGCCAGTGGTCGCGGTCGCGCCAGATGAACACCGGCCGGTCGACCGGGCCCTCCGCCAGGCCCCCAGCGCCCTCGACATCGTCGGCGAACCCGCGTTTGCGCAGCGCGGGGGCAGCCGCGGCGGCCGCGTGGACCGACATGGCGCTGTCGACCGAGTCCTGGCTGCTGGTCAGCTCCGGCACGTCGTCGCTGTACATGTCGAAGTCGGCGGCGGCGTCAAACACGGCCGTGTCGAGCGGCGGGTGGGCGGCGGGCTGCGGCGACAGGCCGCCGATCTTGTGGATGCCGCAGAACGGCACGAGTTCGCGCGGCACGGCGCGCGCGGCCACCGCGGCGGCGGACGAGCGCGGCACACATGCGGCGGCGGACGCGGTCGGCGACGGCGCGGCGTACGTCCCGGTCTTGTAGCCCTCCGGCACCGACTTGCGCACCCGCATGCCGACGTTCAGCAGACTGGCCTGCACCTGCGGCGGAAGGGCCGGAGCTATCGCGGCGTTGGGGTCATGGCTGGTCGGCGTGGACTGCAGCCGGCCGTCGGTGGCGAAGAACGATGTGATGGGCCGTTGGTTCGGGTTGGTTGCTGCCGCTCCGGCGAACTGGCGCTTGATTCTGGGACCAGCCATGCCGTGTTTTTGTGTTTTTGTGTAGATGAAGCCTGGGGGAGGATGTTGAAAGCTTCGTGATGATGTCAGTGGTTGGACAAGGGACGAAGAACCACGCAATTACGCAGTTCCGGGAAATCTGCGAATCTGCGATTGATAAGGACTGAAGATGAAGAGATTAGGAGTGAGGAAATAGGAAAAGAAAAGAAAATAAGGGCCCGGAAGAAAAATGCCGGAGGGCGGGCGTTAATACGAAAAAGGTGGAAACAAATTTGATAAAGAGTGTGAAACAGAGAATTGCACCAAAACGAGAAGATCAGAGCGCAGACAAAGAAATGATAATTAGAGCAAGAAAAAAACCGGTTGGGTGGGTGACGGTTTGCGGAAGGACCGTCAAGCACTAAGCTGCAATGGGCTTAGCGTGCTTCTCACAGGCGCGTCTTGCCGTGAATTTTCGCGCCTTGCTGGCGTAAAGAGACACGTGACAGAGCACGCAAACCCTTATTCGAAGTTTCGAGACTAACCCTAAGAAGGCCTCAAACGTCTGATGTCCAACGGTGGTGTCAGAGTTCAATCAAGACTTGATGTGTAAGTATGAGGACCATTCCGTGATAAAGCGTAGCAAAGACGGACTTATATACAGGTGCCAATGGCTTTATGAAAAGCCCAATTGCATTCATTAAGACTTTTTGGAGGGGCTGTTGGCTGTCTTGTTTCAAGACGTTCAGGATAACCCCCCCCCGTGTTGACCTGAAGACAAAACGTGCTTGTTGGTGTTGGCATTTTGGCTCTGTCTGCCCGGTGCAGGCGCAACATGGGGGTTGTGCTTCTGAAAACCACGTGAACCAGGTATAGGTTGGCTCGCTTGCGTGACTGGTTGTGTGCATGGGATGGAACACTGAGGGGATTGCCGGGCTGGGGCTGTTGGCTTGTTGCTAGGCCAGGACTTGTACAGGCATCTTCTCTCAGGGTGGAACCGGTTTCTGGTGAGTGGTGATATCTCCCACGGGCGGGTGTGCCGAACTGGGCATTCCGGGCCCAATAATATCTAACCTGCTCCGTATCCATATTCCGTACTGTATGTACATGGTGATATATCAACAACAATGGGGGCTTCTCTCGGAGCTGCCATCTTGGTCCCGGAACCATCAGCTGCAGGTGATTTGCTGCTAAGGTATCAGCCCACCGTTGTGATTGTGTCTTCCCCGACTGTGTCTTGAAAGGATAAAGGCGGCCACTGAAAAGGCATCACAATGGTTCCAAGTCTGCGACTTACCTGAGGTCAGGAGACAGCGGATTGAGACTGCAGCGACACACAGTACATCACACACTGGAGATAGCTAGCTTGCATGATACCACCAGCCTCATGCTCGTTGAGCACGCCCGAGTTGGACGACACGCTCAAAATATCATCACAACACAAATCACACTTTACTGTTTGAACGGCAAATTGCATGGCAAACCAAGTCTATTCATCAAGACACTCCGATTCCCTTCTGAATCCTACCCAGCAAGTGACGCACCGCCTGCCACCGGATACTCATCAAGGCCTTACCAATATCAAAATCCACTGGCTTTATTTCATTCCGCGTCCTCGCAAATATAACAACCGCCCCAGTCCACGGCATATGCTGCATGGACAGAGCAAGCTTGCTCAAGCAGAACTGATAAAACCTACAGAAGACAGAATTTGATTTGATGCTTCCAACTCCCTCCACCTCCACCCCCATTTTCATTGGGATGGAGTATCAAAAATCCATCAATGAACTCCTGGAGAAACGGAAGAGAACACCCAAGCCGAGAAACCGTGTGAGTGAAACACAACCAATACAAAGGAAATAGAAAAAAAAGTCTCGACGACAACAGTTGGGCCGGACGATATAAGACGGAGATAGATGGATGAGCCAGATTCGGCGAGGCGGACGACGGACTTTCGCAGTAGAGGTCGGGGTTGATGTTGATGTCGATCGAGATTGGCGGGGACATAAAGTCGGTTGGAATCAGAAACAAACAGACAGCACGCAACAGGACAAGGCAAGAGAAGAAAAACCAAAGCTGGCCCCAAAAAAAGAAAAACTCTTTATCTCAAGAATGCAAGATATCCGGAAATCCGCAACGCCCCGAGACCGGAGAAATTTCGAGATGTTCCATCTTCTATCCGCAGAAAGCTGGATTCAATATTCGAAGAAATGACTAGCAGCACACCATGTCTATTCGCCCACTTCTTTTTTGCGTCGCAGCCGTTTTTGGTTCGCAGATCCGAGATGTAAACCACCCGCATAAAATCGTAGAAGGAGGAAGGAAAAAAACAAAAGAGAACCTCATGAAAATGCTCCCAAGAAATAGATAAAAGAAAAAAAACCGAGGAATAGAGCAACGTAAAAACGGAGAAGAACAGCCAAACCATCAAAACAAAAAGAAGATTTTATTATTTTTTTCTCAATAACTTTTTCTTTTGTTCGTTTATCTTGACAGTTTACTTTCTCCGGAACGAGCAGCCCTCAGTTAGTCTGGCCTTGCCTCCGGTGGGCTGGCACAAAACGGTGGTGCAGCCCTGGCAGATAACGACGGTCTGGGCGTGCGAGAAGACGGTGGTGATGGTGAAGCAGCCGGGGCACTTGACATCCATGAAGAAGGAGCGGGGAGCAGGCACAAGGGTCTATTCGAGATAACGGAGGTCAACGGCGTTAGCAAGGACTGTTGTTAACGGAGATGCCGCATCTCCGCCGTGGTTTCGGATTGAAACTCCGAAAAATGTTGGGGTATTTACCTTGAGCTTGTGCTTGTGGGCCTCCGAGGCCGGCGAGGGGTTGAGGAGATCAACGGCGAGAACCTGTGTATCGGGAAGAGAACAGCGTTAGATGCATGTGCCAACACAGAAGCCATCGACAGCTTCGAGATGCGATATGGATGTTGATGGTGAAGTGGCGGATGAACGTGACGAGGTTGCAGTGGAAGATATGGGAGTATTTGATGGGCGTGATTCGATGCAAAGGGCTGTGTGCTGATTTTGCGCAGTTCGTCGAACTCGCTGAGCGGTGATTTCGGAATGCCACATACCATGGTGACTGATTTGTGTCGGGAGACGAGATATAAAATCGACGATGAAAAGAAGAGGAGAATCGAAAGAGAACAAACTGTCCGTTTGGCGGTAGAGATCGAGGAATTGACTTTGTCGTCGAGGGGTTTGTCACGGATGGGGAGAGAGAGTCGGTAGACAAAAGAGAAGGAAGGAAAAATATTCGATAGGAAAGTTTTGAGAGGGCCAGTGGTGGATGTTTTTTTCTCTGTAGGAGCGGAGAATATGGTAAAATTTCCCCATTAACCCTTCTGGCTGACTGTTTCTGCCTGTGGTGATTTTTCGCTATTGGCCCCTTTGGGGCTGGATTTCGCTAGGGCTTTTCACGTGAGGGCTGCAATTTTCTGTGTGCGAAGAGGTCACGTGCAGCAGTCCAGTTTTGGCCCCAATTTTGTGCTACCAGCAAAACTCTTCCTGATTGGCCAATTCTACCGAACGCTTGACATGCGCTGACTAACCGATCTTGATAGATGTCGCCCCACAGCTGTTGCCAGGTGCCGGGCCAAACGAGCTTGACGTAGCTTAGAGGGGCAGTGGAGGGGACCAGGCGACAGGATTCCAGAAGTCCATGATATAAGAACAGTCTCTGTGATCCGTAACTTTACTTGAATCTATTTCATCGTTTCTCCTTGACTTTTGTTTTTTCCGTACTGTGTACAGATCCTTATTTCTTTTCTTGATACCGTATTTCACAATGGCCGCCCCAGCAGACCAGAGAATTGCAGTCCCGGTGGACGACCCAAACGCGGACACAGAATGGTAAGCTGCTACTACTGCTGATCCACGTTGTATGCGTTGGCCGTGTGATAGAACTAACAAACCGTGCTGAAAAGGAACGACATTCTCCGACAACACAAAATCATCCCCGAAAAGCCGCCCAGCCCAACCCCGATCATCGAAGAGGCGATTCTTGAAGCGCGGCGACTAGCGCACGAGAACCGACTGGAGGGCAAGGACCTGGACGAGCTCGACGAGCTCGAGGACGACGAGGACGACGCGATCCTGGAGGTGTACCGCCAGAAGCGCATGCAGGAGCTGAACGCACAGTCGAAGAAGGCTGTGCACGGCAGCGTGTACCCGATCGCGAAGCCCGAGTACTCGCGCGAGGTCACCGAGGCGTCCGAGGCCGGCCCGGTGTTCGTCAACCTGACGTCGGCGACCGGCGGCAACGTCGAGTCGCGCGTGCTGTCGGAGCTGTGGCGCCAGGCCGCCGCCGAGTACGGCGAGCTCAAGTTCTGCGAGATGCGCGCGAACCAGGCCATCGAGAACTACCCCGAGCAGAACTGTCCCACCATCCTCGTCTACAGAAACGGCGATATCGTCAAGCAGATCGTCACTCTCGCCACCATCGGCGGCGTGCGCGCGAACATGCTGACTATCGATAACCTGATCGTCGAGGTCGGCGGCGTGCCGGAGAACGATATGCGGGTCACGCGGCGGCGCAGAGATGCCGAGGATGCCGAGGATGAGAAGATTTACCGCAAGGGAATCTCGAGTTCGCGGAAACCCACCGTGGAAGACGACGATGACGACTGGGATTAAATGGCTGGGAAAATGATAAAGTCTGCGAGCGTGGTGTTTTTGGTGTGTGTCAACAGTTCTTTCTACGCATAGACGGTCAAGGAGTGAGAAGATGGATTGAACTTTGCAGCAACCCGACCCACTGGGGTCTGGGAGGCTTGGAACCTCAATGTTATGTATGTCTATTTGCTGCTGATTGTCTGGTTCAATCCCGTTCCAGGAGGTAGGTTAGAGCACCATTCACTTTTGCTCATGAATGCTCTCCACGCCGGCCCCGACCACGACTTCCCGAGGCTTGCAGTTCCACGAACACCCACTCGCCAAAAACGGCACCCAGAAATTCCCGGAAGTTTCGCTGTCACGATCAGGCCGAAGTGTGACAGAATCCTCATCGCTGCGCTTGATAGCCTCAACCATTGCCCACCACTCCACCCACCGCGTTGCCGGCATCACATGCAGCTTCTGGCAACTGGCGCAGAACGATCCCCCGTCCTCCTTCACACCAATAGCCTTTTGGATGTGGCTCTGAAGGTGTGCGAAGTCACCGTCCGCAAGCATTGCCGACATGTCCTTCAAGCGCGAGCTCTTGTAGCACTGGCGGAGGATGCTTTCCAGCAGACTGGGCGCGCTTGAAGCATGTGTAGGGAGAGTCGGGTCCTCAGAATCAACTTCCGCGCCGTTGGTGGGGATCCGTGCTGGCTTAGCTAGAACTGGCATCTCAAATTGAGATCGAAGTTGGCCAGACGTGTCGCGGTACTCGACAGGAGATCGCCCAGCATACACAGCGGTTTTGCCGACCCGCGTGTCCTCGGGGTCGCGGTCGCTCTTGGGAATGTACTGGGTGGCCTGTGGCTTCACAAACGGGTTCGGATGGATGTGGAGCTGTTGGAGCTTGCCGTCTAGGCCAATCAAGTCAAGCAGCGAATGTGGGAGGTGGGACAGCATATTCATGGCGACGTTGAGGTGGGTGAGGTTCGTGAGCCGTCCGATTGATGAAGGAAGCTCCTTGATGCGGTTGTTGCGCAGGCTGAGACATGTCAGGTTGTCCAGGTTGAGGATGGCGCCGGGGATGTGAGACAGGCGATTGTTGGACAGGAAGAGTTTCAGGGCCGGATCCCGGTGTTCGAAGGGTGCTCCGGCCACAACGATTGGGATGACGGCCAGTGTGGATAGTGGGGCTATTGTGTCGTTGGATAGCGATTCAAGATTGAAGCCCCTGTTCGAGATACATATGTGTGAGATGTGGGGGGCATGCAGCTGATTAGATGCACGGTTTCAATGCCCGCAGGAAGATCACTTACGACATATCCACATTTTCATTTCCCTCCTCAATACAATCCTCAATTACCCGGCGGGCGGCCATTTCAGCGGCAGACACAGCAGATACGGTAGGCACACGCTGGAACGGCGGCTTCGGGCGGGGAGCAAGTACAGTCGTGGTCCACGCACCGGAGCTCGGCCCGTCATCCTCAGCATGCGAGTCGCTGCCCATCCAGACACCACTGTCAAAATGGCGACGGAGGCTGCGCTTCGGCTTTGGCGGAGGCGGTAACATTTCATCACCGAAGATCGGGTCGGACGACACCGGCTGCTGCTCGTACCACGAGCCGACGAGGCGTTTCTTGCGGCGCACCTGGACCGAGCTGTAGTTTTCTAGCGACGGGTCATCGTCGCTGGAAAACACGGCCGGATCACTCGATGTTGCAAAGGCGGACGCTGGGGGCACGGCTGAACGTTGCAGACCGGCACGGGCGCGCTTTTTCGGGTTGGTGAATATCTGGCTGGCGTCGTCGCTCAGAAAGGGCGTCAGCTTGGGGAGGGAGGGTTCCTGCGACATTGTGAAGGGAGTGACCTGACGGATTTCAGTGAGGGATACGCCGGGAAAAGAGAGGAATAATTATAGATGTAAGACGATGATCCAACACTTGGGTGCCACAGAGCTACCGTCTACACATTGCTGGTAGAAAAGAAAAAGTATGTGAAGCAAGAAGTGGAAATGTGTGTGAAGCCTCTCGTTTAAAAGACGCGGTAAAACGCGCCCGTGTGTTTTCGGGGCAGGAACAAGCTCTCGATCGCGATTGCCAAATTTGGCCTAGTTGATAGCGATAGTGGGGGAAGTCAGTCTAGACCCAAAGCAGCTTAGCTCAACCGGACCTCAACCCCGACAGTGTTGATAACAGTGTCCACACGGCCAATTGCACGGTGTGGATTTTCGCTGGTTGACACCTTGTCGATATTCACCCACTCCAACGACTTCATGATACTTCTCTTCTCCATCTCCCCTAGTTCCATCTTATCATCATCCTAATCAATCAAACGCAAAGCATCACAACCACGATACGGTGCGTTCTATCTTCAATCCAGTCTCAACTATGAGACTTCCGCTACTTCCGTCGGTCTCGGCGCCGATTCTCCTTCTCCTCTCCACACTTGCGTCGACGGCAAACGCCGTGTACGCCGACCAGGTGGGCGAAATCGACTTCCACTACAACCTCCTCGGTCTTCCTCAAGCATCGACAACCTTCTTCCACAAGCCGCGGCCAGACAACAAAGCGAGTCTGCTATACACCTTCAGTGATTTGGGCGTGCTAGGAGCTGTGAACCCGAGCAATGGAGCTGTAGTGTGGCGGCACTTGCTGGCGGAGAACGGCTCTGCCAGCGGGGTTGACGGGTTTCTGCGGGCCGGAGAGGGCCAGAGCTGGGTGGCCTCGGCCCACGGCTCGTCTGTCAATGCCTGGAGTGGCTTGACCGGCCGCAGTGTGTGGCAGAAGCAGTTCGCTGGCGACGTCAAGGGTCTGGAGACTGTTGAGGTGGCGTCGGCCTCGCGGACGGATGTGGCCGTGCTGTCCCAAGATGAACACACCGTTGTTCTGCGGAGACTGCACAGCGATGATGGCCACGTGGTTTGGGAGCACGATATCGGCTCGAAGGATACTGCCTTTGGACTTGCTGCTAATGGTGGCAAGCTGTTCTCTCTCAGCTACCACGCTTCGTCCCACGCTGTGAGGGTGGCCGTGTTCGATGTTGAGACCGGAAAACTGCTCGAGGACATCACCGTCAGCTCCAAGGGGGAGACGACCGGCCCTAGCGAGTTCACCATTACCGGATCCCACTCCGGTGCTCCCATCCTTGCTTGGGCCGACGAGTCGTTTTCGAAGCTTCGTGTCAACGTGCTGGGCTCTCGCTCTAAGCAGGAGTTCGCTCTTCCCGCTGGTACCAAGTCGATCAACATCCACGGTGCCTCCACTGCGCAGAAGGAGCCTCGATTTATTGTTCATGCCGTTACCGCCAATGGAAACACCGGTATCGTCTACTCGATCAACCCGAAGAACTCGGCCATCTCCCAGGCTTTTGAGCTGCCCAACGTCCCCGGAACCGGATCCTTTGCGGTCGGATCCGACAAGGACTCGGTGTACTTTACCCGGGTCACCGAGTCGAACGTCCTTCTGCTTGACGCCAAGTCTTCCAAGCCTCTAGCTCAGTGGCCTTTCGCCTCCGAGTCCCAGGCCGCCCCTGTTCACGCTGCCATCGAAGTTGTTCCTAAGACCGACTCGTCCTATGCCCTGCGCACCGCTTTGCTCCAGTCTGATGGCGAGTGGTTGATGATTCGCGATGACACTGTTGACTGGACGCGTCACGAGGGCCTTAGCGGAGTTGTTGCGGCCACTATTGCCGATATGAGCGAGGCCGAGGATCTTGTGAAGATCCTTGAGCAGGAGGCCCACAGCAACATTGTTTCGGCTTATGTCCACCGTGTCGTGCGGCATATCGGCGATCTCCAGTATCTCCCTGCCTTCCTCATGAAGGTGCCGGCTAACATCCTCGCCTCGGTCCAGGGATCGACCTCTGTCTCCAGCACCGGCCTCGATGCCGACGTTTTCGGCTTTGGCAAGATCGCGATTGTCGCCACCAAGCGCGGCTGGGTGCACGCCCTGAACACCCGGACACACGGACAGATCATCTGGTCTAAGCATGCCTTCCACGTCCCCAGTGGGGAGTCGTTTGTGAGCAAGGGCATTTGGGTCAACGATGAGGAACATCAGGTCACCATTGTCGGTGCCCACGGAGAGTCGACTACTGTGAGCATTTTCACTGGTGAGGTTGTGTCTCAGACTGAAGCTGGAACGGATGTTGTGTCCTCTGTCGCTGTCAACAGTGCCTCGGGCCGCTATCTCCTTCGCATTGGCGCCCAAGGAAAGATCGGTGACCTGCCTGTTGAGAAGGCACCCAGCCAACCCCTTGTGGTCAAGGCCGATGATCGCAACATCCACGGTGTCACCTTTATCCCCAACGGCGATGTTGCCGTTGAGACCACCACGTGGTTCTTCACCGTCCCCGACAACGAGAAGATCGTCACCGTTGTGAGCCGAGCGGAATTTGACCCGGTTGCGTCCCTTGGCCGCGTCCTGGGCGACCGCACGGTTCTGTACAAGTACCTGAACCCGAACCTGGTGGTTGTTGCGACTATCGACACTTCCAAGTCTAACATGTTCGTGTATGTGCTGGACTCATCTTCCGGCCAGGTCCTTGTTCACCAGAACTATCAGGGTGTTGACTCCACCAAGCCCATCGACTGTGTGATTTCCGAGAACTGGTATGCGTGCACATTCTTCGCGCGCCAGACCATCCCCGACAGCACCGGCGCTACGAATATCCTTAACGGCTTCCAGCTAGTGATGACCGATCTTTTCGAGTCGGAGATTGCCAACGACCGCGGCCCGCTAGGCAGCAGCACCAACTTCTCGGCCACCGAGCCGGTCGACACCCCGTCGGAGCCTGTCTTTCCCGCCGTCCGCTCGCTGTCGTGGGTGGTCTCGACGCCGCTGTCGAAGCTGGCGGTTACCCAGACCCGCCAGGGCATTACTCGGCGCCAGCTTCTGGGATACTGCTACGATGACCATGTGGTGTACGGCCTTCCCCGTGAGGCGGCCGACCCGCGCCGGCCGGTCGGACGCGACCCCACGCGCGACGAGATGGAGGCCGAGGGCCTGACGCGCTACGTGCCGACAATTGAACTGGATATGCGGTCGGCGATTAGCCACACGCGTGATGTGCTCGGTGTCGAGGGCATCGTGACGGCGCCGGCTCTGGTCGAGAGCACCAGCCTCCTGCTGGCGTACGGTATTGATATCTTCTGGTCGCAGGTTACCCCTAGCATGCAGTTCGATATCCTCGGCAAGGGCTTCAACAAGGCGTCGCTGGTGATGACAGTGCTGGCGTTGTTTGCGGGAGTGGTTGTGTTGGGGCCTATGGTAAGTTGCGCGCTGTTGGCATTCCTTGCTTGAATATTAGCTCTGATCTAACCCTTTTCTTTCAATATTTAGATCCGCAAGAAGCAGATCAACAACCAGTGGACTGTGCCGTCCTAAATGGATCGCCAGCCTACCGAACAACTCCGGCCGTGATAACATGTGCGCTCACGGATTCTGGGAAGTGATACCATCAACAAAAGACACATATCTTCTATCTTATTTTATCAGCGTGGGTGGTGTGTGGTCATTCAAAACGACATACGATAGTAATGTTAGTAATGTGCAGGATCAGATCAAGTTTTTCTTGACGACGGGTTTATAGAAATTGTTCTGTCTGTTTTTAGTTTTCTCTTGAACTCGTTTATTTGTCTTATCTGCAGATGTATATGACGATCACTGACTGTACACTGGGTTTTATTGGGTTATACGTGTCCTGGAGAGTCTCGGTTCAGTGATGAAACTCCCCTGTGTCTTTGACTGCCGGTTGCTAACCCTTCTTTCACACAGCCAACAGTGTCTCTCTCACAACGACAGACTCGTCACGGAACCCTGGCTGCTTCCAACAAACAGGGTTCTGCCGATCAGGGCGGCGCACGTTGCGCTGGCGACTCTGCCAATCGACGTGATCTGGTTGTCCGGGGTGACCTTGATAATGGCCTGGCTGGTGGCAATGTAGGCGTTTCCGTCGGGGTCAAAGGTCATGTCGTCGCCCTGGTAGTTCGAGTACACGAGCTCGGGGGTGCCGGGCTCGCCGGTGGCGGTGATGGGGACCTTGTGGAGGGTGCTCTTGCCGATATTGGTGAAGTACAGGGTGCCGTTGAAGATCTTCATGCCGTCGATGCCGAAGGGGAAGAAGCCGGAGCTGGCCATGATCGGGTCCTTCATCCACAGCGAGTAGGCGCCGGTGGAGAAGGACACCTTGTAGATGGCGCCGCCGGCCATGTCGCCGACGAGCAGGGTGTCGGCGTCGACCTTGGCGAGGCCGTTGAGCTGCTGGCTGTCGGGCACGGGGGCGACGAGCTCGGCGGTGCCCACGACGATGTCGACCTTCCACACGCCCCACGAGCCGGCGGTGCCGCCGCCGCGCGCCTGGCTGTACTGGCCGGCGACGACGGCCCACACGCCGGGGCGCATCTCGGCGATCGCGCCCGACGAGTCGGCCTGGGCGGCGGGCAGGGTGACGCGGTGCTGGGCGGTGGCGGCGGCCACGTCGATCTCCCAGATCTGGCCGCTGTCCATCAGGCCGACGACCAGCGTGCCGGTGCTCGAGGCGGCCAGGCCCTCGACCCAGCCGGCCGGGGAGAAGCGGTACACCTCGGACGAGATGCTGCCGCCGCCGCCGCCGCCGGGCGGCAGGAACTGGCGCGGGTGGTTGAGGGTGCGGGCGGCCGCGAGCGGGGTGGTGCTGCTGGCGAGGGCCAGGAGCGGGAGGATGGAGATGCGCATGGTGGGCGGAGAGGTGGTGGTCGTCGTTTTGTGTGTGTGTGTGTGTGTGGTCTTTCTCTCTCCTTTCAGGTTATCGCCTGGTGTTGAAACGAAACACTCGATCGACCGAACGGTGGGAATATCTGCAGAATGAACACAACACTGCAGGGAAATAGGCCGGGAGAAGAAAGGAGAAACAGGACAGAAGAAACGGGGGAATCAGGGCAATGGAGTGCTATATGGCCTCATCTGCTACTATACGGTTGCTCTCCATTACGCGGATAATAGTCCGGGCTTCTCCCACGCAAACCTTCGCCCGCTCCCCAATTTTAGATTGTTTGTGGACAAAATTTTATCTATTCCATGATTTGCCTCTATTTTCCGGAACGGGGAGTGAGTTTTATTTATGAGGTTCACTACGCCAGCTTGCAGACGCTGTCAACAGAGCCGGAGAAGAGCCACATTCAGCCGGGACGGCCTTTCTTTAATTTTAGTTTTTGGTTTTTAATTTTTGTTGGTCTCTCCCTCTCTCATTCATATATTTAGTGTTAGAAACGTAGGGATTCTGCTTGTGTATAAACAATGTCCCTGCATTTCGGTACGTCCTCGCTCGAAATGCACTTCGGGGAACAGGAGAGCCATGTTCCGTGAGTGAGGTGAATGTACTCTGTCAGCGTGATTTCGACGTGGATGTACATATCTAGTATAAGCCAGCTCAGTATGGAATGGAGACAATCTGGATAATACGGATTCTCATGATATATCCAAGCATATCCTATGCCTGCTTGGTGGTCCATGCAACGCCCACAAATAGAAGACTGTTGAAAGCCCAGGAATGCCGGCTTGGTGCCGTCACTTGGCTTGGCTCTTAGTGTCAAGTCTGGCCTTCTTGGCCTAGTCATACTCCGCATGTCCAGCTTTTGGTGTGTCCAACTGGCCGTTTCCAGCTCCGATCAGATGTATCACAACCATGTGCTGTATCCACTGTTTCCTTTGCTGAAGGTCCATATGGACATGGCTTGTGCACGGAGGTCCGGACTTCCCCGGCAGAACCGCTAGCGTCGTCGGTCCGTAGTCGGTGGCTTACATAGATCAGCGCGGCCAAGAGAATCGCCTTAGGCTTCGGTGTGAGGACTGGCGGGTGTGTTTCCGAACTCAAGGATGAGGGGATATGCTATTTTTCGGTCGCCTCCGCGCATCGCGTCTCTTGACATAGATGCTTTTTGTCAGGCACATAAAAAAATAAAAAACGAAAAAAAAAATTAAAAAATAGTAATAAAAAAGGAAGAAAAAAAGGTCAAAAAAGAAGAAGAAAAAGGAAGAGAAAAAAAAAGAGGAAGAAAATTCGATAAAACAAAGCACATGTCCCCAGTTCCTTTCCTCAACCTCGACAGCTTCTTCCGTGGAGACCGACCATGTTGAGCTTCGGCACCGTAGAAGCGGGCCTTTTCCCCATCAGTCTGTATCTGAGTTGACCTGTATGTAGAAGAAATCTCAGTAGGTAGGGACGTGGTCGTGGCTTCTGGAAGGCCAGGCATGGAATCCAAAGGGGGATGGATAACTGAGATTCACGTCCCTCTGATGATTCCGTCGACTACCTCCAATCGAACATATCAAAGTCGGTTTCCTTGCTGGTTCAAAACTCTCTCTTGGCTGCTTCGTTATTTCTCAGATACATGTAAGAGAACTAGTTTCCTCTCCATCTCGGCAACAAATTTGGAAGCTCTAGATAAAACCCACTCTTACTCATCTACGGGTGGCTATAGAAATAACCTCTCTCCGATCGGCGCATTATCGGGCATGTTAACTTGAGGTTCACATGGACGGGGCGATGCCCGCGATACTTCATCCGTGACCGCTCTCGACTGGATTATCAACGATGTGTCTTCCTTTGGGTTGGACGTTGAGCTGGCCGAGTGTACACCTATATTTACCAATAGAGCAAGCGTTTCCTGTCCCTCAAAGCTGATCGTATCTGTCTGCCTGGCCTTTGCTCTCGTCTTGCTGCGAGAATGGCTTCACCGAAGATGATGGGGCAACAGGACCAACACTCGTTAAGCGCATAAATCTCGCCATCTGCATACCGTTCGACAATTCACGTTACATGCATCAAATTGCCACTTGCTGTCCTCCTGCCACCTCCATATATGCATAACCCATCTTTTTGGGAAAGTACCGTTGCCAACCAAAAACGGCAAGGACGGGTTTTGGCAGTTGTCGCACAAACGCAAACCCTAGCCCGAACCTCCAGGCCATTCGTTCGTTCTTTTCCGTTCTTCCAACCGTTTTTTTGTAATTTTGCATCGCCATGAAAAAATAAAAGTCCCAAGCTCTCAGCTCGGCTCTCAGCTCGCCTTTCTTGGGCACCGATAATTCCAATTCTAATTACTTCCGTCCTGCTCTGTTCCTATATCTTCTCTCTCGTTCTTCTTTCTTTTGCCCCCTTCCACGATGCTTCTTGTGGTTTTCTAGACATTCTTCTCTGGACGTCAGCATTCTTCCCCTTCTTATCCTGCTTCCTCTGTTCACCATGTCCGCAAGTCTTTTACCCCCCACTGTCGCGAACTTAACATCGTCCCCCGCACCCGCATCCCCCGGATCGCCAGTGCCGAGCTCTCTCTCCAGCGCAGAAAGGACCGTCACCGCCCAAAACTCGCCGTCGGCGTCAAATCTCAGCCATCCTACCACGACGTCGCTCAAGAGCCCGGTATCGGAGCACTGGGCCATGTCGCCGCCGTCTGTCGGCCTCGCCGCCCCGTCGGCTGGCTTGGAAACCGTGCCGCCAGACTCCAAGCTGCCGGCGACAACCACCGGGGCGTACGACCGCGAACTGAAGATCCAGCGCATCGACCTGGACCAGCTTATCGCCGAGATCAAGGGCATCTACGCTAGCCTGGTGTCGCTGGAGTCCCGCTGCATCGAAATCGACACTTCCCGCCATGCCGAGCCTGAAGTTCCACTTACCGATACCCAGTGGCAGGCCCTCGTGGCACTCCACCAAACCTTGCTGCACGAGCACCAAGACTTTTTCCTGGCAACCCAGCACCCCATCGCCAGCATGGCCGTGCGGCGGCTGCCCGCCAAGTACTCGATGCCGACCCGGCTGTGGCGCCACGCCATCCACTCGTTCCTCCAGCTCCTGCGCCAGCGACTTCCCTCCAGCCAGGAGTACATGCTGACGTTCATCTACCATGCCTACACCATGATGTGTCTGCTGTACGAAACCGCATCCGACTTTTCGCAGACCTGGACCGAATGTCTGGGCGACCTGAGCCGCTACCGCATGTCGATCGAGCTGGACGAGTCGATGCGCGAGACCTGGGCCACCGTGTCGGCCCAGTGGTACCGCAAGACCCTCGACGCTTCTCCACAGGTTGGCCGGCTCTGCCACCACTTGGCTATCCTATCGCCCCGCGAGCCGCTGGTGCAGATGCACAACTTCTGCAAGGCGCTGTGTGTGCAGCAGAGCTTTCCCGAGGCCCGCACGTCGATCCAGCCGCTCCTAAGCAACTCGATGCAGACAAAGCCGCAGCCGTCGAACCTGGGCATCATTGCCGAATTCTTTGTGCGGGTGCACGCGGCGATGTTCAAAAAGTCGCCCGTGTCGTTTTTTGAAATGGTGGCGAAGGATTACTTGGACCGCTTGGATGACGCCATCGGCCGGAGCACGCGGAAGTGGGTTCCGCGCGGCTGGATGGCCGGCATCATCAACTGCTGTGCGATTTTGGAGTACGGCGCCTCCAACAATCCCATCAACTTGGCGAAGAAGCCGCGGAAGGTGAACCACGACGACGACGATAGCGATGGCAATGAGGACGGCGAGGGCAGCGGCGAGGACAAGGACGCCAAGAAAACCGTCTCGTCCAAGGTCAACGAGGAAGCCAGTGCGCTGCTGCTGAAATCCGGGGCCTTTCCTGCGCCTGACGCGAACCTGGACCTGTTCGCGTGTGCGCTGCGGTTCAGCAAGGCGGCACAGGGCATCATCTACAACCGCTCGGGCGACCCCAACGTGCTGTCGTTTGTGTACGTCATGCTGGTGTTCTACTACTACTTGACGCGCGACCCGGCGTGCATGCAGCTGGTTGAGAAGTCGGTCCCGTGGGAAACCCTCGCGAGCTTCCTCAACTCGATGCTGAGTACCAACAGCACCACCCCCGCCGCCAGCAGCGAGCAGCCGGCGGGAGCTGCGGACACCGACACGCCCGCCACCGACGACGCCGACCCTGGCCCGTTTCCCGGCACCGGCGCCTCCGACAAGCCGCTCCCGGAGGACTGGGAGCTGCGCAGCCTGGACTGGGCCGACGAGCTGGTGCCCAACGCCTGGCTGGTGCAGGCCAACCTGGAGGAGGATGAGCGGCTGGTCGAGCCGGCCGGCGCGGGCGACACGCGCATTGCGCGGTGCCAGTGGCTGGCGCGGCGGCTGTGCGAGGCCGGCAACGGCCGCTGGCTGTCCGTCTCGGCCGACGGGTACTTTGCGCCGGGGCCCAAGTTCGCTGACGAGGAGGGCGATCCGGCGATTGGCTGGGTGATCACGCACGACGAGCTGATGGACGACTTTACCTACGAGCACCACGATTCGTACTACGAGGATATGATTGAGTCGGGGTGAGGAGGCCGGCTGTGCAACGACGAATGATGATGGTTTTGAATGGGTTTGGGGGCGGTTTCAAACAGTTTTCGTTTTTGTTTGGATGTAATTTCGGGGGATCTTTCTGGGAGTTTTTTCATATCTAGCTAAGCGGTTTGGTTTGGTTTTCAGTATTTTACGATTCACGCGACCTTTTTAAATTATGATAATACCTATATGTACCCGTCTGCTGTACGAAGGGCGGTCGATGACACCGCCGCAGCTGCAGACTAATATATACACACACCACTTACAACGTACACCTGAAGAGCACAGGATGAGAATACACGTATATATTGATTATTGTTTTTATCGCACACACTCTCGGCTTGTATACATCTTGCTCATGAAAAAAAAAAGGATAGATCGCGGGGCGGCGTAGATTGTTAGAACAGCTAAAGGACGATAGCGCGGGTGGGGTTTTGGTACAGAAACGGCGTGTTTGACCATAGTAGTATACAGATTGGGGGGAGGGGGAGGGAGTAGAGGAAGGTGTTCGCAGGCGGCCAGGGGCGGAATCGATCAGTCGGAGTGGGCGGGTCGCGGGAAGGTCGGCCGCGGGATGACGAGCGGGCGGCGCTGGGTGTTGCGGTAGGCTTGTTGGAGGATGGGCGACGAATCGGAGCGGACGACGCTGCCGACGGACATGAAGAAGCTGGACGCAGACGTGTGGTGGTTAGCGGGCACACTGCACATCGACAACAAACACACGCAAAGCACGGAGGAAGAACACAGGATGGGCGGAGGCTGCGTACCCGAAGGTGGCGCCCGAGCCGAGCATGAACTGGCCGAGGGTGCGCATGATGCCGTTGGGGCCGGCGCCGTAGCGCATGATGTGGATCGAGCCTGCGGGGGGGTCGTTGCTGTTAGTTTCCGGCGCGCCGGGGGGGCAGTCGGACGGGGAGAGAGAGGGAGACGGCGCACCGTAGAGGAAGCCGAGGATGGCACCGACACCTAATGGGCGGAGGCCGAGGTTAGTAGCTGGCGACACGGAGACAGAGTGTTTCTGGAGGTCGGCACTCACTGCCGCCCATCATTGCGCCCATTTTCACTGCACAGCGGAAGGGTATCCTGTTAGCTTGGAGTGTCTATTTCGCATATGGGTCTGCGACTGATACCGTAGCGGGGCGTGTTCCCCCGCTCAGGATGTCATACACTTGTCGGCGACCGACGGGCCGGCCTGGCCGTGTGTCGAGGGCATCGGAGGCATAGCTGCGGGTTGGTTGGTTGTTTGTTTTTCCGGGGAGGAGAGAGGTCGGGCGAAGCGACTTTGGGACACCGGACACGGGCAGCGGAGATCTGAGGACGACGAGACGAGACGATGCCACCGGAGAGAGAAGGAAAAGCTGTTGGGTCGGGGTCTTCGGAGTGGTGTCGTAGTTTTTTTTGTTCGTGCTTCGCTGTACCCCGGATTTTCTCTCGGCGTTTGCTTTTTTCTGCACCTGTTGCAAGAGCGCTCCAAACCACGTGTGACGACCACGTGACGCGCACAGTGAACAGCAGTGTCTACGCACTGTGCCCGGCTACTGTCCCGCCCAGATTGGCATTTTGGAGAAAGAATTACAAAAAAGGCGACCGCTGCGGAGGCCCGTCGACAAGTACGGTACTTTCACTTTTATCTTCTCGGGGGAAGTGAAGGAGTTGGACTGATGTCTGTCTCCGTTCTTTGACATCGGCTGTGTGATAAGGAGCAGCAGAAATCGTGCGTTCCTCCCGCGGTTTTTATTTATTTTATTTTATTTCTTTCGGCGTGCGAGCACTGATATCTGGAACAAGTATCAGGCAGGCAAAACACTTCCCTTTCCTTTGACCTGGCCACGGAATGCAGAAAAAAGCACCAGGCCATCCGCTACACTGTGTATTTTGCCTGCTTGTACAGTGATACACTTTCAGATGTTCTGTTGGATATATATATATAAAAAAAAAGAGACGGTTGCACGTGATGTGGGTGTCTGACCTGGAGGGGAGAGGCTGCCTGAAAGTCGGCCCAGTTGGGGGCGAGCGCGTGTACACAGTGTGTTCCGGGCCGTGCGGAATACCTCGCGTGTGCTAGCCCGGCGTTTTCTCTGGGGGTCAAATGCCAATTTCATATGCAGGACTTGCGGGCAAAATACTCCAACGCCAGAAAGAGGACCACAGATCCCGTGAGGTACCAGCACGCAACCACACTGTATCTGCACGGTGCCTCTACCTCCTGACGCCCAAAATAACCCCAATCACAAGATTTCTCTGGCATGGGGCGTATCACTCGTCCGTCCAAGAGAAACATGCCACACCACACACATCGTCTTTGTTGCCGCTGTCCCATGTTTGTGCGTTGTGTGGAGGAGAGGAAGACTTTTTCCCATTCTTCCTTTGCCCTTTGCCGGCGGCTTCCGCAGCGGTTTTCATTGCGAACTTCGCGCATTAGTGGGCTACACGTTCGAACCAACAAATGAAGCAGCAGGGCATGGATGAACACCAGGCGAAGGAACCTGTGAATGTGCTGGTGATATCTGATATGCCGGCCAGAGACACCCACGATTTCTAATGAGCAAAACCGTACGTAGTATCTCGGCTCTGCAGGCGTTTTTATTTGTCTGTTTGCCTCTCACTACTCCACTTCCCTCTCGCTATCTCTCTCTCTCTCTCTCTCTCTTCTCTTCTTCAGGTCTTTTTTTGTGCCTAACGGTTAACCCTCACAACTGTAATCTTTCCCGTCTTGCTTCTCCGCTTCTTGGGGTCCTCTCTTTTCTTTTTCCTTCCTCCTCTTCCCTCTTCTCCTCAGCTGAAAGCCCATCTTTCAACCAGATTTTCCTGCTTCCGTCCGGGGTCACTGTGCTGCGCGGCAGTCATTCTGTCGTCAGTTGGGGCTCAAGACTGACGCCGCCGTTGGAGTCCGCGTTTTGATTTTCCTTGCCTCTCTTCACCTGTCGAGGGCGGTTATCAGTGTGTGTGGTACGTTTATAACATATAATGCCATGCGTCTTGCAGAACTGAAAAACAGGGAGCAGCAACACCCACCAGCCCCGAAACCTGCATACCCCGGTAGTCGCATACCCGCCTAGTTGCATATTTTTCTGCTCACATTATTCTTGTATCCGTATTTTGCACCTGGCCTTCCTCTTTGCTTGTTTTCTTCCTTTTCTTCTCTTCCCTCCAGCTCTTAAATTATCGACGAGGCGAAAAATCCAACATAAAATTCCACTTCACATTCCTGAAGACTCTTTTTGTTTTTTTCGTTTCTAACCCTGGGTTTTTGTTTACAGCAATTACGAGCGACATAAGGAGAGATTTTATTTGATAACTGGAATTAATATTGGTGGTGATAGAAAAGGCACGAGAGGGACGATTCTCTCTGTATCGATTACTTCCTCTCTTTCCCCCCCTTTTTTTGCCTTCACCAATTTCTTTTCTCTTTCTTCGTGTCTTGTTTTCCCCCTTCTTTATCGTTCTTTGCTCTTTTCTTCTCCCTGGCCATCTTCATCCATAATTTTATTTATCATTTATTCCTTTTTTCTTCTCTCTCGATTCTTTGTTTCCTTTTTTTCCTCTATCATCCTAATCATCGAATCTATTGCCTCCCTCTCCTCCTCATCGCAAGCCTCAAAAATCCCGGGCATTGAATGAATCATCCTCCCTCGAACCCTCTCTGAAATCCGACAAGAATTCCCTCCTGGCCATCCACCCTCAATGACAGCTGTGGCGAATCCTCCATCTCTTCCTCAGTTGAATCGACAGTCATGGGGAATTAACAGCGGTCAACTGCCAGCCTCGATGAATGACGATGATCGGACCGGAGTGTTGATGCGTCGCAGCCTCCAACGCTCCAACTCGTCATCGTCGGTGTCTTCTACATCGTCGGCCTCCTCCGCCACGTCGGTCGCTACGAATGGCTCGTTGTCATCCGGAACGCCCCCCTCCTCGGCCGGCGGAGGAGACACCGCTTCCCAACGCTCCGCTTCTTCCGTGGCTTCCGCCACCACCACCGCCGCCGCCGCCAAGCGTCCCATGCGACGCGGCCCGTTCCCTCCGACTGCGAGAATAGCCGATGGTCTTCCGCCCCAGCAACGGAGCCCGGCCGGACGCGGATCGGCTGTGGGCTCGCTCTCGTCCGATAATCTCCAACAGCCTCAGGCCTTATCGTTATCGCTCCAGTCACTCCAAAATCAACAACAACAACAACAACAACAGCAACAGCAACAGCCACAGTCATCGCTCGATCTCTCCCAGTCACAACAACAGTCACTTCAACATCTCGCCCTCCAGCCGCCGTTGCCTCTCTCTCAGCAGCCCGACCAACCTCAAATTCTCCAACTCTACCAACAAGCGTCTCAGCAACACTTGATGTCGCAACTCAACAACCCCAACAACCCGGCTCACCTCCAGCAATCCGCCCAGCGCTGGCCCGAACAGCCCAACATGGCCCCCGGCAACGCCTCGTACCTCTGCCTCACCTCGCTCAACGGCACCTTTGAGAAGAAAACCATCCAAGTGCCATTCGCCCCCGACACCCTGCGCATCGGCCGCCAGACCAACCAAAAGTCCATCCCCACCCCGTACAACGGCTTCTTCGACACAAAGGTGCTGTCGAGACAACACGCCGAAATCTGGGCCGAGGCCAATGGCAAGATCTTCATCAAGGACATCAAGTCGTCCAATGGCACCTTCATCAACGGTGCGCGTCTGTCGCCCGAGAACCGCGAGTCCGATCCGCACGAGCTGCACGTCAACGACCAGCTCGAGCTGGGCATCGATATCATCAACGAGGACCAAAAGAAGGTGCTGCACCATAAAATCTCCGCCAAGGTCGACCATGCCGGATTCATCACCGCCGCGAGCAACATTAGCGATATGAACTTTGGTGATGTCGACTCGGCGAACCGCGCCATGATGGCCGTATCGGCCAACGGTGGCAACCCGCAGCAGATGCGGGCTCGCGCCGGCTCCAACGGCGTCCCGTTCCCCCTGAACGCGCGCGGGTTCCCGCAGGGTGGGCCGAATGGCCACCCCAACGGGGCCAACTTCCAGCGCCCGTTTCTGGCGGCAACGGTGACCACCGATAATATCATTAAGAAGCTCCAGGTACGCCTTTGCACTTTGCTTTCCCTTTTCATCGTTGTCGTCTTGCTTCTGCCCAATGCACGCTTCCGGTATCCAGAGACTCCTGTATTTCTTGAATGTGATGAAAATCTAACGAACTAACTTTCTCCCCCCCAGAATGAACTAAGAAATGCCAAGTTGATATCCCAGGATATCGAGCGCTCGGGAGCCTTTGTCCAGACCCTCCTGTCGCGCGGCGAACTGACCGAGCCCATCCCCGATCCGCCCAAGGCTCATATCCCGCAATTACCCCATGTCAACGGCAACGCCCTCCCCTTTCGCCCTGACCACAAGACCCGATTCTCCGATCCGCCCGCCCCTCCGCCGCAGCAGCCGCTTCCCGAAAAGCCCGATATGTCGTCACTCAAGCGTGCGCAGGCCGAACGGGCACGCATCAGCCCCTTCAACACGTCTCCCATCCGCGAGAACCCGAACAACATCATCCAGCTCCAGGAAGACCTCCGGATCACCAAGCGCGAGGTCGAGGCCCGCGATGCTCGCTTACGGGAGTTGGAAGAGTCGCTTCTGAAGGAACGATCTGCACGCGAGCTGGCCGAGGAACTCGCACGGAAACTGAGCGATTCTGCCGCCAGCCAAATCGGCCAGGTCGAATCAACCCTTAGCGACGACGTTCTTGACCGGTCGTTCGAGCTGCCTTCGATATCATCGCTCAAGCTCGAAGATACTAGTGCCCAGCGCTTGGAGGACCCCGAGGAGTCGGTGCCCGAGGCTACCGACGACAACACCGCCACGATCGCCGGCGCCTACCAATCGAAGATCGAGACGATGACGATGGAGATGAAGAACATCCAGGAACAGCTAATGCGGTGGCAGCAGCGGTGCGAGAAGGCTGAGTCGGAGCGCGACCGCGAGCGCAAGTCGCTGGCGGAGATGGTGATCCGGATCCGCCGGCGCGAAGCTGAGCGCGAGGCGGAAATGGCCGCCGTGCTCGCCCGCAACGCCACCAAGGGATCGGCGCGGTTCCGGTCGCGTAGCTCCAGACGCAGCCGCAGCATGAGCCCCAAGTCGGGTGTCGAGCTGGGCCAGAAGGCCGCCGTGGCTAGCGGTACGACTACCCGCCCGATCCTAGAAGAGGTCAACGAGACTATTGCTTCGGTGCCCTCGACGGCCGCTGCTGCCAAGTCCAGCATGTGGTCTGCCGGCAGTATCTTCGCCAACCACGCGTCGGCAGCCAACGGCAAGCCGGCCAACGGCGGCCCGATCTCGCGCGAGGTGGCGGCGTTGTCGGCCAAGACCAACACCGCCACCGATGGCACCGGCTCCCCCGCGAGCGACGATGGAGCGATCCCCCTGCAGCCGCGCATTTCGCGCACCGACACCATCACGCCGCAGACTGTGGCTGCCGCCCTGGCCGCCAACCGTGCCGGCAACGCCCGGTCGGATATGATGGCCAGCACGCTGCCGTATGCGTCGATCTTCGGCGTGGTGCTCATTGGCATGGGCTTGATGGCGTTCATCAACGGGTGGCAGCCGCAGCCCAAGGTTGAGCAGTAAGACCTCTTTATCTTTTTCTGTCTTTTCTGGGGGTCATCTTTTAAGCAATGGTGGTTATCATCATCATGGGGGTTCTGGGTCTTTGGTCCGTTCATAAATGATTATCATCCTTAGTATCACTTTTTCTCCTTTGTACCACATTTCTTTTTCCCGTCTCTTTTTTCTTATCCGTGAGGAGTCGTGATGGTTTCCGGCTCTTCGTGTATCTCCAGGGGTGTCTTTTTGTTTCTCTCTGCTTCGTCCTGAACAACAAAAAAGTCCCATCCTTTCAGTCTCTCTGTGTCTGTGTTGGTTATTAGGACTGGAAGTCTCTTCTTTTGCGTCTCTTTCCTTATTCTGTCGTCTTGTTTTCCATTCTATTCGCCTTATCTGTTTCTTTCATGTTTCCTCTACGGTTGTTTCTTTATACTGGCAAAGCTTTGATGAGGCGTGTTTCTCCTATTATCTCTTTTCTCCTTTTTTGAAGCTTCTTTTCTTATACTGCTGGATGCTTGTTTTTTTGATTTTTGGTTGATCCCCCCTCGTTTGGGTTTGTTTTTGTCTCCGTTTATGTTATCTCCTGGAGGACTGCCCGGTTCCAGTTAATGGATATGTCCCTGCAGTGTCGTGGATGTGTCTCCGGTCCGGCTATATATGTATATTTTCTCCTGCCCGGACACTTCCCGATACCGCAGGGTGGGTCTCTTGATTCCGACTACACTCCTCTATGTCACTCTTTTCATATTGCTTGGTCCTCTCCCTAAACCAGGGAACGATAAGGTAACTCTTTCCTTTGTCTGTGTCTCTTTCTCGTCTGTCTTTTTTTCTTAGTTAAGTGGTGCCTGATTTTTTGAATGAATAAGAGCGGTGTCTGCTTCTTTCTCTGGTTCTGCTATATTTGATAGGCATTGTGTCTCTCCTTTCACATTTGATTTTCGTATGCCGTCTTTATGGTGTTTCTTGTTATCTATATACTGTTTCTTATGTCCGGGACTTGGATAATCTCAATAAACCAGCATCATCCAGGTATCGTCTATGTGCTTTCGTGTGGTTGGGTGTACGTCTCTCAGTTGTCTCTCGGCTGTAGGGAAACAAAATCAAAAAATCAATCTCACGATGCAGAACGTGCGGATATGTTGAGTGTTTGTGACTGAGGAGAAGCGCGTCAATGGATATATATTCTTGTCTTCTTCTCTAGCAAGTTCTGTTTTGTGTTTCTTCTTCCTTCATCACCACCCTTCATCGAAATCTCGAGATTGCTCTCAGTGCCCCCCCCCCCTTCTCTTTTTTTCTTCTTTTTTCGTCTCAGGTTTGGAACTTTCTATATCACTCTGGTTGATGGTTATCGGACCATTTTCTAACTCGAGCTGCGCATGTTGTATAGATCACCTCTCGCCG
The DNA here is from genome assembly GCA_001510575.1 of Knoxdaviesia capensis. Classification (NCBI taxonomy): domain Eukaryota; kingdom Fungi; phylum Ascomycota; class Sordariomycetes; order Microascales; family Gondwanamycetaceae; genus Knoxdaviesia; species Knoxdaviesia capensis. Next base: position 514,116 of record LNGK01000005.1, read on the forward strand.
ATTTGCTGGTCGGAAAGTGTATCGCAAACTTCCCGGAGCAACAAAACACCAAAGAAAAGAAAAGAAAATCAAAAGCCCGCGTCAATGCCTGTCTTCTTGCGTGCCAACAACAACGCGCCGACCGACGAGGCCGACCGCACGGAGGAGCAGAGCCGCCGGCTGCTCGTGCCGATCGGCGCGGTGGTGCTGCTGCTGTGCGTGATCTCGGTCGTGTTCACGGTGTGGACGGTGACCACGCACGTGCGCCGCTGGCGCCGCGCGCGCCAGGCCGAGCTGGTCGCGGAGCGCGAGGCTCGCGAGCGGGCGCTGGCGCGTGCGTTGACTGCGGCTGCGGCGGAGGCGCGCGAGCGCGCGGAGACCGAGGCGCTCTGGCTCGAGATGCTGCAGAACTGGGAGGGCGGTATCTATGTGCACAACGAGTACCGAACCGGCCCGCAGGAGCACGGCGTGAACGTGGCTGAGCAGCAGCAGCAGCAGGGCCAGCAGGGCCAGCAGGGCCAGCACGTGCACAACGACGCCCAGTACGAGCAGGCTGCCCACCAGCAGCAGGAGCAGCCGAGGCAGCGGCCCGAGCCCGAGCGCCGCCGCCCGGGAACTCCCCGGCCTGCCAAGTAAGCGCCCCCAGGCGCCAACCGGCAGTTTTTCTTTTTCAAATGAGGCACCAATGTGCATCTTGATTCCCCTCGTTCTTTCTAGACCATCAATAAAAAGTTTTAAGCAAGCAAGTCCGCGTGTTTGATTGTGTTTCCCCCCCCCCTCATTCTCAAGTGAACCTGTACATCTCGCGCCGCGGGACCTCGACAAAGACCTGCCACTCGGCCGGGAGCGCATCCACAATCACCCGCAGGATAGCCACGCCGGCGCCGCTCACCTGCCACAGGTGGCGGCCGTAGTGCAGCAGCAGCGCGTAGTGGGCGAACACGACGAGCGCCTCGGGGCGCTGCTGGTCCAGCAGCGCGAAGAACGGCGGCGGCACGACCATCGACCAGGTGAACAGCATCTGGAAGCGGTTGGTCATCAGCGGGCGGCGGTGCTGCGGGTGCGGGTGCGGGTGCGGGTGCGGGGCAGACCCGTCGGCGGCGTCCGGGCTGGCGGGCGGCAGCGGCACCTCGGAGTCCGGGTCGGTGACGGCGTCCAGGCCGACCTGGATGTACGACAGCGCGCGGTGGCAGGCGGCCAGCTGCTCGGCGGACATGTCGGCGGCGCGGTGGAGCATGGCGCGGGCGCGGTTGCACTGCGGGCCGATCGGCTCGCGCAACGTCAAGTCGATGCTGGCGGTCAGCACGGACTTGAGCTCGCTGGCCATCAGCATGGGGAAGGCGGACGTCAGCACGGTGTAGATGCCGCGGTGCAGGCTGGCGCAGCGCACGAAGTGGGCGATGAAGCTGCGCAGGCCCGGCTGCGGCTGCGGCTGCGGCTGCGGCGGGGGAGCCGGGGGTTGCGGGGCATGGTGGGTGGGCGGCGGCGGCGGCGGCGGCGGCGGGTGGATGATGGCGTTGATGGACGTGCGCGCGTCGTGAGCGGCGGCGGGCGGCGAGGCGGTGGCGCTGGGGGGCCCGGCAGCGGGCGGCGGCGCGGCAATCAGCGGGTTCGTGAGGGTGTCGGCCAGCAGGTGGTGGCCCAGCACGATGGAGAACAGCAGGATCGGCACGCAGTTGTCGCGGTTGACGGCGCTCACACAGGCGGTGGCGTTGAACACCGACACGGCGTGGGTCTGCAGGGCGACGGCGCGGTGCATGTACGCGGCGGCGCGCTCGCGGTCGTGCGGCGGCGGGGCGGGCGCGACGCCGTGGAGCGCGCCGGCGGCCAGCGGCGAGGTCCACGTGTTGGCCATGCCGTGCGGGTGCGGCTGGTGCATGGAGGCCAGGTGGCAGGCCGAGAAGGCCAGCAGCTCGTACAGCAGGTACGGCGCGCGCAGGCTGATCTGCAGGGCGCCGCTGATCGACAGCGCGTAGTCGGGCACGCGATCCGCCAGGCTGAAGATGTCGTTGTTCGCCAGCAGGTGGATCAGCAGCTCCATGTCGTCCAGGTTGACCATGCGGTTGACCGCGTCGGGCACGGACGACGGCGCGGGCGACAGCAGCGGCGGCGGCGGCGGCAGGCCAGTGGTGCTGCCGGTGCTGCCGGTGTTATTGTTGTCGTGCGCGGCGGAGGCCGACGTAGGGTTAGACGGCGCGCCGTTAGGGTTGTGGCCCGGGCTTGGCGGCTGCGAGGCCGACGCGGCGGAGGACTGCGGGGCCAGGTGGCTGCGGCTGGCGTCGTCGCCGGGACTCGTGGCTTCGGAGGCCGGGCGCGGGGAGGCGCCGGTGGACCTGGACGCCCGCGACGGCGCGTAGGTGCATATGCGCTCCGACACCACACACAGCCGGCACTCGGGCCGGTGTTCATCGCACTGCAGAAGCCGGTCAAACACGGGCCAAGCGCCGGGACAGGCCGTGGGCAATCGGATAGCTGGGGATATGCATACCTTGACATGGCGGCGCTTACTGCAGGATTGGCGTGCAGTGGTGGGGTCAGTTCAACAGTGGACAAAGCATATATGTGAAGTGATAGGAACAGCGCATTCATACACCCACGCCCAGAGAGAGAGAGCGAGAGCCAGTAGGGGCATATTCATATATATCTAATAGGAAAGGGGGGTGGGAGGTGCTATGTCGGCATTGCCACAGGCAACCAAAAAATATATATAAAAATAAACGGGGGCCGAAAAGCAAACGCACGAGTACTGACCATTCCAAGCAGCCGCCGCGGGACTTCTTGTGACTCCGACGAAGCATTTCTCGCACTCTCTTCCAGGGTCACAACCGGCAGAGAAACAAGGGAAACACGCAGAAGGGGGGCGTGTGTATGTGTGTGTTGTTAAGTGGGCGGTGGTGGCCAGTGACCCGCCGTCGTATTCCGGCCGACGAAGAAATTAAGGCTGAGGGCTGAGAAACATGGGCACACACACACTCAATCTCTCCGATGCTGCCCAGTAGATTACCGTATCTGGGAAGCGAGAGGTGTGTGTGCGAGGGAACACTCACATACACACACGGACCAAAAAACGGGGGCGAAGGAGAAAAAAAATTAAAAACAAAATTAAACAGAGATGCTTGCAGGTGAATACGCGTATTCGGAGTCATGGGCGGGTCTCGTTGCCCTGGTCCCTTTTAATTTGGGTTTGCGGCGGCGCCATGGGCCTAGGACTGAAGCGTCGCTGTGGGGGTTGCACTTTATATAGATCTGCCCGGGGTGTGGGCGGAGTCTTGGGGAACAGGTCCTCTGAAGCTATATTGAACATGATGTGGGAGGAGGCCGTCGGCAACAATCGACGGGCGCCAGCACTCGGATAGATGCAGGCTGTGGCTTTGAGGGCGATACACGCAGGAGAAACAGTAAATACAGACTGACATTATCGGCAGAGCTGGCACTCCTGTCAGTCCGGACAGGAGTTTTCGCCGATCAGGTGGGGGTTAAACCCTAGAATTCCGCCCTTCTCACCATGGCGTTGGCCGCCACAGCTGCTCCAGGTCGAAGAAGATGGAGGCATGGCGCGGCCTCCTGGATATGGAGAGAGACCTTTGGTGGTGATTGATGCGGACTTCTCCGACCCCGGGAGAGAATGCGTGGAGGAATACAACCGGGACACATCAGAAGCCAGCTGGGCGCGCTCTCTTTTCCGGTGAAAGCCGCGGAACACACATGTGGACTTGATGCCTCACTGTAGCCGCTCATGTTGGAATTATTCTGTTTTTTCTCTTCTTGTGTTCAGCGTTTGCATTTCCGCTCCGCTACGGTCTGGGGTTGCCGTTTGTTTGATTTTCTCTCCTCGCTCTCTCCACCTGTCTCTTTGCCCTTGTTTATCTGTCTTCGTCCTATACTGTCTCCTCGCCATGGCTGCCGACGGCGTTCCGGGTATCTCGGACTCGCGCCCTTCTTCTACATGTCCTTTTATATCACCCTCACTCCAAAACACCTCCGGCTAGCCTCGTCTGCTCTTATTAGTTCCCAGGAGCTTGTTTGTATTCAAGCCAAACACCTGGGCTCCGGCCGTGTTCGCCGCGTGTTACGGCGTGTCCATGGTCATGCACTTATACCAGTGCCAGGACGTGGTAGTCCAGAGTATACTCATCGTCGAAGGATAGAAAACACAGTCTAATCCAGCCAGTTCTTCATCCCAACAGACGCTACAAGTCCTGGCAAATGCCCGGCTTACCGCCGTTGTGCGCCGCCATGTTCACCGCCGGATATGCCATCCGACAATACTCGGCCACCAACTACATCTACACCCCGGACACCCTGATCCCGTATACTCTGATGCTAGTCTTCACCAACGTGTGCCCGTAAGTCCAACCCGCGGCCCCTTCCCCGGCCAAACATCCGCACGCCACTCAGGTGAGGAGGAGAGTTGCTGTCTTGGGGACTTTGTCGAGGGTGAGGATGATATCGAGTGCATAATAATGACCTTTTGAGACTGAAATTCACTACATGAAATGGACAACGATGTACATAGCTTGCAGACATACACAGAGCGCTTTGAGTCACCCAGCATATTATCGAAGACCCCATTTTCTTTTCAACTCGACCAGACCCCCCAGAATCACACGCACTGATTGACTCACTCCTCGGCTTTGGCCCGTCGCAACACCATGTCGGCCGCCTTCTCGCCGATGGCGTACGCGCTGGAGCTGGTGTGCGTGCCCGGCACGAGCGGCATGACCGAGTTGTCCGCCACGCTGAGCCGGCGGGTGCCGTGCACGGTGAGGTCTGCGGCCAGCACGCCGCCGAGCTCGCGCGGGCCCATGTGGGCAGTGCCGATCAGGTGGCCGTTGCCGGGGTTGATGCGCGCGCGGATCCACGCCTCCAGCTCGGCGTCGCTGGCCACGGCCGCGCCGGGCACCGTCTCGCTGGGGCCGAGCAAGCCGCTCATCGGCGCCGACGCCATGAAGCCGCGCACGTAGCGCAGCATGTCGGCCGCAATCTCCACGTCCAGCGGGTGCGACAGCGTGCGCCAGTCGACGTGCGGCTCGACGTCGCCCCGCAGCCCGCCGTCGTCGTCGGGCCGGATGTGGATCGTGCCGCGCGACAGGCTCTTCAGGTGGATCAGGCTCGCGCCCGGGCTACCGCCCGAGAACGGCCACTCCAGGACGGCCGAGCGCGGCGACGCAAACTGCCGGGCGAGCACGCGCAGCTGCTGCGTGTAGCCGCGCACCAGCGAGCTGTCGAGGCCCGCCGGCAGGTGCTCGGCGGGGTCGGCGGCCAGCATGCGCTCGATGATCGAGTCCGCGCGCTCGGAAATGACGGCCAGCGGGAGGAAGGCGCCGCTGCTGGCCACCACCGACAGCGGGCCGCCGAAGCCGTCCTGCCACTGGCGCTGGGCCTCGTCGGCAAACGAGCGGTTGGAGCCGAGCGACCCGGCGTCGGGGAGCAGCGGCGTGGCAAAGCGGAACGTCATGGCGTAGTGCGGGTGGTCCTGCAGGTTCCAGCCGACGCCGGGGAGCTCCAGCCGCACCGGCACACCGGCGGCCTCGAGCACGTCGCGCGGGCCGATGCCGCTGCGCTGCAGCACCTGCGGCGTGTGCACGGCGCCGGCCGACACCACCACCTCGCGGCGCGCGCGGATCTGCGCGGGGCCGGAGTCCGGGAGGTCGCCGTCGCGTGGAGCGATCTGCACGCCGGTAGCCGTGAGGTCGGCGGCGGCGCTGTCGTCCTCGGTATCGGCGAAGAGCACCTTGGTCACGCGGTGGCCCGGGAGGATGTGGAAGTTGGGACGGGCGCCGCCGCCGATGTCGTAGTGGCCGGTGCGCGCGTACGACCGCGTGCGGTTGCGCGGGTCGATCGAGTTCGGGCACCAGAACACGCCGACCGCGTCGCCGTTGGCGTGTTCCACCGGGGCTTCCACTCCCGGCATCTTCTTCAGGTTCTCAAAGATGGCCTCTGTGGAGGATAGTCAGTCCGTGTCCCTACTCCGCCCTCCACAAGACAGAACCGCACCTAGGTACTACTCACGCTGTAGCGGCCACTGGAACGGCGGATAGCTGGCATGGATCGGCGTATCCCCGCCGTATGCCTCCTCGTCGTACGTCATGTTGTACGTGGTGCGCATCGTCTCGGTCGGCGGGTGGAAGGTCACGCTCTTCTTAAACCACGGATACATGTTCTCCCACCCCCATTCAGCCGCATAGCCCGGATCGCCGGCGTCGCCGGCGTCGTCCGTGGTCCACACCCACGCGTCGTAATCTTCAGCCGAGCCGCGGTCGAAGAACATGCCGTTCACCGCCGAGCTACCGCCGACCACACAGCCGCACGGGACCGACCGCGGCGCGTTGTTGAGGAACTCGAGCGGCGCCGAGGTGATGTTGTAGAACCGCGTGGCCGACGAGAGTCCCGAGGCGCCGCCTGGAGCGGGCCCGCCGCCCGTGGTGGTGATGGCGGGCGAGCTGTCGAGGTATCCGTATTCGACTACAAGGACGGTGTCTGGTGTTGGTGAAGGTTAGAGTCTGCTTCGTACAGTCTGTCCGGCAAGCCTGACTCACATTCACCGCTCTCGCTCAGACGATCGGCAACCGTCAGCCCGGCAGTTCCGGCACCTGCCACAATGAAGTCATATTCGTCCAGAAGCTCGTCCTGCCGCTTCACGATGCGCCCGGCTTCTGCATGGGCCGGCCGCGCCGAGATCGTCCGGACGAGAGCCAAGACCGCCACCAACGCGGCAAGAGACGCGCGGGACGCCACCATTGTTGCTCTGATATTTCGCTTCTCCCGGGAATTTGACGGGCGTGCCAACGTATCTAGCAGTGGCTAGTGTCTGAGGTTGAACAAACGCTGTTACCTCCGGAAACATGTCGAGATCGGTGGGAGTGATATACGGTATGATATATGGTGGGCCTTGCCCTGCAGTGTTTCGCTATAGCCCAGGCCGTCACGCCATTTTCTCTGTAAACGTAAACCATCAGTGCCGATGTTCCTGATCTGCCTGAACGGGCCTGTTTATATTAGGTCAAATGAATTAAGCTCAGCCGGGACATTTCGGTAGAGTACAACCGCGGCGGAGATGCCGGGTAATCAGGCACACGCATACGTGGATCTCGTTTATCTGTGTTTCTCTCGCTCTCTCTCCGTTTTCGAGCTCTCAACTTGTCCATATCCAATACCTGGGAGAATGCGACTCTCCCACTTATTCATAGAGAGATCCGTTTTTCTCTGACTCGACAATCATCTCGGATTCTTTCTCTTGATTTCTGCTTCTTTGATTCCGCGTTGTGATACTTCCTCGACTCTTCCGCCCCTAAAAAGAAAGAATACAAGCACAATTTCGAATCCATGAAACGTCGTCGTCGCCGCCGGACTTGGACCCACTTTTCCCCGGATGGCTCGGCTCCGGATGGCCGGCACCTGCCCATTCCGGCATTAACGAGGTTTTTTTCTTTTTGCGTGTTAGTCATCGAACCGGCCGTGATAGGCGGATCCGGGAACTCCGGCGACCGCACTTGCACGAACTTTTCTACTTGCGATGCATTCATGATGCGCATTTTGTATATAGTAACTCTGTTCTCGCTCCGCTGCTATGTGTGACTCGACCCATATCTCCAATCTACGCCATATTATATACAGTCATGCGATTGACTCCTCCGCAAATCTCATTCTTGTTGCCCGAACACGGCGTATTGCAATCCGAGTCTGGCGCCTTTCTTGCGTTTTCTGCAAGGACGCTCGAGCAGAAACACACACTGCCCATCTCGATTCCAAATTTCAGGTATCCCAGCTCCCAGCATATCCCTGCACAGGTGTTAATGGTCATTGAATCAACCTGATCCATTTCTGGTGGAAGAGATATCGTCAGTAACTGTCTCCGGGCAGAAAAAAGGAGATCACCCAAAGAAGCTATGTACCAGCACGGTCATCGGGGAAAGGGGAAGAACGAAGGAGGGTGGATTTCTTACTGTATAAAAGAACATTACTGCCCAGATTGTCGGCCGTCTGATCGAAATAGCAGCCGTCATGGCGCATCGGCACCGGAGGCTCGTTGTCGTAGCTATACAGACTCAGCCGATCGGGACCTCCGCAGATCTGGTCCGGGTTACCGGCACACGGCCGGTTGCACCCGGAGCTCGCGGGCAGAAAGCCGCGCTCCAGCCACCTGCCACAGAAACACTCCTTGCCAAACTCCATGCCGAAGAACGGGTAGCCCTTGCAGAGCTCCGCGCACCGCTCGATGGTCATGGTATCCTCGGAGAACGACTGTGCCGCCAGCGCCCGCTTGTGGTTGTCCAGGTTGTCCATGTAGCAGCCGTGCGGGATGTACTGCACGGGGGGGGACTCGGCATGGTTGCACGGGAACGCTGGCCAGTCTGCGTAGTCGGGAAATTTGGTCGACACGTCCTCCCAGTTCTTTCTGGCCTCGTTGGGCGCACAGAACGGAATGCGGATGAGCCCGTTCAAGTCCAGCACATCGGCAGTCTCACCCGCCGCGCCATTCCCGAAGTTCAGGTCGTGGATCAGGCCCGAGAAGTCGCCCCATGCCTCGGTCTGGCTTAGCCGCCTCGGCGTGTTCAGGTAGCGGTTTCCGTCGCGCTTGCCGCGCTTGACTGTGGCGCGGATCAGATCTTCAACGGTCACGCCGCCGAACTTATTGTCCTTGACTATGCTGTTGACTCCCGGAAGCTCTTCGAAGACAGCATCAATGCACTCAATATCTCCGGGCCGTACTATGCACGTGTGCAGTTTCTGGGGTGGCGGATACACCAGGAGATACTTCTGGTCTCCTAGACATGCAGACGATGCCGTCATGCTACCGGTAGTGATATACTCGTAGCCGCCGTTGCCCACCTGGCCACACGATATTCCCAGATCCAGAACCACGGGGTGCAGCTTGGTGTGAATCCAGAGCCACGGGATCTCACTGCCGTATAACGGCCGTAGAATATCCTGGGTGCGGTTGATGATGTTTGTCGGCCGGACACTCCACATGTGGCCGTCGATCATCAGGCTGGACATGGCTAGGATATCCTGGCTTCTTCCTGAAAACAACCCCGCAAGGGTCAGGCTGGCTGCCCTCTTCCATTTGTCAATGATGGAAAAGGTGCCCTCAATGACCTCCTAGACAGCCGGAATCTTGGGCTCGTCTCTGTGCGTCAAATGTGCTTGTGTTAGTAAGGGATTTAACCTTGATATGGATCATCCGCGAGGGATGGCGGTCATGACAGAAGGGACTTTATACTCTTTTGTAGATTCATGAAGCTTATCTAGTGCAAAGCTCATAACATTCGTTACTACTCCAGTCACAACCTCTTGAGCCTCCTCGTTTCCGGGCTGGTAGAGCTTGGACGTGCCGAACAAGGCTTTCATAAACCGACCACCAAAGAGCCCAAAGCCCATGTCCAGGAGGCTGAAAATCCACTGTGTGGAAACCGTCGGCTTTTGTTTTGGCGAGAACGTGTCGATGAACGATCCTGACTGGTAGGTAAAGGTGGCCATGGCCTCTGATGCGCTGACATACAAATTGTCAAATACCTGGTTGTGGCATGACGGTCAGTCAGTTTCCAGCGTGTCTTCTTGCAGCTTGGAGGATTGCTTACCAGTTGAATATTCCTAAACGATTCTGTGACTATATAGTTGACGGCATTGCTGGAGCATTGTTCAAGGGGAAGACACAACCCGCTTAACAGAGCACCACAGGAAAGTCTTGTGTCGCCTCCGAGCGCTCCGGCGACAACGCCGGAAAACTTGGGGGCATCACTCGGGCTGCGACTCTTCTCCCACTGTTGCAACACATAGTCCCACACATCATTTCCCTTCAATACCGCCCACTTATCGAGGTCCGACGCCGATATGTTTGAGAGGACCGGGTGTCCGCAGGTGAAGCGGGCCCAGTCATACGGCAGCTCATCCAGACTAGGGAAGAAGATGCCCGGGGACGTCGGAGGAAGTTCGGGGACAAATGCGGCGAGATCGACGGCCCAGTCGGTAGTTCCGCCGAACTTGAGGGTCCGGAAGAGCTCGGTCCGCAGGGACTTAGCCGAGGCGTCCATGTAGGCAACCCACTGATCATCGTAGATGAGATAGCTTTCGAGGTTTCCGGTTTCGACGCGGGCAGTGCCCTGGCGCGAGGCAATGATCTCGTTGATCTCAGCTGTTGAGATGTATCCCGAAGTTTGCGTGCACCGGCCGGGACGGGCTCCGCTCGCCGTGAATAGACAGTCCGGGCCCCAGCAGTTGCGGTCGACCATCTGGAATGCGCGGCCATAGCTGGACACCCCGACAATGATCTTCCGGGCCTCCACTCCCGCTTTGGTGATCATGGACAGCGTGTTAACGGTCTCGGTCATGTTGATGTGTGACCGGAGGCAGTTGCCGGTCTGGCAGCCCGGACTGGACCAGGGGTTTCCATAGTCCCATTCTAACGCCGGAAAAGCATATAGCAGAATGTTAGTTTAGTAAAATTGATAGAAAACCTCAGGGCCTGGGGCAAAGGTAAAGGTAAAGGGAAAGAGACACTTACGGCCGTGTAAGTCATATGTCATGTACACGATATAGTCCACAACCTGGCCGATTTCCTTGATGGGGAACTGGCGAAGATACCAATGCGACGCGGGAGCGGCGATGGACAGAGACTTCTCACTGGGGAGCTTCTGGCGGATCAATTTGAGGAGTTCCAGATAGTTCGGCCCATCCACCACATCGGCCGGCGGGATCCCGGGAATATCCGGAGCACCGGGATACTCCCAGTCGATATCAACACCATCCAGGCCGTACGCCTGCACAAAGTTGACCAAGTTAGTAGCAAACCTCTCCCGGTTCTGCGGCTTGACAGCATCTCGCCAGATATAGAACGAGTTCGGGCTAGTAGACGCCTCCCACCCGCCAAACGAGATGATCCGTTTCTTGCCGGTGACAGCCACAAACCGCGTAAACTGCTGCTGGTTCTGGCGCGCAGTCAGGTCCAGATTTGAGTTGACTTCGCCGAACGCATAGTGGATGTGGGTGAACTCATCTGGGATCTGGCGGATGTCCATCCTCAGACAGGGGCGCTCAGAGTTCCACGCCTCAAAGTACGCAATCTTGATGAACTGGCTAGGCGGCGTCTGGTTATTGACGATATCCATACCGCAGTTGGAAATGCACCCATTGGTGCCTGGTGGCGTGCCGGACCCGGGTAGACGGCAGAACTCAGATGTGGTGCCGCACTGGCCCCACGAGTTGCAGCAGGCGTTAAGCAGACAGGGATTCAAAGACGCCAGAGACACCCCCTTGCCGGGATATGGCGTGCCGGGCTTTTGTGGGCCGCAGATAGCATTGGCCACCGGTGCCGGCATCGGCGGGTCCCCCTTGCTTACACAAATCCGAACCCCGACGAATAGCGGGTCACACCCGGCAAAGCTCCACGTGTTGCGGTTGAACTCCAGAAGCTCGCTGGTCGTCAAGCCGTATTTTGCTGAAATCAGATCACACCACTCGTTGTCACTGACCGTGTGAACGGCGCAGCTGCCGTCGGCGTTCATCGGTGGCCGCTTGTCCGGGAGCCGGCCGGACGTGCAGCACACGCTTTGGCCGATGCGGAGGGAGCCGCACAGGTTGGGTGTGGCGGAGTTGAACCGCTCAAAGTCGTACCCAGACACCCCGCATCTTTGCGCCAGCTGCGCGCATCCGTCGTTCTGCACCACGTCGATGGTGCGGCACGTGCCGTCGGAGTTTTGCCGGCGGCGGATCGATGAGGTGTTGCCGTGCTCAGAGAAAGTGGGAAGGGTGGTGGAATTGGACATGGTGGTCTCGGTTGCGCGCTTCAAGAAGGTGGAAACACTGGACACCGTGGCAGCCTTTTCTCCAACGTCTTCAGCACAGGATCCGTTGGACCAGGCGAGAACTGCCTTTTGAACGCTTTGGAGAGATTGCACGCCTTCGGATGTGTCTACGATGAAGCCCGCTACGTGGCTAGCCGGCACGTCGGGGCCACAGACCTGGAACAGCGTTGACTTGTAGTGAGGATCGGCCTGCTTGATATGCCTCAGAAGAGACGCAATGGACAGGGCGCCAAAGAGAACCGGGTCGAGGCCCGGGCCGAGGTACAACCCCGCGGACACTCCGCCGTAGTCTGCAAAGACAATCCGGCCGGACAAGGACGGTTCCCGGGCTGCTGAGTCGAGGATCAGGGATGCTTTGACTTCAGAAACAAGCGTCCACACCACATCAGGGGAGAATCCCGTGTTGATGGCGGATTTATCCTGGAAGACATCAAAGTCGAGGGAAGCACTCTCTGCAGTGCTATTGCGAGTGTCAATGACAACATTGCCATCACTGTCATTTGCAGACAGGCCAAAAGTATCGTCCAGGACTGCCACCTGCCGTGCAAAGATGTCACTGGACCGAAAGGTTGTGCAGGCTAGCAGCTGCTGGCGGCGCTGCAAAGCCTCGGCTGCTATTGGAGAATGCAGCGGGAAGCTGAGCAGCTTGGGGCTGTTCTTGCAGTGTGCGAGGGGGCCGAAGTGGGTATAGAGTGTCCAGTTGGCTGGCAGGGCATCTTCAGATGCACATGGCGGAGGGCAGATATACACTCCGGCTTCAGCCATGTAGGCATGGGCAGAGCCAGCAGCGCATACTGTAGAGGGTAAGAAGAGCAGGGCAAGTAAGAGAGTGATAAGTGGTTCCATCATGGTAGGAATGGCTATGGTATCGATGTGGGTATGAAAGAGGCCGAGAGTGGCTAAGACAGGAGTGATGTGGTGCAGTGAGTGTGCTGTGGTGATGAGAATATGCTCCATGATCCATAGGGAAGAGAACACTGGCTGATTCTTATACCCAAGACCCAGACGCCATTGCTGTGTTATTTCTTCTATCTCCCCATCTCCAGCCAGCTCATCCCTTTCCCTATTGTTCTCCCCTTCCCCCTCTTCGGTTCAACAGGCAGGCAGATGTGTTGGATGTGACAGACAGACATAGGCCCATGCTCATATCAGTTAGATGAGGGTCTACCAGAGCCTCGCAATGTGACGGCTGGATTACGGCGAGAATACCAAAGTGTACCGGAATCGAAAGTGGACTGCCCATGGGGAGGTACTTTCGACTTGATGGTATGTAACCTTCCTAGATCAGCTATCTGTGGATGGGCAGCAGCAGCAGAGGGCTCCAATGTGGGCAGGTGGGCATCTCATGAACTGGTTCAGCTTGGTTGCGTCGCCGTTAAGCGAGAGGGAGAGCAGGCGGTATCTCCGAGATTAATATGCTTGATACATGAGGCTTGTGGCTTTGGGGGTTATCACACTGCATGAAGTACACCCAACGTATGAGGAGAAATAGAAGCTGTTCCCACCTCTGGGCGCCTAACTGATAAACTTGCAGATGGGGAGATGTCGGTGATCCTGCCGGCTATGCTGCTCATGCTCATTGCACGCTGCGGATGGGTCTATCGAGCTCTCCGGGAGGGAGGTCCACGTAGGTGGTGAAATCTTCCGGCTTTGGCCGTGTTACGAGGGAAAGAAAGAAGATGCTCAGCTCAAATTGACATGGAACGTAACTCTCATTAGCAAGCACTAAAAACAACCTAACTACGTACACAAATTACTAATTCACGACCCCAATCTGCTCTCCGCCTCCGAAGACTAGATGCTCAAGGCCAAGCCCATCAAAAGAGAAAGCCCCATTACTGACAGCCCGAATGACGACGGCGTTTGCAGCGAACCAAGAGACGTCGGCGTACACTGGGCGGTGATGTTTGGGTTTGGCCAGACCTGGGTGTAATTCTGGCAGTCGGTGGCGTCGAGCATAGCAGTTCTCAGCCGGTTATCCAAAGCTTCATCAACGCGGAGCGCGCAAGGCGTAGGCTCCATGAACTCCACACAGGGGCAATAGCCCCTCCCAGGACCTCGAAAAAACCAGTCAGAAATACGCAGAGCAGCGGCCGGAGTGGCGCACCCGTTGCCGGCCAGGCCAGGGAAGTTGGCAGGGTTGCTGTTGCTGTTGCCGTCGGGATAGCCAAAGCCGAAGTCCTGCTGCATCTGCGGGGAGTGGTACCCTAGGCTCAGAGGGAATGGCATGGCAGTGCCGTTCGGGTAGCAGGCCTCTCTGATGATCAGTTGGACGTACATCGTGACGTTTGAGGCCGGTGGCAGGTTTGTGATTGGGTACGGCAGGATCCACGGGTTCTCGGTCGGGATCGGCCGCGGGTTGCGGTTCACGCCGCCATCATGCGCGGCATTTTCCGGCTCGAAGTTGAAACCACCCTCGATTTGCTCGTTGCTGGTGAGTAACTCCGAGGAAACGATCCGGAACCAGACGCGCGCGGTGGTGTTGAACAGCAGGAGTGGGTTGTGGATGGCCAGGGCCACAGGGAATGGGTAGATCTGCGGGATCTGGTACATGTCGCCGCCCACCGGTACGTAGCCCCAAGCGTTCGACTGGTTCGTGTATTTTGCCGTGGGCACCTGCGGCCAGATCAAGTCGACTTGGACCACATCGCTATCAACGGCCGAGGATAGAGGGAGGAGAAGGAGAGAGAGGGCAAGGATTCGCGGGACGCAGCGCCATGATGATAGGGCCATGATTGGATCTCTGGCCGTGAGGACGGCTAGCAAAAAGTGTTTGAGTAAGAGAGACTATGACGAGTAGAATGGGATGGAGGAGGTCAAATCAAGAGAAGAGAAAAGAAAAGAAAGAAGAAACAGACACCGGGAGAGAGGAGATGGAAGATGCAATTCGACCTGCTCCATCTGCGGATCTTGCCTGATCCCACTATATTTTCTCTTATCTTTCAACCGTTCCCTCTCCAATATTGGAGGCCCCCCATGGAAGCAGAAGGAGCAAACTGGATAGATGAAGTGGAACGAGGAAAAAGATTGGATGTCATTCCTGATGGGAGCATGGTAATGTGTGATTAAAAAACAAGTGACAGCTCCATTGGCAGGGGGGAGATTGCTGTTGTTGGTCGGCTATTAATTACCTGGAATGCCCAAAGGTCCTTTCCATCAAGCATCAAGCGGTCCCTAGTCGTTCAGCCAGGCACTTCTGTACCTGCGGAGTATACTCGGTCGCATGGTATATTAACGAGTACGGGAGGTACAGCAAGCATGTGAGGCCTCAACAGAGTGTGAAACTGTAAATGATAGACGAGACTGACAATTGATTTGGAGTGAGGGGCGGCGGATCAGCCCGGGTTGTAGTGTAACTTCAACAACCCCATAAAAAAAAAGCCCAGACAAAGACACTTACTTATACGGCGTCGATGGTCTGGGGGGCCGTTCTTCCGATCCTGGCGGTTTTTTTTTTTTTTCGCCAGGTAGGATCTTGAGAGAAGAGAGAGAGAGAGAACAATTAAATGAGGATAAAGATAAAAAGAGCACAGATGACGCCAGGATCGAAAGACACACACAATCTCACGAGAAGTGGCAAAGTGGACTTTGTTTTCGTTTATTTTCTGCTGGTTTGCATCTGACCTCATTTCCTTTCATCGTGAAGTAGTATCGAATTTCACGTCGCCAGATGTCTGGGCAGATCCCGTCCCGTGGTTGGGTTGGCAGACAAGGATCTTGGGCCGCCAGGATGCCTCCTTTTTTTCCTTCTTTTTTTCTTGCAGGGGACTCAAGTCATCACGAAAAGTCAAGATATACTCTGCGGCACAGCTATCGCGTCGTCTCCACCTTCGTCCAAACAACAACATGTGCAATGTTGCCGCGGTCAAGAAGATTTGGGTTTGGTGATATATGCAGCGGGCAACCAGGACACGGGATGAGTGGCTCAGCCTCTCGTTTTTGATTGGGATGTGTGGGGCCACTGTAAAGGCTCTTGAGAGAGGGGGAGGCAGTCAGAGAAGCAATTGCATTCACGCGTTCGGTGGTACAAACTACTCCGTAGATCTAGGATGATCGAAGGCCTCCGGGGATCCCCGCCCCTCCCCATGTACAAAGTAGGTAAAGGGGCAGTACTCCACAAGGGACCAAGAGTATTGAGTAGCTTTGCAAAACGGCCACCAGCCACCTGCCACACCACCGCACATCGCTTGGGGCCATCAAATCTTGTTTGTGCATACGAAGTAGTGCACCCGAAGTATTGCTACCCTTCGCCGACGGCCGTTGTAACCGTTCGGATCGGCCGAACTAGGCAGCTCGATAGCGACTTCCACAGATGATGGCATAGTTATTTCCAGTTTGAAAGTGATGCTATTCTAGATGTGTCTATGTCAGGGAGGGCATACACACCATAAAGCCAATCTTCCTTTAGCCGAACCATATCTTTATTCTTATTTGGCATTTTACACTCAGCCACCATCTCCTCCTTTTGGTGGGTCCATCTTCCCTGTGTCATTTGACGTTTTTTCGTTTTACTTTGACTTTTGTTTTTGTTTTGGGGGTTTTCCCCCTGCTTTTAGGGGGAAACCCCCTATCCCGGATCAAGAGTCGTTGTCTAAACTTGGCCCGGCTGCCCCGAATTTTTCGGCCCGCATGCCGGCCACCTGCCCGGCACCTGCCCGGCACCTGCCCGTTCCATGCGCTTCAATTTTTGGTCAGCTCATCGGCTTAACCGGAAATTCCACGATTTCATGAATTTCAAAATCCGTGCCACTTAGCCGTAGTTCTGCATCCAGAGGGTTTCTCTCATAGAAGAGTTTGTCCAGCCTAGAGCCATATCTGTTTCTTGTGGCACCTGTCAAGTGCTTGGCCCTTGGCTAACCAGTCTCATACATCGACCCCGGGAAGTTACAGAATGGGGTTTGTTGTTATTTTACACACTATCATATAACCAGGATAACTCTTGGCTTTGTGTTCATCACGAGCAAAAGGAGACATTGGATAGAAGAAAAATAACATCCAGGTGTAGGCAAAGCAAGCCCTGGCCTGTAGGCTGTTCAGCACAAGGAAGTTCAATTAAAAGGGGAACTATTATAAATCCAACGCCGTTATCGACTGGGACGGGGTATCATTGGCTCCAAAATGTGGAAGCCGCGGGTGTCGAAGGTCACTTTATTTCGTCTCGGTCTCCTCTTTCGTGGGAGGGCTCTCGGCACCAGGCGACGGGGTTTGGGGCTTGGCATCGGAGCCCAGCGGGGCCGGCGGTGTCGGAGACCGGGCGGTCGAAGTATCGGAGGAAGATGTTGTAGCGGCTTGCGCGAGCTTTGACTCGCCGGCTCTGCGAGCTGCCGAAGACCGAGGTTCTCCACTATACGATGGCTTTCCCGGCGATGCAAACTCCAGTGACGCCGAAGTCTTGCCATCGATGCTCCCTAGCTCCACCTCGGCAAGCTTATCGCTCAGATTCCGGACCAGCACTTCCACCGACTCTTCCACCTCGCTCTTGACCACCAGCACAGACGGCTTGGTCTTGTCGTCGGCCTCGCCCTCTGTCTTCTTTTCAGCTGTGTCTTCCTCCTCCTCGTCATCGTACTCGTAAGACGCATCGTAGTCGACATCGCCGGCAATCTGCCGCTCCGCTTCCTTGACGCCGACGGTCTCTCTCCACAGCGCCTCCAGCTCCTTGCGCCAGCCAAGCGCATCGGCCAATCTCCGCACGCCGGCATCGCAGCGGCCAAGGACGACCACATCGTCCGAGCGGTAGCCCAGCCGCCCGACCCGCTCCATGTTGAAAAGCACCCGCGGGGTGCCCTCGGCCGCCATCTCTGGCAGCCCAGCAAACGGGTACACCGACAGACTGGTGCCGATTACCAGCACGAGGTCGGCCTCGGCGACGTGGGCTGACCGCTCGTTGAACTCCGACGGCAGCGACTCGCCAAAGAACACGATATCCGGCTTGACGAGGCCGCCACACTTGGCGCGCGGACACCGCGGCACCACGCCGTCTTCGACGTGGCGCCGCATCTGGTCGTCGGGGAAGGCCTCCAGGCACTCAATGCAGCGCTGCGTGGCAAAGCTGCCGTGAGCCTCGACAATCTGCGCGGCTGGCACGCCGGCAGTGCGCTCGAGGCAATCGATGTTCTGCGTAAATAGCGTGTGCAGCAGGCCCTTTTTCGCGAGCAACGTGATGAAGGCGTGCGACACGGTCGGGTGGAATGTGCCCGGATACAGCTCCTTCGCCAGCACGTAGAACGGGTCCGGGTTGTTCTTGAAGTAGCTGATGTCGAACACGGCTTCGGGGTACGGTAGACGCAGTCGCGCGAGGTTGTTGTACAGGCCGGTGCCGGGCGATCTGAAGTCCGGGACTGTGGAGAAGGGAAGCGGGGGAGAGCTGTTAGCTCGCGGCTACCGATCGACGTGGAGTCAAGCGGGGAGGGAATCCGGGGTCGGTGTAGCTTACTTCCTGCTGCTGTCGAGATGCCGGCGCCGGTGAGCACGACAATCTTCGATGCGCGGCCGGACTTGATCAGTTCGGCCACACCTTCAACACTGCGCGCCGACAGCGTCGAAGGAGGCACATCGGGCGGCAGAAGACTGGATTCTTCCTGGCCCATGGTGGAAATTCGGAAAGGTTTGGCTATCAGTAGAAACTGCGACGGGTGAATCTAAACACCAGGAAATATGAATGATGAGACCGAGGGAAGAATGAGGTTCGAGCTTGGATGATGAATGGATGAAATCCAGGCTCCAGCTAGGTGAAAAGTCGGCATTGGAAGTGGGATAAAAACGATGTTATCACTGATTAGATAAGATAAACATGGCTGTAGCCTTCATTACAGACAGGATACATGGGAGAGACCTGTAGGGAACAGTTATTACTCCTGCTTGTTGGTCCTTATATTGCCAGAGTCCTAGTATAATAATAGTTTCCACAATGATCATTGCCATATTTGGCCGTCCCTAACCACCTTATGCTGTTGTCTCTATATCGCAAACGGGCACATACACCAACCCTAACCCTAACCGTCACAACACCAACAAACGCGTTCCCAGTATCCATCTTCATCGGGGACGTGCTACAAAAAGGCAGAATTAGAAATACCATCATTAAAAAGGAATAATCGTGAAAAAAAGAATCAGTCGTTCAAAGTCCATCCTCCAAAAAAGGTCGTGAAGCGTAAAAGACTCCCGCCGCCGACCGGCCGTATATACTGTCCGGGCCAGTTGCACACACACGCACACACACGTCATTACACATGATATCTCCTGCCCCTCTCAGTGCTAGATGTCTCGTTACGGCCAGTGCTCGACCTCGACCGGCGCAAGATACCGCGCCTGCATCAGCGCAAGTTTGAGGCCGTGGCGCGCGATACGGCCTATCGAAAGCGGTGAGGTTGAGCCGAGGCCCGGGGGGAACCGCAGGATCTGCCGGGGGGAGTAGCGGGGGCGTTTCGGAGCGGAGATCGGGTCTCGGACTGAGGGATTGGCACGGGGGTCAGGGTTAGACGGCGGGCATACCCAGAGAACGTGAGACAGAATCGGAAGAAGGGAGCGGGGAACTCACGCGTGGTGTAGCCTCTCCGGGATGCAATCCGGGATACGCGCGAGCGGATGGACTGGAAGAGGGCAAAGGCGCTCATTGTGTGTATATGGAGACGGAGAGAGGCGTCGAGGGTAGATGGTTGTGGTAGCTGGCGAGCGTTGATGGACTGACAACTTCTGAGCAGGACTCGGCAAACAGATACAATGAACAAAGATCGCGAGATAGTCCAGACAATTATGTCTCTCTCTTCAACTATTGCGCCCCTGGTAAGTCGGCTGTTAGTGTGGGATGGGTGGTATATACAAGGCAATATAAGAGTCTATGCGAGCATCCGGAATCCGGGGGACGGGAAAAGGGGGAAGCCAAAATTGACGGATACAACAGAAAAGAAACCGGCGATAATAAAAGCAAATATAGAAAGAATACACCAAAAGAAAAAGAGAAAAGTCAAGAGCATCTTCCACATGGCCAGGACCACCCCAGAGATAGCAGCCCAGCAGACTTATATATGCAATAGTTGGGCGTCGTCATATACCCCTTTTGTCTTCGTCTTCTTCCCCACACTGGCCAGTCCCTTCACGCCCCCTTTCTTGTTTTAAAAAAAAGAAAACTCAGAGACAACATTTCCCGGATGGCATGAAGTAAATGAGATGCCGATTAACGAGCGCATGTGTCTGGTTGGCCTTTGCTGGTTGTCGTCCCACGCCTCAGCCACACACACACACTCTCTCTGTCTTTGAATGGGCAGTCCGCCTCGAGATGGGGTAATTTCTGTAGAGGCTGGGGTTGTGTGTGTCTCTGAGCCTCGATGGCTGCGCTTGTCCGGACTGGCTATATCACAGCCTCGAATCATCTGTGCAGCTGCCGATTATCTCAGCATGTGCCAACGAGAGAGAGAGAGAGAGAGAAAAGGGGGCGGTGGTCCCTGAACCGCCTCTCTTTCCCAAAAAGAAACCCCGGGAATACACAAAGAGCCGGGAAAGTGACCAGAAGGGTAAGCAAGGGAGAATGCCGACCATTCCTAGAGAAGCCCGAAGAAGAATCTTCTTTTTCCCTCTCTCTTTCTCTCCCTCCGCTGCCCTTCCATGCCGTGCCAGCTGAGCTTTGTTTTTTGTTGTCTCTTCCCGGGCGGATCTCTTCACCGCCAGACTTCCTCTACCCACCCCCCTCCAGCTTGATGAAGCAGAGGTCAGTTCGTGGAAAAGACAACGCTGGGCCACACGAACCAGCAATAATACAGAGCCGCGCTGATCCGTGAGTAAGAGAAAACGCCACAGCCAAGGTTTAGTGGACTCTGTGCGACGGTTGCACATCCCAGAGTCTCTGGATATAGAAACCCGGGCGAGGCGGAGATTTGACTTTGTGTGCATGGAATGGAACACGCAATCTCGTTTGCAGGTGCTCGCAACCGGATACCCACACTTGGAGACCTGAGAGACACCGTCCATCCCATATCGACACTTTCACCGACGAACACGGGAGATCGTCGCAGGCCACGCATAAGGGGGACGACGACGGCAACCCAAAAGAGAGAAAAGGCGAGATAAGACACACACACACGCAAGTCACACTCTGCTTTTTCGGGTGAGACTCCGCACGTTGGCCCGGTTGTCGGTTGACGGGGCGTTTGCTAGTTATGGTCCTATGCTTTTCCCGTCACTCTGTCGATGTTTCAGTGTCTCAGACCTTGTGCGACATGAGTCGTGGCTTTTTTCTTCTTGCCAATGGCGCGAGTGAGCTCGGTCAAGATGGGGAAGTGCATCGAGGGATCCGGAAGCGAAACACTAAACAAGCACAGTGTTTTGTACGAGCGCCCATGGACAAAAAGAGAAGAGGACAAAACGCTGTGTGATGGGAGCACCACGAAACAAATGCCTCCGAAAGGCAGAGTCGTATACTCACCGCCGGAATGACTGGCATACACTCCGATCCTGGGCTGTGCCCAGCCCGGCCGTATCCCTCTAAAACTCTCTGGAAACTCGTATATGTGAGTGTGAGAGTGTGTCTGCCGGTGTGGATCAAAATCAACGTACCAGAAACATCTCGAAGCCACCCAGTTGAGCATAACCGCCACGGCGAAAATGTCGCCAAATCCAAGCCCAGAGACAGGCCGATGAAAGGGCTGCTGGACTAACCTGTCAGAGCAAAGTCTGGTTAACATCCTAAAATCAACCACGAGAAATTGAGGCAACCACCCGTGCGGTCCGGAATGCCGGTGCTTAGGCCCGGCCCCTAGCTTTCGATCCCCCCCCGGGGCCCTGAAATCTGTCGTGGAAACCAGCCGCATTCCAGCAGCGCACGCTTTGCCGGCGTACAAAGTCCACCCAACGAGATAGTTAGAGCGAGATAAACAGACAAAGAGAAAAAGACCGCATCCGTAGTCCACACCTCGGATACTAGGTACCGGCAGAGACAGTGGTGGTGGTGGTTTTGTGTAGGAACGTCCCCGTGAGGATCAGCGATATCTCTTCGGACTATCAGCATGTGGTGGTGCCTGCGTCTCTGCTTCTCCGTACAGACTCATACAGCGTTGCTGTCTCACACATACAGCCTTCGGGAGTCTATCCAGGGAGAGACTGGCGCACACAAAGGACGAACGTGAGATGGTGAGTACCGTGGGAATCTCCAGCGCATTCACACATGCATATACAACCACCAAGACCCAGAACAGAAGGGCAAAGCAAGGTATCTTCATCGGTTGAGACGACCTCCACCTCAAGGGGCGGTCACGAACGTGGATGATACACGTATAAAAGGTATAAAAAGGAGAGACAGGAACACGAAAGAAAAGAAAAACACCCAAAATAGATCCTCCCAGAACAAGAAAAACAAATAGGAGACAAATTCATTATATATCCCACCAGCCAAAAAGATTATAAATATAGATATACGTAGTCGTACCAATCTCGTTGTTCACACAAACTCATATCATAGTCTTCCCCACATGTGCGTGCTTGTGCACCATGCACATTTCCACATACCTGGAGAACCGCATACATGTGGGACACCCAAAAGAATCACGCACACACAAACACCTTTCAAGCAAGATTAACAACTTGCTGCTTCATCTCCGGGGGTTGCCACCGCCGCCACGAACCACCGCCGCCGCAGCAGCAGCAGCAGCCGCCACATCCCCAGCCCAGCCAGACACCACGAACGAACATATCCGCGAACGTTCAGCAATCTCCGTGCCAATTCGCCTTGATCCACTCCGTCAGCGCCTCGCCAAACGTGTGCTTCGAGTACACCCGGATGTCCTTGCGCGTCTTCTCGCTGCCCAGGAACTCCAGCGACGCCAGGATCCACGGCCGCAGGTAGTCCGTGTACATCACATCGACCGCCTGCGGCAGCTGCGCCTCATCGACCGATGCCGCCGCCGGGAACCCCGCCCGGCTTTCCAGGCAGTTGGGCAGCGCGTACTGTGGCATCGGCGCGTGCACCGTGTCGTCGCCGTCGTCGCTGATGTCGTCCTTGGTGGTGTACCCGACAATCAGCTCCTCTGGCCCGTGATGCGCCGCATCGTTGTCGTCGCTGGTGGCCTGGTGGACGTACCCGCCCAGCCGCACCTGGCTGTGCTCGTCCGCCATGGCCTGCTCGGGGGCCTGCTGCGGCTCGCCGTGCTTGGCATGCGTGAACTCCGACAGCGCCGCCGGCTTCGGGTACCACATCTCCGGCACGCCCAGGGAGCGGATCTCCGGCACCGAGTCGACTCTTGACAGCCGCAGCCGCTCGACGTTGTTCAGCAGCGTGATGATCTGGCTGGCCACGTCCCATGGCACGTCGGGCACGTACTCGATGTTGTTGACGAACGGCATGATGTTGAACATGGAGTCGCGCGTGAATGGGCCCTTGTGGATGTCGAAGCGGATCGTGCCGGTGTTGGCCAGGAAGATCTTCGACACGTTCGCTCGCTCGCCGCTGACCGCAATGTCCGGTAGCGCCTCGTTCTTCAGCCAAGTGTACAGGCTGTTGTGGTTCGAGATCGGCACCTTGGTCATCCACAGGTTGCGCGGCGCACAGCCGTACCGCGAGTCCAGGTCAAGTGTCTTGCGCGCCTGGTGGATCATCGCGCTGACTTTCTTGCCAGCCTCGGTGGGGAAGGTGGTAGAGTTGCGCCCCGTGTGGTAGTGGAAGCCAAAGAGGTTGTTGTCGATATACCGGCGGTTGAACGACACGCTCGCCTTCTTCGACAACTCCGGCGCCGTCTCGACCGCCTCCTTCTTGGAGTCTAGCTGGATTCCGTCAACCGACATCCAGCCCACAGTCTCCAGGTACCGGCCACTTGCCATAGCAACCGAGTTGCTATCAAACTTCACCGCATCACGCACATGGGAATGTCCACCAAAGAACACAATCGGCGTAAACCAGTTTTGCTTGCGCATGGCCGTGTAGATAGTCTTGAACTCCGGCATCCGGAGGCCCACGTGACCAATCACCACAAACACATCGGGCTTGAGCCGGATCGCCTCCTGGAACCACTCCTCAGCAATGGTATCCTCGACCCTCTGCACGACGCTGTTGTTTGCGTTCTGCGTGAAGTCGAACAGAAAGCCAAACGCCACCACGTCGATGCCAAGGTTCTTTGTCGTGAACCGCTTGTAGCGCTGCGCCATCGGCACCGTCTTGCCGGCTTCCACGTCCCGGTAGTCGAGGTTCGACGAAATGTAGCTGTCCTTAAAGTTCGGCACCGTCACCTCGTGCTCGCGGGTGGTGGTCGAGGCCACATACAGCTCGTGGTTGCCGCTGCACAGGATGTCGATGTCCTGCTGCTTGAAGATGTCGGACGTGTATTTGCCCTTGGGTGTCGAGGCGTCGTAGATGCCGTTGCCGTCGACGCGGTCGCCGGTGTCAATCAGGAGCAGATCCACTCCAGCGTCGTCGGCCTTTTTCCGCATGTGGGAGGCAAACGAGACGTAGTCGCCCCAGTCTGCCGAGTATTGCGGTCTAGTCGTAACCCTAAGCGTTAGAAGCAGTCATGCCAGCCCACACCTCGGCCGCAACACGTAAACTTACTCGGGAAGATGGCCGCCTAGCCATCCGTGAGTATCTGTAGTGTGAAGAAAGTTGAGCTGGCCCCAGACCAGATCTCGCATCGGAGCCGCCACCGGAGCGGCTGCACCAGGCTGCGCTGCGTGGACACAGTCCAGGAGGCTTAACGCCGCCAGAAGCGTAAGAAGGTCCATAACGAGGAACAGAAACGAGATATATGCAGATGGAGATAGGTTGGAAGCTGAAGAATATTCTTGGGGAAACGGGAAATCGGGGAAGAGTTGCAGAAATTGAAATCACACAAAGGAAAACGAAGGTGAAGAAGAGGGACCAGAGTTCGAGGTTTGGAGCTATAAGCTCAAAGAGGTACTTGGGGCGACTCAGATATCTGTTCCTGGTACCAGTGACGAGGTGGTGACAGGGCTGTGGCTGAGCGCGTATGAAGTACCAGGTACATGTCAGTGCGCTATGCCGCCCGATAGGCTGCCAATCTCCACCTGATAGTGGATGCACGTGCCAGGTCACATGTGATCATCTGGAGCCGCAAAATCCACCCTGCAAACAGGTGCAGAGATCACAGTTTAAAGACTGATCCCTTCATCGTGAGCTTTTACCCAGAGCAACACCAAAAGCAGGCTCTTCTGCTTCTTCCCAGCCAATGGTTTTCTCCTTGTCATTATAAACTCTTCACAAACCTGCTGCGGCCAGATCATGCTGTTGCCGTGTGTTGCAAGACATACGCGGCGAAGCTTCTTCAACCGAAATGTGGTTCGCGCGCTCCTCAGCCGGCCGTTGAGTAGCCTGAACCACTTCATCGCTGAGGGTACGCCTGCTCTCCTTCCTCCCCACCCTGAGACGCAATGCAATGCAAAGCTTCTAACGCAGCCACAGCCGAAAATGTCCCCTCGCCCCTCCCGCCCGGCGGCTTCCGCCTCGCCGTGAAAGCCAACATCGCGACCGCCGACCTCCCGGCCACATGCGGCTCGGCCATCCTCGCCGGCTACGTATCCCCGATCGAAGCGACAGTGGTGCGCCAGCTGCGCGCGCGCGGCGGCCTGGTCGTCGGCGCGACGAACATGGACGAGTTCGGCATGGGCTCGCACTCGATACACTCGGCCACTGGCGCTGTACGCAACCCTATTTCCACGGACGACGGCGCCCCGCTCTCCGCCGGCGGCAGCTCCGGCGGCAGTGCCGTGGCCGTCAAGGTCGGCGACGCGGATCTGGCCCTCGGCACCGACACCGGCGGCTCGATCCGCCTGCCGGCCGCGTACACCGGCGTGGCGGGCTACAAGCCGTCGTACGGCCTGGTGTCGCGCTACGGCGTCGTTCCGTACGCCAACTCGCTCGACACCGTCGGGTTCCTGGCGCCCGACGTCGAAAGCATCTACACCCGCGTGTTCGCCTCCGGGCTCTACCTCGAACACGACCCGCATGACCCGACATCCCTCACACGCGCGAGCCGCGACCGGTGCAACGTTGACGCCCTCGCGATCCCCGCCGCCGGCCTCGACAGCGCCTTTGCCGACCCCGCCGACCGCGCCGCATTGACCATCGGCATCCCGCTCGAATACAACATCGCCGAGCTAGACCCGGCCATCCGTGAGGCATGGGCCGCCGCCGCCGATGCACTGGCCGCCTGGGGCGCGCGCATCGTGCCGGTGTCGCTCCCGTCAACGCGCCACGCGCTGTCGGCCTACTACGTGATCGCGCCCGCCGAGGCCTCGTCGAACCTCGCCAAGTACGACGGCGTGCGCTACGGCGCGCGCAGCGGCACTGACGCGGCGGACGCGGACGCTGATTCCGTGCTCTATGCGGCGACGCGCGGCGCCGGGTTCGGCGAGGAGGTGCGGCGGCGCATCCTGCTGGGCTCGTACACGCTCAGCTCGGACGCCATGGATAACTACTTCATCCAGGCGCAGCGCGTGCGCCGGCTCGTGCAGCGCGACTTTGACCAGGCGCTGCGGCGGCCGAACCCGCTCTACAGCGGATCTGTGGAGCCGGCGTCGCGGGACATTGGGTTTGCGCCCGCGGGGCACGATCGTGATGGACACTCGGCGGCAGCGTTTGACTTGAGCAACCTGGACGAGCGGATACCTCTCGACGACAAACTCGGCCCGGCGCAGGCAGATGTTTTGCTTTGCCCTACAGCACCGTCGTTCCCGCCGCGGTTGGACGACGTGCAGGGCGCCAACGCGGATCCGCTGGACGCGTACGCCAACGACGTGTTCACAGTCCCGGCTAGCTTAGCAGGTCTGCCGGCTGTGAGTGTGCCGGCGCGTGTCAGTGGCAAAGGGCAACGGCCAGACGGTTCCGTCGCGGGCTTGCAGGTGGTCGGGCAATACTGGGATGATGTCCGGGTATTGGCCGTTGCGCATCGTTTGGCGCAGCTTATGCGGCCGTAGTGGATATGGATGAGATGCTATGTACCTGTATATGTGTAAATTAGAATAGACTGTAAAATAGATACCCAGCATGCATGCATCCTGCATTTCAACAGAATCACCAGCCTTTTGATCGTGTCTCATGTAAACGTTGTATTTGGGTCGTTGGCTCGTAGTGTTAATTCAAGGTTTCACTCGGTTTCCGGAGTCCGTCTTCGATAGTTCTCTCTACTGTCGTCTGAAGAGCTTCGTCGCCGGCGGCTGCGATCATCACCACTCGCACCACTGTCCCTCCGATCAACCGACCCACCCCTGCTCGACAGCTCGCCATCCTCGCTCATTCTGTTGTCGTCCACATCCATGCCGTCCCCCTCACTCTTCTCGTCCTCTCCGTCTTCGTCTTCCTCTTCCTCCAACATGGCCTCCACATCGCTCGTCGAGCGGGGCTCCAGCAGCTCGGCGTCCTCCAGCGCATCGCGCTTCGGCATCTTCCACAGCGTGGTGCCGCACACGCGGTCCTTGACGAGCAGGTCGTCGATGAACGCGTCGACAAAGGTCATCGATGTGCCGTCGCGCGCCTTGCGCCGCAGCTTGCGCGGGTCCTCGAGGAACGGCTCGAGCAGCTTGTACACGTCGAGCGCGGGGCGCGTGAGCCGCACGTAGAAGCACGCCAGCGCGCGCAGGTACTTGAAGTGGTCGCCGCCGAGCGTCAGGTACTCGTGCAGCACCGCGTCCGACGGCGCCAGCTGCAGCAGCTTGAACGCCAGGCACAGGAACGGCGTCGGCTTCTGCGTCTCGCCGTACGTGCCGCCGATGAAGTGCACGTAGTCGACCACGCGGTCGACGATGTCGGCCTCGTTCAGCGCGAAACACTGCTCCTTGTAGAAGTAGCTGTCGACTATGCGGTCGCGCACCGCCTTCTCCATTATGTTCGCGGGGTTCAGGCCGTTCGGCGCCAGCGGGCCCGTGCTTCCGCGCTCGTCGAGGAAGCGCCGCTCGTCGGCGTATACGGTGTCTTTTTGGCGGCTCATCGCTTTCGATGTGTGGGGGTGGTTCGATCAATTCAAGGGGAGCGGTTGTCGAGAGGAAGGATTGGAAAGTTGGCGGTATGTTAGGAGACGGTAGAGGAAAATGGTATTATCAATATGGTGGGAGGAGAGCGAGTGTGCTGGTGGAAGTTGTTATATGCTTTGAATATCTTCAACTCTCGAAAATGTGACTGAGATTGGAAGAAAAAATATGCCAGTTCGGGTTTAACCTTAAATGCACTCCAGTTCTAGGGTTAGTCCTTCATCTATAACCCTACTCAACCCTAGAGTTTCAATTCGGCTGGACCAATATAGCAGAACCTGCTTGTCGGCCGGTGTGCCACACTCCGGCTGTCTGCCCAGGCTCTCTCTCTCTCCCCTCTCTTCCCTCTCTCATCCACACTCGGTCAGTAACCAGCAAGTTATGGAGACCCAGCACAGATTCTAGGCCGTCCGTCGCCAGAGGTCCAACAAAGCCTGCAGATCCCGCTTCCGGATTCGGACACTTGCTGATAAGAGAGAAACGCGGTTCGAAGGTTGATCCGTGGAGTCGAGGATAAGCGGTTCAACTCCCGCCTCTATCTCAATGCAGTCCCGAGCAGTAGCATTTGGGTCGGGTAGTGTCCTTGGGATGCAATGCAACACACACCAGCGTCCGTCATGGTTCTCACTCTTTGAACTTTTTCTCGCTCCCACCCCCTCCTTGGCCAAGCTCCTCGGAGCCCAATCACGCAGTCAAGAGAGCGAGAAGGGCCAGGCAGCTGGCGGACAAAAGTGAATGGCACTTCAACTCCGGCGTTCAGAGCCAAGTCGAAGCGCGCCACGTATCACGGTCGCGCTGCAGGTCTTCCACAAAGTTTTTTTTTTTTTTCCTCTTCCTTCTTTCTCACTTCCCAGACCCGCAAAATGCCTGGTCTGCACGTCTTGCTTATCAATTGCGTCGGCTACTCTGTCCCAAACAAGCTAAAATGGACAACGAAGGGGAAATAACCATGCAGAAAGCACGGTCGTACAGATTATCAAGGAAAAGTTCTCGATGCTGCTGTGATAGAGGACGGATTCTAGACTGTCACCAGCAACGTCATTCTTCCGTCGTGTGCAGAGGACCCCGGCCGGAGTTGTTTGAGGATGTGATCGCTGCTGGAGACGTACGTCCTTCACTTCTATCTATGCTGGTGGTTTTGGGGGGCAACTCCCTCCCCACGCGTCCTCTTTCACAAAGGCCCTTATAAATTAGGCCGGACCCGTGGAAGCACAAGCTGGGAGCGTTGCTGCTGGGAGAGAGCTTCGATAGCTCAGGTCCGGAACGGGGGGGAGAGGAACCACAGAGTAACCACCCCCTCAATGCCGTGTAATCTATCACATTCAAGAATTCCCAGTGGCCCCGCGATAACACGCTGTCTGTATGTGTGTGTTCCCGTCCTTTTTTCCTTTCTTTTTTTCCCCGCTGTCGGGGGGTTTCGGTGGTACGACGTACGGAGCGAAATGCCCCCAGATGTGCCACCTCAAGCCTAGTGCAACGCAGTTCTCGGTGCTACCATACCACCAGATGTGCATATCGGGGCACATATAGCACCGCCAACGTGCTACTTCTTTGCTCCCAAGACAACAGCTTGTTTGCCAGTGTCAGACATGATATGGCGTCAGACTGGGCAGATTCTACGGTTGGGTGCATGCATGCAACAGTCCATTTCATGACTCTCTCGCCTTTTTTTTTTTCCTGCACGAAGCAGATTTGCACGTCCCCTCGGATGCTGCAGGATCGGGTAGGAAAGGTAGTCAGAAAGCGCGGAGAAGAAGTGAGTAGATTTTATGTGATTTATTCAGGGTCATTAAAGAAAAGTTAAAGTAAAGCATCAGAATCAAGAAAAAAGAAAGAAAAAAGAAAAAAAAACTCCAGACAGCCTGCCATTCCAGTCCATAGTATCGTAACCCCATAAAACGCCGACCCCGAACTCTGGTCCGTCTCAGAGGGTACCATATCGGGGGTTAAAAAATCGAGAAGAGGGGGGAGTGTCCCGGAATCCGTTTAAGTCCATCTGTTGTTTGCTTTTTTAAAGAGAAGAAAAACAGGATGCGAGAGAGGGAATATGTGTCTCAGTCCAACGATGTCCCAAGCCAGATGTTAGATTGAAAAATGAACGCCCAATTCACCCCAGGACTGGTCCGCCCACCACCACTTCAAGATAGTGAGGGAAAATGGTGCGGGTTCCGGTGTTCGAAACGGGCGGTTCCGCAAATGGGCTAGACTGCTTTGTTTTGTTCGCAAATTCAATGTCTAGACGGGCGTTGGATGCAAAGCTGCGTAGCGTTACATTTTGTGTATTTTCTTTTCTCTTCGTTGGTTGAAGAGGGAGACGAAGTCGGAGCGTCCTCGGAGGGAAGTTGAGGTGAGGATGTGTGTGTGTTCTATCTCGACCGGAGGACAGAAACGACAACAGGAAAAAAAATTTGAGAAAAAAACGCCAGGTCATTTCACATCGTATATGGAGTGTGTGTGGTGGTGGAGACAGAGCGGAGAGGAAGACAGAGAAAGAGAGAAACAGAGACAATGAGATATTGAAAAGCTCCATTCAGACCCGGGCCTGTGGACGCATCGCCGCCTGGTTCCGGGCCTTGTCGGCGTCGAATCGGCCGCTGCAGGTGTTGTCGGAGTGCCAGTTGTACTCCTTGTCGTCAGCGAGCGCCTTCTTGATCGGCGCGCCCTCGTTCATCACCGTGCACAGCTTGCACCGCTCGCCGAATCGGGCGACTTTGTTGCTGCACTGGACATAGCCCTGTGTGAAGGTGGTGACAGTGCGGTGTTAGCTTAGGGTCCTAGGGTTTGTGGACACCTAGAGGAGTGAGAAGGGACGTCAGGGGACAGACTAGACACTCACGTAGTAGTTGGCGCAGTAGCAATCCATGGTGAATATATATATATATATATAAATGATAGAGATCCAAATTGAAGCGAGTGGGGATGTGGGATAGTTGAGGGAGAGCTCTAAGTGGGCAAGCAAAAGATTAGAGATGTTGTTGGAAGGCAAAGGCAAAGGTGAATAACGAGAGAAAGCTTGGGGGGTGAAGCTTCCAAGTTCAGGGCGGGCGAGTTATACACGGGGGTGTGAAGATCACTGACGACTTTGAGGAATCAAGACGAAGGAAAAAAAAGAAAGACTGAGAGAATGGAGGAAGAAGAAGACGACAGGAGGGGGGGAGGACCAGCGTAATTATACACATCCCAATCGGCCACGACTCGACTTTAATCTTATACGGGAATAGCAAAAAGGAGAGCAGGGCATCTTTGCAACATTAACACGCATCCGGGCATCCCAGCCCAAGGTTTCCCTTTTCCGTTTGTGATCCTTTTTTTGTGTTTATAGGCCATCAAAGGCCACCACACCATGTCAATCAAAAAGCTAAATGGACCGGGTCTGTGTTATCCAGAGGGGGCCGTTTGGGAGGGGGAAAGCAAGAATCACACACACCACACCACCTCTGGAACCACTGAACAGAGCTGGAACCACTGAACAGATAGAGAGAAAGAGAGATAACAGGTCCAGGCCCTCCCTCCTCCGCCAGCATGGTGGGTTGACCAGCAGCACAAGGAACAGGCCTGGAACCAGTGTGTGTGGTGTGTGTGTGTGTGTGTGTGTGTCCATTCACAGGGACAGGCACAACACGACACTCATACAGTAAACAGGGGAGCGAGACTGAGAGCGAGTGAGGGGGAGACAGGCCTAGAGGCCTAGACCGTCGGCCTGTGTGGCGCCCGCCCTTGGAACCGCCACCACGTATATTAACTTTTTCAGGTTGTGTTTCTCTGTCTGACAGTGACCTGGCTCCACTCCGGGGCGGAGCGAGCAGCATCCAACCCCAACGGGCGGCTATACCACACTACTGTATATTCTGTCGAGGCCGAACCAGAATACGAACTGAAAGACTAGACTTGGCTGGTTGGTCGAGGCTTGTCGGGTTTAAGTTGCAGCGAGCGTGGACAGACAGCTGTTTCAAAGGCCCCGTACGGACCGGATAAGCGCTGGATGAGAGGAGACAGGTACGGTGCTGTGTGCATAGTGTAGCTGTTGCTCATGGACGGACCAGCTGAAAATGCCGGGAACACGTCCCTGTTTAAAGCTGTCTTCTTGGTGCTTGCTGGAGTCGGCTCGGGTTGACGCTCTCCCGGTGCGTGTGTTGCATGTGCATGTATTTTAGGAGGGAGACAGGCGGAGAGAGAGAGAGAAAGAGAGAGAGAGAGGGGGGAGGAGGCGAAAAACAACGCAACCCCCCAACCGATATGAGAGCACATCGACCCCCCATGGCTCTCAATCAATCCCAAGTTTGCTTCCCACCTTTCGCAGCCTTCGAGGGGGGTAGGATTGCAGTCGCCGCCGAAAGGGATGGAGAATACTGCGTAGTACTGATACCAGGTTCCCCGACAATGCTCCTTTGTTCACGTTTTGCCCTCTGGGCGGCCATTCTGTCCAGCTATTCGCCAATGGCATGCTGGAGAGCTTGGAGCAAAGCTTCTCTGCATGTAATCACAAGCATTTACAGTATGTACGGCCGCTGCTGCTCTCAATGCACAGTAAAGGTGTTGTGTAAAAGAACCCAAATATTGAAATATGGTCTGTCTCGTGGGGGTCTCTTCCATCATCGCTTGCCAGGAGAGTCCCTCCCCCCAACATGTTTCTCCTTTTTCATCCCCAGGTACCGAATTTTCCAAGCTTCATTTCCCTACAGGTCACAAGCTGCATGCCCCCCCATCTTGAAAAGGAATTCCCCCCCAATCCCCAAAAAGTTGGGGGTACGTGCCAAAAGGACTCAAGTCGGCCCTGGCTTGCGATCAGGTGGTTTGCAGAGACCAGTCCCCATCCCAGCTCAGATACTAGCTGTCGGTAGTGGTCGTGCGTTCCTGGGGAATCCCACCCTCACTGCAAAGCCTCGCGTGTTTCCAACCGCTCTGGCTTGATGTTACCTGGAGCATCACTATCAAGATCTTGGTGAAATGTTCTTGTTTTCTGCGGCGAGCATATTCAATCGTTTTATCACCGCCGGGCTGGACCAATGCACCGGGAAAAAACATGGCCGGAATGTCCAGCAGGTTTTGTCCCAATACGAGCGGGTCCAGGCCCTTGTTCTATTCCTGGAAAGAATCCGGCTGGTGTGGCAAGGCTGTGTGTGTCGAGAGCAGGTTTCGGTGCTTCTCCGTCCACAGACTTGAGGGCGTCGATCGCTGTCGGGAACCCTGGGGAGGTGGTTTGGGGAACGCGGCTTTATTGCCGGGCGCACCGGGGGTTTTACCGCGTTGACGGTTGTTCGTTCTGTGTAAGGCTGGTACAGAGCCGGTTCGGGACCACAGACACAGACATTCCACGGTGAGAAGATGTTGTCTGGGGGTACAAAGAATGCGATTATGCTCGCTCACGCAGACACAGTAATCGAGCAGCTGAAGCCGACGCGTAATGGCACTGGTTTCCCCGGATGCTACTCCCCTGATCTGATGATGTGATGGACAGAGAGCGCGCGGTGGTGCTGAAACCTGTCCCCATAAAGTAGCCCCATAGACAGGAGAGGGGAACCATTGAAATTAACAAAGATCAACGCACCACACATGTTCAGGGCGGTATCAGTTGATGATGGCGCAAAGTTGTCTCATGGTCTGCTAGCATGTCCCAAGTTGCGGCCTTGGGAGGAAGCGAGATTCCATAGAACCCTAACCCCACAGCAAACTTAAGGGACAGTCCTCCCAAATGTTATCAAGCCTATGAATGGTGTCTACTTAGAATACTAACTACTTGGGCATATGCATGACCTAGTCAGACTTTTCGTCTGTTCGCATCGCGTCCCCTGGCTGGGCCAACAGTGTGTGATTTGATGCTCCAATGTCCCAACAGTTTTTTGGGAGTTTTCAAAAGGCAAAGGCCTCTCTCTCTCTCTCCCAGTCTCCCCCTTTCTTTTCTTCTCCAAGTGGCAATGGAAGCTCCCCCTCATTGAAAGAACACCATGTTTGCTCGAGTGACGTGGAAGAGGCACACCCTGTGATAATAAGTGAGCTCGTGATGGACTGGCAGGGGGGTCGAACCGAAAGCAAGGCACCAACGAAGTGATTTCGCGAAGTCAGGCCGGGAAATGTGATCCAATGGGTTTGCGTCCGTGGTTGTGGGGAAATGGAGTCAAAGTCCCGGCACATGGAATCTCTCCTGCATCCATACAGTAGATATCTCTGGTCCTCGTTATATAGTACAGTACAGTAGATAGTCAGCTGGCTGCCCCACAAAGTAACCCTAAATATCACGATACTAGGGTTGAAGAGCCGGAACTATGCAGGCACTAAATGGTGCGCCACATATCAAACCTTGTGGGGCGCATAAAGCCACACTAATATTCCAGGCCTCGATTGGCCTATGAACTTGCGAAATCTCATGATGCCGTCAAATAGCTTCCATCACGACCTTTAAACACCTCCCCGTCTTCAGCGATTACGAACAAAAATCCCCAATTCCCCCATGCTAAGCTGATCGAACTACATACACAGCTACACACACACATCCCCCCAGTCTCCCCACACACGACCGGCCATTCTGAAAAGCCAAAGAGACATGGCCCCGTTCCAATCGAAGAAGTGGCGCGGCGCGGCCATCGACCAAGACGGCACCGCGGCCTGGTACCGCGCGATGATCGCGAAGCGGCCGTTCCTGTTTTTCGGGCTGCCGTTTGTCGCGGTCATCGTGACCGCATCGTTCGTGCTCACGCCCGCCACGGCCATCCGCTACGAGCGCCACGACCGTAAGGTCCGCCAGATCACCCCGCAGGACGAGGTTGAGATGCGGCGGAGTCCGCGCCGTGTCGATTGGCGCGAGGAGTACCATGTATGTTGTGTCTTTCCCCCGTGCCGTTGGTGTCCTGCTGCCTAGTTCCGGGTGAGGTGGTGGTGGTGGTGGTTTGGTTGTTCGGGCGTGGTGGTGGTAGTCAATGACCGGCCATTGCACTGTTTGCCCATCTATATGTCAGTGGGAAGTCCCTGTGCTAATACTCTTTCACTTCCTAGCGTCTCCGAGCCGATAAAGACCTGGACGATTGGTCCCAGAAGCGCGCGAAGCGGCTGCCCGGCGAGCCGGACGGTGTGGTGTAGGCGGCGGCTTCTGGCCCGGGCGGCGACACTCACGACTACACACACCGTCCGTCTCTCCCCTCGCTCATATCTTCATTATTTCGCTTGGTGCCTTATTCCGCGACATACAACTACAACTAGATCTTGCCAGCTGTGGACGGACATCGAGGCCTCTACTACTAAGCGCTCCTCCGGTCTCTATGCTTGGTCACTGAGTGGAGGTTCCTTCTTTTGCGTGAAGGGGCTCACGCACGTTGGATCACATCTAATTCCAACGTCTCGAGACTTTATTCTAGATACCTTGTTTCTAGCTCTTTCCTTTTGTTTATATATACGGCACGGCACACATGGCACACGCATAGCCCGATGGTGTCCCCCCATATTTTCCACGGTGGTGAAGCGCTTGCTTTAAACACCGGGTCAATGCTTTGGCCCGGGTAGGCGCAGAATGCTGCGCGTTGTCCGACCAGGCGATGTATGACAGATTTGCATCTGCGGGACATGGAGAGCTGCGGGTGTGGAACAAGGGCTCTTCGCTCGTCTTTCTCAGGGTGTAAGATACGCAAGACTCCTGTACATAGTGTTTGAATATGAGATGATCGTTTGGATGAAGTGTCTGTTTCCAGACACTATGAAAGCCCACGGCTAGTTCCCGCCCCATTGCGTCTTTCTCGAGCATCAGCATTCGCGTCCTGAATCTCTGCGGTGCTTCGATTGAGTCCGGTGCACGCCGGGAGTGTCCTGTCGTCCAGGCCAGTGGCTGTTGTAAAATGTTGCCCGGTCTCTCTACACACAGCTTATGGCAATGACCAGCGACAGTGTGATTGGCTTGACCGGCTCCAAACTCTCGACATCCAACAGCATGGTAGGGAATGGGCTAACAACGCGGCCAGCTTGCAATCATCTAAAGGACACACCGTCACTTTCCCCGTGCCCCGGCTCGGTGGACTGGTTTCCCCGCCATCCACTGGCGCTGGGCTAAAGCTCTCGACGATGGCCTTGGGAGAAGCCCGGTGTTTCCATCAAGAAGCAATATCAAGGGCTCATCCGACATGCTTTCTCCGACTGCCCGCAATATCGAGCAAGATGTGTAAAGTTACATCCGGCAGGTTTACGAATATGCCGGCCAACGCATTGTCAATCGCTATCTCGATTAGTTAGATTCTCCCCGAGCCATCACATTCAAGAATGAGGTCATCTGGGCAGAAGATCTTGATATATCCAGCGCCGAATCCAAGCAGAGTAATCGACCTCGTCAACGACCCGATCGATTCGCTGTCAATGAAGGCCCCCGCCCAGTTTTCTTAATCGGTGAGTATAAGGCTGTGCATGAACAAGCTGCACAACGCTTTGCGGATGTGCTGGGGCGATCGTTTTCGCCTCCTCTCTTCCAGGACTGCGTATCAGCACTTAAAGTAGACGGAGACGGAGATGACGATTCGTACGACGAGAATGACAGTGACCAGGGAAACAAGGATGGCCAACCTCGCCCCAGTATCTGCAAAAGGATTGCGAGTGTTTTGTGTCAAACCTATGATTTCATCGCTTCGTATGGCATCCTACGCGGCTACATATATACCGGCGAATCGGTCATTTTACTGTCCATATTCGACCCCGGAGCAGGTGGCGTGCTGCATTTCACATCTGTGAAAAGATATCTCCCCCAAAGCGCTCTTGGAGTCAGCTCGAGCGGGTTCTTTCGCAGTGGTTGGGACCAAAATAGCCCGGTTCTGGAGCTTTATTCTTGACCCGTTCGAGACTCCCAGGCAAGACAGTGATTGGGCACGCACGTGGCGGACAGTTCTTCCAACGTGGCCACGGTCGAAGAAACCACACGAAGATCAGGGTGGTGGTCCAAACCCCGGCCCTTCCCGGAGAGGCAACCACAGTGGTCGAGGTGTAGCCAAAGACTGCCGTCCCGGGGGTTGCGGCCGAGCTGCAGGCGGCGGAAGTGCATCGGGGGGTCCTCGCCGGAGCGAGAGACTGGGCTCCAAGCGCAACTAAGCCTCGGATCGATTCGCACCACGCCCAAACGCTCCGGTATTACATTCAGGAGGCGCTGAGCGCGTTCAAAAACAGCTTATCAACTTCGCCGAACCTGTACGAGCTCCGGT
Organism: Knoxdaviesia capensis; assembly: GCA_001510575.1. Lineage (NCBI taxonomy): Eukaryota > Fungi > Ascomycota > Sordariomycetes > Microascales > Gondwanamycetaceae > Knoxdaviesia > Knoxdaviesia capensis. Next base: position 551,029 of record LNGK01000005.1, read on the forward strand.
CCAAGTACTGCACTCTGGGCTCTCTGGCAGGCCTGGTCCGCGGAGAACCGCTGGATCGCAAATGCCCCAACTACCCTCTCCACAGTGAAGCAGTTCGGGAGGCCCTTTCGAACAAGCCACAGACCGGCTCGTCCACTGACCCATATCCGGCGAAGCATGCCAGATCCAAGGCGGATGTGTGCGTCATCCTCCGGGAGCAGCTGGCCGACCGGCTGGCTTCGGTCGGGTCTCTCCGCAATAGTGGTATATTTGGCGGAACCGGCATGTTGTACAAGGTGTCGGTGGCACGCCACGGCTTGTCGCCAAGGGCGTGCGTAGAAAGGACGCGGCCAAGCTGGCGAACAAAAGCTAATGTACAAATAGTTTGCCAAGGGTTAGGGCACGCTGGTGCCCGTGTGTCTGGGCTGCATCCAGCTGGTGCGGTCGTACCTGGAACCGCCGCACATATTCATCACCGACATGCTGCTCATGTGCTGGGCTGGATACACGCTGGCGTCGGAGAGTGAGCCAAATTGGGTTGACCTCTTTGCAGAGACCGATGCCACGGTATCGGACCTCGATAGAATCAGCTTTGACCACCCCGCCTTGCACGAGGGAAACTTGGCGTAGAACGACGAGGCTGTTCGGGTTGTGGTGCTCGACTTCACGTCGGTGACGATGGATAGGCTGTCGCTGGAGAGCTACCTGATGTCTCTGGAGCAGAAGCGGCGAAATGGCACTCTTGAAGATCATCGGGACGAAATCAGGCTGGGGGAGACAGATGTGTCACCGTAGGTTCGAATGACCAGCAGCCCTTCCTCGTAGTCCAGCTCTAAGCATTTCGAGAGAGTTTCATCCAAGTACCACTAGTGAGCTGTAAAATTATTATCTATTCATTTTCCTTCAATTACGGGCGTCGATTGCTCACCCTCGCGACGATCTTATCTTGGAGCCGCTGGTGCATACACGAGTATACAGGCATCGAGACCGGCAAGCTCGTCGCCGGCTATAAGGCTTTCAAAAGTTGGAGAAGGACACCGAGATAACGATTCCACATGCAGCCCCCCCCCAAATGCAAGGTCAATCAAACCTGCGCCATCACGCACTTCAACAGCACCGCTTCCGCCTAGGCAGTGTTAAAGCTGCATTAGACCGAGGAGGAGGGGGTGTGGTCGAGACAATACCAAGCGTCTAGCCCACGGTTAAGAGAAAAGGCCCATAGAGATAAGAGACTGCGATGGAGAAGGGAGGGGCGGTGAGGACGATCACCAGCTTCGTTATTTTTCCGGGGTCAATGCCACACGGGAAGCTAGCTATATGTGCCCACACAGCACTATCGATAGGATCCGCGGGCAAATCAGGCACAAGGCCCGCCGTTGGATGCGATTTCGCGGCTGCAATTACTTATGGGGTGCTGTTAGTGGGCAGCTGAACTTGCGAGCTTGATGCAGGGACACAGCAAGTTAACGCAGGCCTATATGGAGCACTTCACTTAATTCGGCCCGCGCTAGGTTGTGCTTTCGGAGGTCATATGTGCACCAAGCTGATTTTTAGATCTCGCACAGACTGAACCTTCAGGAGGTAGGCTCAGCACCGAGATAGAGAGAGTAAACGAAAGAAAGAGGAATTTTTTTTTTTTAAAAAAAAAAAAAGACCAAAAAAGACTCAACCCATGCTCTGAGATATAGTACCTCCAGCCACGGATAGACGGAGCGGGAGGGGAACAAGCACGGGGGTCTATCTTCGGCCGGGATGTACGGGACGAGGGGTGGGACGTGAACCGGGGGGAGGGGAGAAGAGCTGTGGCGGTTTGAGAAGAAGCGGTGGACAGCCCCAGCAGGGAATTGCCTGCCTGGAAAAGTGTGTGTGTGTATGTGTGTGTGTTTGAACCTAATGCGGGATGATAAAAGACGGTGAGGGTGAGGGGGAAAGGTGTAAAGTGAGATGATGGGATAGATAAAGGGAGAGAGAGAGAGAGAGAGTCGGATAGGCAGAATCAGACAGCAGACGGAGAGGGCGAAGATAGAAGAGGGGAAGCCGGGAGCTTGTCGGGGATCAAGGGGTGAACCTAAGTCCAAAGAGCCAGATAAGGCCAGCTGATGTTCCGCTTGCGCCAGGGAGACGGCGAGATAGAAAGAATGAAGCTTGTCCGGAGGTTGGACGGGTGAGACATGCATTATCATGCTCTCTGCTCTCTAGCATTTCTAACACTTACACCAGCAGCGTTGTCTCGAGTCAAGCCGTCGACGGATGGTCGCGCATATCCTCGTACGTTTATCCAGCTACAAGCAGCACGTCTCTGTGTGTATGTGTGTGCGTGTGTCAGAGTGCGGAGAAGCGAAGCGGCACAGGCTCTACACAGGTGTAAATAGAGGGCAAAGGAGGGGAGCGGAACAGCCAGCACCGGAGATGATGATTCTGCTGGCGAGAGGGGAAGCCAGCTCAAAGACACCCATGTTGTACAAAAGAGCCTTTATCGCGAGACAGATGTCTTGCGGGCGGGTTTGGAGCATCATGCCCACGGCAGAGACACACCCCGTATGGTTCGCGTATTACGGTGCCTCTCTCTCTCTCTCTCTCCAAGAAAGGTCGCTTTTGAAGCAATCGCAAGATCTAGACGCTGCATGCCAGTGAAACAGCTGCCAAAACAGGTATCACAGGCGAAGCTGCATGTGGGGCTTTAGTTTAAGATGGCAACTGTACGTTGAATGAAGCTTGAAGATGGGGGCCGAGGCAACGATGTTTCGCCGGAGAGAAGCTATATAGCGACAGCTCTCCAAGAGGAGAGTGAGCACAGGCCGCTCTGCCAATAGCTACACGGACCAGGTCGTTTCCGGTGCCAGCGGCGGGACGACCACACCAGCCAGCAAGCGAGATGTGCGACGGCGTAGGTGCATATATCCAGGCCGGACAGAGTGCTAAGCGATGCAGTGAGAAGGCATGGAGCAGCGACGAGAGGGGTAGAAAACCACTGGGCAGCATTCCAACGGACGGGGATCTAGGCCGAGCTTTTCTTCTTTTCTTTCTTTAACTATTTTTATTTTATTTACATCGATATGTTCCTTTGTGGCCGATTGCAGTCGGTTATCCACAAGCGTGGCCTCCCCCTCCTCGACCGGGCCCGCCGGTACCTTTTCCCCCGGGTCCTAGGCGTACAGGTACAACAGCCCGTATCACGTTCTTAGTCTCGACACTTGAAAAGATGTCTCCGCCAAGGTGCAGAGCTTGGTGTCTCACAGAGAGGGGGAAATGCACGAGAAAAGAATTTCTTTTCAAATAGATAGTTGAATAAATAGATTAAAGAGGGCAATGGTGCGGACGAGCTGCACTATCCCATCTCCTCTCGTGTCTTGCTACTTTTCGGAGCAGACGGACAGCTCGTGAGAGGTGGAGTTGTCGAGAAGGGGGGGGTGTGCTGAGAAGTGTGAGTGGGTTTCCTGTTCTGGGCCATTAGCGAGTGAGGTTCTCATGAGATGTATGTTTCAAGTACTGTACATCTAGAGGTCGTCACGGCGATAGCTTCAAAATAAATGTACTCGGGATAAGCAAATCCGTCCAAGCTCCTGTCGTCCCGTGCTCTCTGAAGGCCCTGCAGGCATAGCAGCGCGGAGTATATGCTGCAATGCGCATCTGATAATCCCGCCATTGGCACCACTCTACACTAAACACACCCCCGCGCCCACGTCCCAGGCCGCACCCGGAGCATCACCCAGCCTGGATGATGGCAGTACGAAAGACGCCGTGCCCCACGGAGGTACCGTGTCCACGGCCATCAAAGGTACAGGCACAAAGGGTCAAGCACGGCGACACAGCTGCCGTTGACCTGGTTGGACATTGCATGCTGCTCGTACAACCAGCAAAATCCGGGTGTGTGTGTGCGTGTGTGTACGTTCTTGGCTTGTTACAGACTATGCAGCCGGCGTCATCACGATAAGGCGGTGGAGGGGGGAAAGGGAAGGGAATAAACGGAAGCTGATATAGGGTGGTGGGTGGGCTTATATTGTCAAGAGTGGGTTTAGAGAGAGAGAGAGTGTGTGTGTGTGTGTGTCTGGTTGGGGGCATATGATGCCGGCCTTCTGAATCCAGAAACCCTCGCTATCTGCAACCAATATATTGGATATGAGTATGTACTGTACAGCTTTCCCCTCTATCTTCGCTTCGGAAGTACTGTACATATATCATATACATTCCTGTGGCCGTAGCAGACGTCCCATCATACCGACGTCGCCTACATCCGTGCGCTACACCACCACCAGCCAACTTGGGAATGGGCGGAAGAGAGGGCATCGCTTGAGGGTGTGCATTGGTAGGCCGGAGCAACAACAGATTCGAGGCACAGAGATTGGCCTGTGTGTGCAATGCACCACACAGGCAGAGACACAGGACAGTGCCCACGAGCAAAGAGAGGGGAAGACGCAGATCGATTCACAGCAGGGGGGGCCCACGATGCACCTTTCGACAATTATAGTACGCTGCATGTATTCCTGTATTGCGTTGATATAAAAAATAAAATAAAATAAAAAAGGATGGTCGCGATATCAAGGTCACAACGGCATAGCGATCAGTCAAGAATGCAATTTATAACCCTGTAGATTACATGCATATATTCGTTTCTGTTTCGCTCCTCTGCGTTGTGGTCTCTGCATGCTCTCCCCCTCTCTCTCTCTCTCTCTCATTCCCCCCTCTCTTCGGCCCCACGATGTCCGGCTGCCAAAGATGCCCACCTGGAATGCAACACTCCGCCCAGAATGACACGACAATCGGAGGAAAATAAGAAATGTAACACTGAGACACGTCAAAAAAAAGATTGTAAAAATCCGCCTTCCCGTTTGACGCGACGCTCGTTCCTTTCATCTGGTGATATCGCGGCGATGCACATATTTTAGAGATGAAGAGGGGGGGAGGGCGGCCGCAGAAAAGGCCGCCGGGTGGTCTGTCCGCCGTCTGTGAACGACATGAATAGCGAATGCAACTTGGGACGTTGCCGGCTGGTGTTTGTTAGATGGGCTCGAAGAGCGGAAGGGGTGCATTCCAGCTGCTGGTGTTCTCCGGTTGTTTAGATGCCTGCCTCCTGCATGTCTGCGGTGGTGGGCTATCTCGGTTATCACAAGGAGGGGGACATACATGATGGGTGTACTACACGGCCTCTCTGCATGCTGCTGGCAATTATTCAACCGAGTGAGGACAGGAACTAATGTGCTGTTGGAGTAGCGATGTAGGATATATTACTCTAAGACTTTCTCATGCGTGTCCGGCTATATACAGTCTCCCAAGAACTGCATCGGTGACAAGAATCCAAAATCCATAGCTCATGCCAAAGCATCACCACCCAGAAAAACTCGACCGGGTAAGGGTCCAAGGCTTGGGCAAGACAACTGTGGAAGTCCGTCTTCCAGCCGCCACAGAAGACATAGGCCATCGCAAACTCCCAGTAGTCGGGACACCAGCCGGCCGAGGGTGCCGTCTGGCTACAGGATCAGGTTCTCGGGCTCTGGAGGCCGTTATGCGAAAACACCGGCCGGTGGCCGTCTCTATTCACGTAACGGACATCGGCGGCGAAGATTGCCTCTCGGGAAGGTAATGACTCCCGGAGTTTGTCGGCAGGTACAAAGTCCGGGCGAGCAAGAGGATCGGTCATTTTATTTTTATAATTATTGGATTCTAAAATGGAGGTTATCTTTGTTCAAATTTAATTTGGTTTTACAAGGAGCATTGCTTTCTCCTGGGATTCACCACCCATTGAAGGCAGAAACCATAAGAGAGTCGGCCTGCAAAGGAGCCCGGCCACTGGGCCGCAGAAGAGGCGAAATTATGAGGTGGTACTGTCTGTCTCTGTTCCTGATCGCCGCCCAAAGGGAGCGTGAGTAGATGTCACCAGGTGTGTTGTCTCTGCATGCAAGTAGGTACTGTAGTATCACAATGTGGGGGAATGATTGCAAGTCTGTACTGTAAGCACCCTGTGTTCGGTATTGATTATTATCTTATCTGCACTCAATTGAGAAACGTCGGCCTGCATCTTGCATTTGTGCCGCGCACCCCCGCCCTGAGACACATTAAACGCAAGCGAGCGGGCGTTCCTATGCCGGATAAAAAAAGAGCTGCATCTAGAGGATCTCTCCCTCTCTCAATCTGCGTCGTTCTGCTCTCTCTCTCTCCTCGCCCCCCACGATACCTGGGATGTGTATCGCGGGCTGTACCCTTTTTTTTAGGGCGCCACCGCGGGTCGTATCGGGAGCACAAAGAAGAGGGGAAAGCTCTCCAAAGGAACAAACAAGGAACACGAGTATCCGTGTCTCCCGCCAAGTTCAGGCCGGTGGGCGGTGACGCTTGTCTCAGAGTCCCTTACATGCGGTGCCTGGAAAGTCCATCACATGCCGATGAAAAAGGGCAGATATCAGGGCAATCAGGGCACATACACGGAGCATTCCTGTCCTGTCCAACAACAAGAATGATCGGCAGCCGGGTCTATCCTTTTTTTTTTTTTGCCTGTGTCAGTTGTGGGGTTTTCAGGCCGAACAGAAAACGCAAGGAGCTTCTGGTGATAGAGTCGAGGGGAACTGGCTGATCGTTCTTCTTCCCTGTGGGCTTTTCTTTTCCAGGGCGTACACGTTTTTGCAAGAGTTGACCAGGACCAGGATATATGTGTCTGGGCCGCCGGCGGGAGATTTGAGGAATGCCGGGCGGCGGATGGATATCAATTTCATCCTAGGTATCAATTTCATCTTAGGTAAGTTTAGGTAAGAAGCGGGAAGCTTAAGACGTTAGAAGGAGGCCCAGAGAGATATCACCGTCGAGTGCTGAGCTCTTGGATATAACACGTGTGGTGGTCATATCGTTAACGAAACGACGAGTGCTTATCAAGCTGTCGGCCCGGACGACGTCTCTCGTCCGAGTGTTCGCTAAATGCCCGCTTGGAAAGCAGCCGGCTCCTATCGTCGAGACTATATTGTATAGCTGACTTCAACTAAGAACCCTCCATCCTCGTAGTGATTGGCATGCCAGACTTCACAGCCAATACTCTAGCCAATGCCACGCAACCGCCAACAACCTCCCCCCGCCTACACCTCTTCAACGACTTGCATTCCAGCCACACCTCTCGTATCTATCATAGACTCCATGAAGATCGTCACCTCACCTGTCTTTCCCCTCCCCCTCTTCCTCCAGCTCTGCGCGCTGACCAACCGACCTTTCCTCTTTCGTCGCCAATCCGGCTTGCCTTCCATACCAACAAGGGGAGGGAGGGGCTTCACCGGTCCAGATATACGATAATGTTAATCCTGGGCTATTTTGGGGTGGTCCCTTGCAGATTGCTCGACGGCTCAATGTCAGGACCTGTGAATCTACGGTTAGAAGCGTTCCACTCGGGGTTTCTATCATTTTCTCGGTTATACGGTACATATGTGGAATCTGGTTGTCTCGCCCTCTCTTGTGTACTGTAGATCAACTATACTTACTATATGTAGACCTAATATGACCATCCCACGACTTGATATCGCCTTATCGCCGGTTCCTTCTTCCCCTCTCTCTGAGTGTGGGTGTGATGTGTATCTTTCTGAGGACTGCAAAATTATCTCCTCGACTCCCACTCTCTGCTGTATCGACGTTGCATCTGCTAAATGCAAGATACCAGTCCGTCTCCGACCATAATATGCACCTGCTCTCATACCGCCCTTGGCTGTCCAAAGCCTCCTTTTGGGTCTCCTCCCCCGATGCACCGCAATCAGCAACAGTAGGTTCACTTCTTTTAATCACATTCCCTCCCGCAACGAGCCGCTTATCTCGCCCTCTCCCATTCGCTCGCTGCACGTGCTGTACATATGCATTCAGATTACGCATGCAGTGTGGTGTTGCTAGCAACTCTTGGCCCAGCCACTGCATGTATTATATTGCTACTGCAAGTGCAAAGTGCATGTATGTATCCCTGGTCCAGCCACTATCAGGTGGATGGAGGGTGCAGTAGTCGCTGCAGTCGTGACTGGCTACAGGGGTTTTAATGTCCAAGAAGAACAAAAAAGAAAGAAAAAAAACAACGAGGGAGAAATGGCACGCACTCCCCGTCCGTGGTTCCCGTGGCTTTGATGTTTCCAACAAGGTTTATCCAGTGAGAGCAGACACCGCCTTTTGCTCAACCGTGCTTGTTGTCGTTCATGGACATCTGTGTCATGGATTTCCTGGGGAGGTCTTGATTCAAGGAATCGCCAATTCTTTCGCTTTCACAGACGGCACCAGGAACCCAGAAACAGGTCGCCCAGGGACATCCAGGCATCTCGGCCGGCTAGAGTGTGTGCAGGCCACCACTTCCCGCGAGTTACAGTGAGTGCAGAGTGACGTGACAGACGGAAAACCAGTATCCGATGGGGGGCCCAGTTGCACAGTAACGGTAGCCTGCTGATACAGCGTCGACTCCATCTTTTATTCACTCGTCTTCTCACCACCGCTTCACCTATACGACGTAAATAAAAAAATTACAGGTGTGAGGTGCATATAGTAGTAGTACTGTACATACTGATAAAGTCTACGGAGGAGTAGATGCTCTCCACTCTGTAGTGGTGCGGTGGGTTCCGTAAGTCCAGAGAGCGGTTTGCTGTCTCTCTCGATGGCGGATAAAAATATATTGTTTGTGATACATCATCCCCAGAAAGATGAAGGCCGACTTGCGCAGACTTGGGTTTCACCGCGAGCGAGAAAGAGGGGAAAAGCCACGACGCAGGGCGGATGACTCGGTCGACAATCGCAGGATCACCGCCCACCCGACAACCTAGAGATGTTGCGTGTTGGGAGGTACGACTTACACCTACTGTAGAGTGTATCCGTACCGCACTACACATGCATACTCCAGCCGGGCAACAGTCCTCCCCTCATTCTGCAAGATAAGCCCTGCATGTCCAATTCATCCCCTTTCTGGCCATTTCCCCTCTCTCTCTCCCCAAAAAAGCAACCACCAAAAAAAGCTGCGACTTGCCTCAAATATCCCACCTGCATTAGTGAGAACCATCTTTCGCCGCCGTGGTATTGGTGAGACAAACGCACATGAGAAAGAGTGGACCATCCTGTACCGGCCTATGTGTGTGTGCCTGTGCCTTGTGCCTGTGCCTTGTGCCTGTGCCTGCGTTTCGCTGCGTGGCCGTTGTCCCTGAACACTAAGATATGCACGTCTGCTGCACCCACTTATGCAATGCAGGTTGTTGATAATATGCAAGCAGTGGTGGAGACCAGCTTCAGGCAGAGAGCACCGTATGTAGCATTCCAGCCTCTCCGATTCGCCATCGTTTTCCCCTCTCTGTTGTCGTTCAGGTGGCTCTCCCACTTTACCGCTGTTTTGCTGCCCGCAGGTCGAAAAAAAAGAAAGGGGGGGGGGAGAGAGCCAGACGTCCCGGAGCACGCAGTGCCGCTATCACAGTCACGGAGCAAGTCAATGTAAGTCAAGACTGGTGTGTAGCATTTCGAGCATATGTGGTGGTGAGGAGATTGGCCGATATCACCAAAAGCAGCCGTTAGTTGCACGCTTACAAAAGTCAACTCATATTAGCAAGAAATTAAAACATTAGTTGAAGCTCAAGTTAGTTGGATGTTATGTGGGCTGGTCTTGTGCAAAGCGAACAACCCCGATGTCAACCTCACCTAGAACGCTACCTAACCCCGGTCAAACCCTAATTCTCGTCAGCTGTCACCACCTCCGCCCCCAAAGCCGACCATCGCCGGCCTCCGCTATCAGGTTCAGTATATATGAAAAATAAAATAAAAAAGCCAAGTTCTTCAGTGTTTGACTAAAAATCTTTCTTATGCCGCGCACTATACCGGTCACGACCAACTTCTCACCGCTCTGAACTCCCTATCGATAGCACTGCAGGTATTATACTGTTCACCGTTGTTGTCCACTTACACACACATCGATATCACCAATCTTATACACATTCCCACTTTTTTTTGCAAAAATTTCACATCCGTTTTAAACCTCACTTCAAAATCCGGAATTCTCCAATCCACCCCTATCCTGGTTACCCGTGTCTTCCAACTCTTTTTTTTTTTTGTGATCACCAGACCCTCCAAGCTGCATAGCACCCACATCATCGCAGTCGGCTCTTCTCCCTATACTGGTCATACACATATACCCACCCACACCGTCCATCGCCCTTTCACTTCTTTTTTGGCCCCATTTTCCATCCACGTCTGGCCGAACTCTCGGCAAGGGTTTTTTTTTTTTTTCGGTCGGTAACTTTCGTTCAAGTATTCACCGTCTTAGCAAGCCGTCCTCTGTCTTTCGTTGATCTCGGGTGGTTGTTCTTTCCAAACGGGCGCACACCAAGCTCGAACGGGAGTTAGAACACGGGCTTGGTGTGTGCGTTTTAAGGTTAGGCTTCTCGTTTTTGTTTTCCGAGGGTTGATATTTGTCACAGATACCCTCGGAAGAGCGGGGACTCTTAGTCCTTTCTGGCTTGTTTGAGCGTGGATGTCGAAGTCTTAACGGCATGCGGATGGCTCGATAGAGAGTCATGGCTGTGACGAAGCGGGGAAACCTGTTGGGAAAAGTGATAACCCAGGTTCTCCGTTGGCTTCGTCTCGTTCAACTGCGAGTATGTGTAGATGTACAGCACTAAGTCCAGAAAGAATATACAGTAGTAGTAGATACGAGAGGACCGACTTATACCATATCAGGGACGAGACTTGTCACAAGAACAAGTGCTGCACCTGCAAAAACGTGGTTTGGCCGAGGTGGCTCAGGGGAAACAATCAACGAAAAAAAAAAAATAGAGTACGTAGTCTTTGAACATCTGCTATGTGATATATGTGATATTTGTGATATCGATAAAACGTCAAGTGGTCACCAGCCGGCCGGCAGACCGGGGTGCACGCTGCAATATGTGTGTGTCTGCCGTATCGGGCCTCGTACCACAGGGCGAGCCAAGGGTTCCTGTACCTTTTTTCCCCTCTCTCTTTGTTCCTGTTTCCCAATTTCGCAAAAATGACACCATTGCATCATGGTGAGAGAACACACCAGGGGAACGGACACTTCAAGACCCTGTCCGGGTTCCTGGAGCTAGCGGACGGTCAGGAACGCAGCAGACAAGAAAAGAAGAAAAGAAAAAAACCACATGTCCACACGGACGACATGGGGTCCCCCTCGTTTGGGTGCACATCTTCGTTTTGTTGGACTCGAGGCACAGGTCTTGCGACGACGACGAGGGGAAATGTGCGCAGGCACGGTGGACCCTAGCCAGTGAGCCAGTGAGTTCACTTGAGTGCAAATCCTTGAGGGAGGGGCAGGCAAACACAATCCTCAGGCGAGACAAAGAGAGAGACTTGCACGCACACACACACGCACACACACACACACACACACACACCTGGCACCGATCGGCCTCAGGGACGGACTAAACTGGCATGGATATACAGTTGACAGACAGACAGACAGACAGAAAGCGAGAAGGAGAGGTGAAGGATCGCTGGGAACAGCTCTGTAGGGCTTCTCCCATTTCTATTCTAGTCTTCTTTCTGTAATCCCGGCCGAGCTCAGCCTGTAATGTCATATCCCCGCCCGCCTGACGTGGACAGCCAGGCCGTTGTTATCCGTACGGGGAGCGGTGGAAGCAGCAACGACGAGGGAGGGGTGAAGCTGTTGTCTGTGGGACAATACGACAAAAGACAGGCAGGGGCAGGAAAGTATCGCGGCTTCAACAACGGGAATTAAGTTTCCTCTGAAATTTCCTATCCTATCCCATCGTAAAACGTCTGTGGTGTTTGTTTGCTTATCGGCGAGCACTGACGGGTTTGTCTCGCCCAGAGAGCGTTGTGTGCGCAGCAGATGCACACCTGTTGATGATTTCCATGCCACTGCCAGTGCACAGAGCCTGCACACACTTCTCTCCGGTCGCCAGGACAAGACCTGGAAACTGTGGTGTGTGAGGAATCGCCCAATTGGTAATATGCCATTACTTATACGCACACACAACAGGCAGAAAGAGAGGAAACCGATGCCTCCTATATACCACGCCACGTATAATCTAATCGTGCACCGCGAAGCCCGGTAAGATTTCTAATTCTGTCCGCGGCTTAAAGGTGGTATGTGCGCGCAGGCCCCGCGCCACTGCTCTGGTCATCTTCACAATGGATGTAAAATTCTCCGGGTTCTATGGGAAGTGCCTGTGGGATTTGCGGCCGTTCCTGGAAGGAATGCTCGCAGCTGTTATTTATATCTCTTTTTCCGTCCGCTTCCCGGCTCGTTCTGATGTGAGATACCGCTCGATATAGTGGCTGCTGATAATAAAATGTGGTTCATATGAGCAACAGATAGATACTGCGGCAAGCACAAAAAGAAAACCCGGATTGCTTACTGCCCACGGCAATACCAGTTTGAGGATCACTACAGGCTGAAAAGCACTCCGGCACTACAGTTTCACAATACTTCGGTATCGCCCTCCAGATGACGCCAGGTTCCGCACCAGCTGACGTAGGAAGGACGTAGGCACACACGTTAGAGCGAGCGATAAGGCCCTGCATGCGACACTACCACCCACACAGCAAGCAATCTGCAAGCTCTCAAGACGCAAATTCCCTTGCCGGACGGCTTATCAGTGTGCACAGTTGTGAGCATCTTGTACCTGTACCTGGCGCCATCTGGAAACAATGAGCCAAGCCCGCACTCACACCACCCAACGTCTCCCTCACACACTGTTTCCCGATGTGTGAGAAAAATGGCAGACCGAAAAAAAAATGAACGTCAGTTGATCAAAGGCCAAACTAACAAGAATCAGTAACGTCGATATGCTAGGTTACCACGCAAGCTAGGGGGGGGGGGGCGTGTACGTAACGAGGACGCAAAAAGAATCAAACGAAACGGGGCTCGGGCCAGGGTACGGTTTACTTCCCTCAGAAATCTGGAGAGAGGGAGGGGCGATAGAACACACTCTCACTCTCTCTCTCTTCTCTCTGAGCGAAAGAAGGTTGTTTCAAGAGTGGCGTGGAAGGCAGTTTTGCGAGGTAATCTTGGATATGATACAGCCGACGTCACCAGATTCGAAGAAACTATTCTAAACAATTGGCCTCAGGTTCCACGTCCTCCCAGACGGTTCGGTTACGGAAGCCCGCCGGACGCGTGAGTCACGCAAAGTGTGTCTGGAACCTGCGCGAACAGCTGAGGGCTGTTGCCGTCGTTCACCCCGACAACCCGTCCAATATTCCGGCCACCACTTTCAGCCCGGCGATGGTGCGCCCCCGGAACAGGTTGTATTTCCATAGGTACGACCAAGAGAGAAAATATACCGTGGTCTTCGCTAAAAGACTCCATGTTGACCGAAAAAGAAGACACCATCACCTTAAATGTCCCGGACTTGGGCGGCATGCTCGTGCTGGGCCAACCGCGGCCGCACTTGGCAGCTGGAAAAGATTGGCAGTGGATTGAGGCGGGGTTTTGGAGACTTGTTAATTACTGTTCTTTAGAGCGAAAGCGAGAGAGGGTCAGTCGGCCAGGGTTGTCGTTTAAAGGGACAGAAGATGGAACATGGTTGTTCCGTCTTGTTGCCTTTTCGTGCTCTCTTGGCAGGCCAGGGCTCTTTGACCGTCTCTGCCCTCTGACCACATTATATCACACCGGTGATAATGACGTAGCTGTGCCACAAATAGCCGTTTGGCTCGTTTCGCCGTCTGTTGCAATACGGATGTGCAGAGAGTACTTCGCAGATACAGCAAGCAATGTACTGAACCTACCACTCGCAAGCTCATTGTCGATTATTGGTCGAGTGCAACTTGGTGTTGGATATGATGTGATAGATTGACTGCATATAAGATGAGTATTCACAGATACTCCTCCCCCAACTCCCCATCTCCGACCTCAATATCAAAAACCCCGCCCACTCGACCTTCACCGTCGCCTCCTCGCCCACCGTTACAGCGAGACGTTGATCATGTGCCGTAGCATACAGTAGGATCATCAATCAATATTTCTCCTCGCTCACTCACTCGCTCTCTGCTTCCTCAACTAGGCGCCGCCAACAGAATCCCACCGTACTTTATAATCCCTCCTCTGATTTCCCGTGTCGTCCGTGCTCGCCAGCCCCATGCAACAAAGAACTGCAAACTCCCAAGCCCCGAGAACATTACACGCGGAAAAAAAGAAAGAAAAATGACGGCCTCCAACTTAGGTCGCGCTGAGTGAGACTAGCCCGACTGACTGAACCCTGCGTCTTGTGCTCTTTCTGTCCTGTTTTCGTCCGATCATCTGATGGGTTGTCTTTCCCGCTTCTTCCTTTTGTTCGATCAGTATCGTCGTAGCCCCGAAAGAAAGCCCCCAGTCGTCGGCGGTTCTCCGAACGCCGATTCCACGTCTGTGTGTGCGTGGATAGCCTGCTAACCCCCCCCCCCCCCCTCTCTTCTCCGAGTTCAAGAACACTCGACACTAAGGCAGTTAGTGTCTGGACCTATGAAAGCCCGTCGGTACCTGCGTTTGACGCTCGTATGTCTTGCACAATTTGCGTGATACCACGCTGGCCGGTGGCAAGTTTATCTCAGACCAGGGGCGTTTTCGTTTTCGTTCCTGTCTTGGGCTGTAACCCAACACAAGCCAGCTAATATGAAAATTTCTGTCCGTTTATGCAGGACCGCCCGCCATAGTGCGCCTCTGATATATGCTTCTTCGTTTCGTTTCCTTTTTTTTGCGCCCGGCTATCTCGATTGCGTCCGCCCCAAAAACACACAGATGCAATTTAGCAGGCCTAGAGCATTGGTGTCATTAGCAGCGCCGTAATTTTCATCCCCCCAATCAACCATTCCTGGCCAGCGAGCGCGAGAATCGGCGTCGCCTAAACCATCAGAAGATCGGCCAAATAATGTCAGGTTGGTCTCCCCCTCCCCTCCCCAGCTTATTAGAGTACGAATAGCTGCGGAAGTCCGTTTAGGTCGTGGTGGATTTGGCCGATGGGAGGAGAGGAGACAGACCATGGAGGGCTGAAAAGCAATTACAGTACAGTAGTCTAGTGCTCGTAAGGTGCAGGCTTGCACATTAGTTTCCCATGCTCTCTCTTCCATTCGCGAGGACCTAACCGGAACAGGTGTGTGCATGTGGGCGCGACTAAGCCCGACAGAGCGGCGCTCGTGCAAGTCCGAAGGCAAGCAAAAGGAACGTTTAATATGGGTTTCTTCTCGAGGCCTCTGATCTCTCATGTGCTAAGGAGCCCACTGGTGCCAACGAGCCGAAAATAAGTCTAGTATGGCTGAACAAAGGGAAAAAAAAAGTGGCCGGCCGCCGCCGACTAAACAAGATTACTCTCGGTCCTTCCCAGCTCCCACGGCCGGAATCGAAGCCGGTGTGGGCGAAGACACGCAACATTGAACAAAGACCTGTGCTCCTAGACATCGAACACGGATGCAGCGAGACCAGGAATGCCTGGTATCGGCTTGCGGGCGGCGGGCAGAATGGGAGGGGGAGAAACGACGAGACGGGCCTGGGTTGCCTTTTGTCTCAAGAGCCACCACCCAGCTTTTTACGTGCTTTTTTTTCCCTTTCCATTCTTCTGACTTGTTTCTGACGAACGGGTTATGCGAGAGACACACACACACAGCGAGAGAAAATGTGTGTGTGGGAGGAAGAGAGGAGGGACCGGTGGACGGTCTGTGCGCGGACTTGGCCGGTGGATGTGGATTGTGTGTGTGGGTATCGCGAGAGAGACGCTTTTCCTCCCTGGTGGTGGAATCAGGCTTTCACTGAAGTGTGTGTGTGTGTGTGGATGTTTGTGCTGGCCGGCACAGATGCAACAGTCTGTCGTGGCATGACGCTGGCCAGTCAGTACGCCCCGGATCTCACACCGCAAAACCGGCCGCATATTCCTCCTCCCTCTCGCCCAGGGAACAACAAAAGGAAGCACCAGAGAATAAAAGACTGCAAACAACAGCCTGGCCCTGTCCCAGCTCTCCGGTGAGGCTGTTCATCCCATGGTTTTTTTTTGGGTGTCTTTTTCGTTTCCTTTGCTCTACTATTCAGGTAATGAATGCTTTCTTCTTCTGGCCCAGGTCTCCACCGCGCCGTATATTTCCCAGGAGTCTGTCCTCCAGCTGTGCGTGTGTGTGTTCTTCATTTTGGTCGCTATTGGGTCTAATCTCCGGGTGACAGCTGACAATATGCTGAGTGAAATAACCAACCAGCCCGAACAAAGAAAAAAGAAACTCTCACGAGCAGTGGTCTCTCTCTTTCGGTGGCGAAAACTGCCCCCGAAATATGTCGGGGCGGTCGCCCAATGCAGGAACAGGAACAGGAATGCAACGAACCAGGGACAATATTTGCAAGGGCTGAAAGCGGTGTTGGCACGTTCAAAACCAGGGCGTCTTTTCAAGACCGGAACCGTTGTGTTCCTGATTCTGTTTCTTGTTCCTGGATCGGAATTAGCGGGTGTGTGCGCCCTGCATCATCCACCAGGGCCAGAGGGAGCCAAACCCTAACCCTACACACGACGTTTCTTCGCCATCGCGTTTTCTCTGTGTCTGTGGTGGCGGGAGTGTACCACACAAAAGGAATAAAGAAAGAGACACACGGAAAATGAATCATCTCCCACGACCTGTGTCTCTCTCTCTGCTTCTCAAATTCTTGTCTCCCTCCGGCCAGATCCGACGTGTAGTGTGTGTAATTTCCATGTTCCTCCCAAATTTCACCGTTGGTGTCTTCCGTTTCTTCCGCGGTATTACAAGGGATCGATGCCCACGTTTTGGTTCCGCAGCGAAAGTTTCTGCAATCTCAACCTTTTTTTGTTTGTGGGAAATGATATTACACACTCACAATCACAGCTGCATTCCCCCCGCCGAACCAGTTGCAACCAGATGACCACTTCGTTGAGAGAGAGTGCGGTCTGTCCCTTGCAGATAAAATTCCTGCAGCCTGATGGATCCTCTCGCCCCAAATGAGGAAGCTATATCAAACTTACTACGAGTCTAATGTGCGTAGAGGAGAAAAAAAAAAAAAAGAGGAAAAAATTTAACTTTCTGGACTACCCGCTGCAGCCGGGACTTCGAGCGGGCCAGTTTGTTTGCTCGCTCTTGTGCTTGACAGTTCTTCACCGCCAGTCGCAAGCATGTGGCTCTCCTCGCTCGTTCGCTCCACCGTGGTGGTACAGAAGGCTTATTTGCTGTATGCGGGTCACCCTGGTGGAGACCAAACCTGGAGACTTGCTGCAATATTGGCCTGAAGTAAGGGTTTTTCTGTTGCGGAATGAAGTTCCCACTTTGCAGCCCGGAGATTGATAAATTTTGCTTCTTATGTGGTGATTGCAAATTTCAGCAGTTTTCTGCTTCCTTCGTTCAGCTGGCCGGATCGGCCAGGGATCATGGCAGCTGGGTGTCGTCGGCCGCTTGAGCATGTCGATACTGCCTGACTCGTATTTCTTGTTTCCTCATCCGTCCGACGTTCGCATAAGTTACAACCACACATATATGATACGGAGGATTATATATTTGCATGTTCAGATGAAAAAAAAAAGATTGCACGCCCTCAGCCTCTACTCAGATCGTAGACCTTGTTTTCAGGTACAAAAAAAAAAAAAAGAAACCACAGATAACCTTTCTTGAGGATCACCACATGTCCAGGGATTGGTGCTCTGCTCCGAGATTCGATGATCCTGGAGGGGGGGACAACCACGCCGACTCAGGCTCAGGCCAGCATTCAGCCCTTGCACAGCTGTTTGTTTCTGGGGCTGGCCGGCCATCAGCATGTGTCTAGCACGCGCAATGTTTTTGTTGAAGTAGGGAATCGCATCGGGCGAGGAGCTAAAAACTTTGATGGTCTATCACGATAGCTGGGGAGTATCGTGGAGCAAGGACCCAGACTTATTATGGAGACAGAGACAGAGAGCGTAAGAGAGGGTCAAGACATATACGGCCAAGGTTGCTGCTCACTAAAGCAGATTGGACGGCGTCTAACACATATGGGGCGCACCAAAATCTGGATATGAATAGTTGCTTTTTCCGCCTGTTGCTTTTTTCTTTTTCAGCACTCATCTGCAAGTTACATCCACCAGGCGGACCAAGCAGTGGGGCGGACCCCCCGAAGCGAGAGACAGCGTCCTGGTCTCTCTCTTCGTACCTTGCTTTAGACGGCCACTTACTTCTTCCGGAGATATACCTTACAACTTACTCGTAAGCCAGAGAGAGAGAGAAAGAGAAAGAGCCCGGATGATGACGATCCCGTAGCAATAAATAGGACTGGACTGCCTGGTGGAATGGGCTGTGCGGGTGCTTGCTTTCGCACACACCACCTACCCACCTACCCCCGGTCTGTTCATTCCGCCACGCACCACGAAAGCGTCCGTGCCGAATGGTGGTGCTGCTGTTGGTGATGCTACTTCGCAAGGTCCACACGGCCGTGCTCACTTTTCATCGCTCACGTTTGGATGCGTTTGTTGAGATGAAAGGAAGAAAACGAACAGACTCTGACCAGGGCACGGCGGTTACTGACTCACGGCCTGGGAGTCGTCTGTGTACTGCATAGGGCAATATACCCCGGGAAAGCCGAGGGAGGGTTGGAGGCAGCAAGCCTCAGATAGTACACATTAACTCGTGGTAAGAAGACGATGATTTCCAGGCCACGTCGCATTCGTTCGGGCAAGAAGAAAGCCCATTACGATCGCCAGAGATTGCGGATGGTGTGTGTGTGTGTGTGTGTGTGTGTGTGTGTGGACGCATGTACCGTTCCGCGGGCGAGTACGTGACCGTGGTACATACAGTACATCCCCTCCCGTTTTATTTACGGAGCTTCGTGGGATGGGCAAACGCGGCTTCAGGTAAGTGAAAGACCTGTGTTCTCTGCATTCCGCGATAGTACCGGCCGCGATACTACCATTTTCTTTTATTTTCGTTCTCCGGTTCTTTTGCTTTTTCTTCTGCCTGAGCCCTACAACCCAATTTCTCCAGGCACCGCGTGTGTTTGCTCTTCTTGGGTTATGTTTCTCTTCTTTTCTTCCTGCATTTTCCGCCACCAAATCCATTCCCCCCTAGGCTTTCTTTTTTTTCTGGTCTCAGTCTCCCTTCGCTCAGGCACAACGCCGCAATTAAAGAAGCAAAAAAAAAACGTCCCATGAGGGCGAAAGGGAGGGAAAGCGATGGAATGCAGAGACACCGCACGCACGCAAAGCAGGAGAGCGAAAACGGCGGTGGATTGGATGCCTGTGTCAAGGGCGGTGTAACAAGGTTGTGTCTTGGTGATCTCCCAGACGGAGGAGCATGTCTCTGCCTTTTTCTTTTCTCTTTCTTTTCTTCACATATATTAAAATATTCAAATGGTGGTTGCAAAACACGCAAAGTGTGGGTGTGGATGAGTGCGTTGTTCGGTTCCGGGCTGGCTGGCGAATGAGGACACCTATCGACGGGGTTGCAAGGAAGAGCCAGGAAAGAAAAAAAAAGAAACGAAGAGACTTGTTCATGACACAGACAGTCCCGTTTGCTTCTTTTTTTTTTTTTTTTCTTTTTTTTTTTCTCTCCCCGACCGCTCTTTGCTGAGTCCGGGAATCCCTGGCGACGCCGGACCACCAGGCAGGCCTTCGCCGGTACTCCATGATGCCATACAAAGTGTACGTGTGGTCCTGGTACTCCGGACTCGTGGTCCTCTGGCCGTCTTCCTTAATAGCCACCTGCTAAGTCTCATCTACGCACAAAATCTTCTCACAACATCGTGATCATTGCCTCATTCTGCCCTCCTCCCTCGGCCGTGACCAGTTCTTCTGAAACCGAACCAGGTTGTTCTTGTCTCCGGTGCCCGCCCCAATCGAAGACAGAGATCCAGTTACTTCTGGCGGGTTTGGGAAGTGTATTGAAGTGTACTGTATGTGCTTCTGGTTTTCGCCTCTTGACGTAGGTCCCCCGTTCATGCTGCTGCTGCTGGTGCCCTTCACCGACCAAGGAACCGTTCACACAGAGTACTGGTACCTATCATGAAGTTGTCCTTGACTTGGCTTCAGGTACCGTGGATACAATATGCGTCCTTTTGCCGGAGGTCCCCTCGTCTCGCTAATGGATGCCGGTCCAGTGAGCGAGAAGTGAACAGAGCCACACGCCCCCCCCCGAGGAACCCACACACACGCCCACTGGGAAGGGTTTAGTGTGGTGTCCCCATACGAAGCTGGGCGCTGAAAAATAAGTAATCGTACTCTACTACGGGCTTCCCGCTTGCGGACGGCGTCGCTGGCTGTGTCTCTCAGTGATCTGCTTCTCTGACAAGGTACCTGTACCTAAACAACCAGGGCGTGCGCACGATCAGCTCTCCCGCCCGCCTCTACGATCATTGCCGTTTAAGCTGTCCTAGGGCCTGGTGAAAATCAAATTCGTGGTCTCCTTGTACTGTGGGTCGGCATTCCACGCTCAGAGTGGGCGTTGGGTGTGTGTGGGTGGGTGGGTGGGTGTGTGGGTGCATCTTGGTGTAAGTGCGCATACGCCCCCCCGAACCGTCGTATTCTGGGTGTGCCTTGTCTCTCTTGTCCACACTCCGCCCTTTCACCGGCCCTAAAACCACAATGTTGCCATCTGCGAGTACGAGATGCTACTTAATACACACACACACACCTGACGACGCACCGACTACATCATATAATAGTCGTGCCTGTCCCACCCTCGTTCTCCATCTTGACACTTTCCTCACCACATCCCACATCGTGATATATCATTCACGGCTCTCCCCTCCTCGTCTCTTATTCTTCACTCTCTTGTGTGTTCTACTGGATTACACCAAGCAGAACTTACACTTCTCAAACGAACTCTTCTCTCTTCCTCCTCTTCTTCTCTCATCCACTCACCCTCACACACTCTCACAATGCCTTTCATCCCTAGCCTACGCTCAAGGCGTAGCCGGCCGTCTCTCGACGACAAGCCCGGCCGCACAATCACCATCATCCGCACCCCCGAGCCGCCGCTGCCGCCCACCGCGACCGTGCCGTGGAGCGCGCCGTCCACCCAGACCTCGTTCACCGGCCACTCGTTCTCCTCGTCGTTCGACGACGTGCCCGCCGACCCGCGCCGCGCCACCGCCGGCGACTCACGATCCCACCACCAACACTCCCATTCACACTCGCACTCCCGCTCGTTACGCTCGCTCGAGTTCGACCCGCTCTCGCTGAACCCGACCTTCCTGCCGGCCTCGCCGCCGCCGCCGCCACCGCACACCCCCGCCCCGCTGCGCCTACACCAGCGCGCCTACATCTGCCCGTCGCCGGGCCGCTCGGCCGTGTCGGCGCCGTCGCCCGTGACCCCGCGCACGCTCTCCGTCGACGAGCGCGAGCCCGCCGTGGTCGACCCGGACTTCGCCCTGCCGCCGCACCTCGAGGCCGCCGTCGACTCGGCCGCCGCCGCCGCCGCCGCCACCACGACCCCCAAGACCCCGGCGCCGCACTTCCTGCACCTCGACCTGTCGGGCCTGCAGCACCCGTTCACCCCGCGCAGCCGCTGGTCGGAGTCGACCGTGGCGTCGCTCGACGCCGACGCCACCACCGACGATGACGACGACGAGGTCTACACTGCCGGCAGTGCGAAGG
Organism: Knoxdaviesia capensis; assembly: GCA_001510575.1. Lineage (NCBI taxonomy): Eukaryota > Fungi > Ascomycota > Sordariomycetes > Microascales > Gondwanamycetaceae > Knoxdaviesia > Knoxdaviesia capensis. The sequence goes on from LNGK01000005.1 coordinate 572,505, forward strand.
ACCGGCTGTACGCGCCGCTGGCGGGCTTCGTCGACGATCTCGACGACGACGCCTTTGCCGGCGAGAGCGTGCACATGGACTCGGCCACCGACGTGTCGGCCGACGACTCGTGGACCGACCTGTCGTCCGCAGCGTCGTCGTACGCCAGCGAGGAGCACGACGAGATCCGCGTGCCGGCGGCTGAGGACGACGCCGGGGTCGACGAGGCCGACGACGACCTCACCCCGCGCGCCACCGCCACCGCCTCGTCGTGCGCCTTCTCCGCCGACACCGCGCTGGCCGTGCTCACCCCGCTGCCCGCCGACGCGTGGGACGACTGGCTGATGGACGGCCCGTCGGCGGCGGCCGTGCTGGCTGCGTCCGATGACGACGTGTTCGGGCCGCCGGCGTCGCGCAACACCGTGTACAGCGAGCGGCCGGTGCGGTCGGCGTCGGTCTGGCACAACTTCTCGTACAAGCGCCCCGAGACCGTGCCGCGCCGCCCCGCGCTGCACTCGCTGGGCTCTGTCGAGAACTTCATCAAGCGCGGTGGCTGGAAGCGCCGCGGCATTGTGTTCGGCGGCCAGCAGAAAGACGGCCAGGAGGACGCTGTTCCCGCCCCTGCTGCCGACGAGGAGGTTGTGCAGGAGCGCAGCTTCTTCGACGACGCTGATGACGAGGACGAGGACGTGACTCCTGGTGCTGAAGATGTCCTGGAGCTGAAAGTGCTGGATCGCATCTCGACTCCCGCCGACATCTAAACCCCTCCTCACTCCTCTCTCCTATTACATCACCACTCTTATCACCAACTTCTCCCAACTCATGACTTCCAACATCCATTCTACCCCATATCTCTTCACTCTCTCCTTATCTTCACTCTCTCCTTACTACTACTGTCCTTTCCAACCTTACGACATCACTACATCTACTGTCCTAATTTCCTAATTTCTCCGTGCCTGGGGGGTTCTTATACAGACTCCAGCACGCCATCCGGATCTACTACATCCACACTTTTCCTTATTTTTGTCTCTTCTTTTTCTTTTTCCTGCCGGTTTCCTTGCGTTTGTTCTTGCATCTGATATCACGTCCGAGTTGAGAACTTTGCATCTCCTCGACACTGCACTTGTCTGTCTTCAGCGATTTTGTTTCCTTTTTGTCTTTGGTTCATTATATCATATATCACTCTTTCTTGGTTGGTGCTTTTTCGAGTATTTCGTTTTATGGAGGTTTCTCCGGTTTTGATCATGGCTGATCCCGGATTTTGTATTTTCGGGGGGTTTACTGGGACACTCTCAACACATTCTTTACAGACATATTAGCATCAGTCTGAGGTTCTTTACTATCAAATTCTACTTTTTTTTACTGTGCCCTGGACCGATTCCGGTCCTTGGCTACGACGAGATACACGAGCTACACTTTGCATTCTTTTTTTCATGATTTTTGTGACTTCTGCCTGTGTTTGTATCTGTACTTTCGGGTGCATGTTCACACACACCCTGTGACATGTGGATGTGATTGGCGGTGGTGCGTGGCGATGCCAGTTCGGTGTGTGTGTGTGTGTGTGTGTGAAGAAGTGCGGGCTTCCAATGCGGTTTCTTATGCCCGGACTGGGAAATAATGTGGATGGGCCACATTTATTCTTCGCACATGCTGACGACTGCGGACTTGCTGTTCTCTTTGCCCTACATCTGAGATCTCCCTCCTTCGCTATTTTTATCCTGGGAGGAGGAGCCAATGTCTGTCGTGTCTGGCATAATCTGCACGCCCCACGACGCTGCTCTTTTTACCCATGGACCAGGCTTGCGGCATTACGACATGGCTTGGAGACCTGTAACAATGGGACCTCGCTAAACGAACGACACCGCGCATCGGCGACTATACGAAAAAACACACCCGTCGCCGTGATAGAGATAACGACGGTAACACGCCCTTTCGCGGGGGGCACCTGACAGAGTACCACTTTCATCCTGCGTGTACCGAGTGGTGTAAGTGGCTGCTCCAAGATGCCCACTTGGCGGAGTCCTCACTGTGTCATCCATAAGCACACCCACGACTCGGCTTTTGTGATATTTGTGTATCTCTTGTCTGACTTCACTGCATTCGGCAAACACCCACAAACCCGCTATAAAAGGGCTGCATCGCTCCGGAGTGCCGACAGTGCGGGTCCCCGCCTCCCCCAAAAGTCCCCTTCCCCAACACTCTCGTCTCCCCTCTAAAGAAGGCCACAACAGTGGAGTGTGTGGTGTCCACTACGTCTAGTCCTGTTGAGTTCCCACATCGAGGCCAGCGAATCACACGCGGATGCTGGTGATTATTTGAATTTTTTTCTGTCTCTCGGTTGCTGGTAGTGGTGTGCTTACCCGGAGGTCACACTGCCGACAAACTTTCTTCTTTTTTTCTTCTTTTGTATTCTTTTTTTCTGGGGCACTCTGTTCTTCTGGTCAGGATGGCGCTGGTATATATCGCCACTTGGGATCTCGCGGCGTTTCATCATCAGTACCAAGAGCCCCCAGGAAAAAGGGAGGCATCTGATACGAGTATATACGTGTCGACGTACACCGCCTGTTTGGAGGCGGGGAGTTGAGCTGGGGCGTTTTTTTTTGTTTTGTTTTGTTTTCTTTCTCTCCCTTCGGGAAGAAGGACCAAAGAGGCGAGTGTGGAGGCGATTTGGAAGAACTTGAAACGGCCTACGCGGATACGATGGTGGGTGGTGGTGGTGGTGCTCGTATATACCATAACGATGGACCTTGCATCCCGGAAATGGTGCGAGTCAGGAAGTCTGGTTCACGGGCTATGTATAGAGGACGGTAGTACATGTGAGACACCTGTATATGACGTTTAATCTATCCTGATAGCCATAAGGCCCGGAGTCACCAGGTATATTAGAGGCGAGATACCTCTGGACCCGTGGAATATATGTACACTCTACACCAGACAACCTCGTTCAACCCTATATCAGATAACACCAAGCTCTATACTGAACTGTACGTACACACATACACAGAGACATACAGCCATCGTGAGACCCCCCAACACTTCTTCAACATCCGCTCATCCTTCGCCGCGGCTCTCGTCATCGCAGCCACGTCCCAGCGGCGTGGGTTTCGCGGCCGTTGCACTTTGCAGTGTGATTGGTTACCGTCTAAGTTCCCACCCACACATTCTCCCAAACCACCGCTGGACTCTGTGTTTTTCTTCCTTTTTCTGCTGCTTTGCTCTGCTTCCCCGGCATTAGTTCGTCCGGAGACATACCCGGGGCTCAGCGCCCATCTAGACGGAGGCATATCTTGCGCAAGAAGAAAAGGTCGCGCGACCGAGGTTACCTCGTCAGCGTAGACACGCGGAAAAAGGAAACTAAAACGACGAATACTACTACTCACTCTGCACCCCGGAATCGGGCGCCCTCCCCCCCATCACACCCTCCGGAGCGTCCTCCGCTTCGCCCCATTGTGTCTCCAGCCTGTTCTGTACGTCCCTCTCCACCCAGCTAAAGAAAAATCGCTCCATGTGCGCGATCTTGCTTATAGCTCTGGCTGCTGTCATTGGTTCCCGACATGCTTGCCCTTTTCCTTGGTTGTGTGGTTCCATGTTCGCCATGACTCGCATGACGATAGAAGAAAAGCTGCAGACACACCCTGCTTCTGAACTCCCGACATCCTGGTTCTTGAAGATTTTTCTTCTTTTTTCTTCTTCTTTTTCTCCTGAGGCAGCATGAAATCCGTCACATTTTCGCCCTTTTCTCTCTCACCTGAACACGACTACCTCGTAGCTTCGATCGTGGATACCGCCGTTTGGCCCAATCACCGCTCCCGGCTTGCTTGCCACTGTTCTCGTCGTTCGTTCCGGGTTTCCGATTTCTCTAACATGATGCGACCTGACATTCTGGTAACTAATAGGAAGTGCGAGATCGCTTTGTATGATGGGCGATCGTATTGTTCTGGCGATCGCCGAACTGTGGTATTTTTAGGGCACCTGCATAACCCCCGCCCGTTCCTTGCACAGAACCCTAAACCGCTGTTTGGTTAACCCTACGGCCCTTAACCCTAACCGGCCCCGATCCCCAGCGCCGACACATCCGCACTCGTCGCCCTCCCGGTGACCATTTCCGAGACCACGAGTCCGGTGCCGAGGGATAGACTGATGCCCCACGGCCCGTGCCCCGTCGCCACGAACACGCCGCCACCCGTGCTCCGGCTGGCTGGTTCTCCTCCAAACAGCACAGAATCGTCCAGCCGTGCTATGATGGGCACCCCGCTGGCCGTCACCGGCCGGAAACACAGTCCACGACGCACAACAGAACGCCCAGACCAATCCGCTACGCACGCCGCAGCTGCACGCTCCAGCTGCGCAAAGCGCCTGGCCGTGTCCGACCCTTCCGGCGCATGGTGCAGGTCCCGGCTGGCCAGGGATGCTGCGGGCGGGAGTGGCTCGTTGGCGGGGTTGAGCCCGGCAATGTACACGTCGCCACACACACGGCTGAACAGCTCCGGAGCGAAGCCAGCCACGACGGTGCTGAAGACGGCTGCACAGGGCTGGTTCTCGTCGTCTGCAGCGGCGGTGGACGGCGGCCCGACTACGAGCGAGTAGCCCGCCAGGCTGGAGATGCGCGGCACGGCCGCGGGATTTGCGCCTGGGAAGAGCGTGCTGAATACCTCGGGCGTCCAGCAGCCGGCCGCGAGGATCAGCCGTGTGCACGGGACGGTTTGCGCGGTGTTGGTGGCTGTGTTTTGCAGTGTGATTGCGGAAAGCTGGTTCTGCTCGTCAAACACCAGGTTGCTGGCCACGGCTGGGTGGTGGAGGCTGACACCGCGTGAAATAGCCTGCTCCAAGAGGAACTGGCACAGCCGAAGAGGGTCCCTGACAATTCCACCTGTCAGTTGTCATCCAGATAGCATCTTGGGGCAGAAGACTCTTACACCTGACCGGTAGACTCAGCGCTACTAATCTCCTCCACACACGTGCTCGCCCCCACCGCAAGCCACGCCGGCGCATCCTCCACAGCAGCAGGCCCTGCAGCCGCAGCCGCCGCCGCGCCCGCCCGGCTCGCCCCGGCCTGCAGCCAATCATGCCCGCCCGCGCCGCTGGCATCGCTCGCGCGGCGATGCGCAACCGCCCGACTGCGCGCATACCCCCAGCGGCGGCGGCCGTCGTGCTCGGCCGCCAGCCGCGCGTGCTCGCGGAAACTCAGCGCCGCGAGCTGTTCCAGCGGCGGGCCGAACCAGTCGCGCGCGAGGAACCCGCCCGCGAACCCGGAGGCCGACGCGAAGAGATCGGCGCTGGCGTCGACTAAGTGCACCGCGCACGTCGGCGAGGGCCGCTCGGCCAGCGAGAGGTAGTGCGCGATTGACGTGCCGATGATGCCTGCGCCGAGGATGACGGTGGACGTGGGCGCTGTCATGGTTTTGGGGGGGTGCGGGAAGATGGTGGGGTTCATGTATGTCAGATTCGTGGGGGTGAGGTAAATTGGTTCTGATGCACAAGGTTGTCCGAGAGCGAGACAAAGTTCACGCAGGCACGGATGGCGGAATAACATGCACGACAAAAGCTGCGGGGAGGTTTCGGCTGCGACTAACCCAGGTCGGCGCAGATGTCGGCGGACCGGCGGCCGGTCGGATTGGCACTGTAGCCAAACACTGTACGGGACTCCGCAGGGAGGTGGGGCAAAGTGCAGGTTTGGCACCGCTTCAGCGATGACAAATTTACACCCTTATGAGCGTCTTCTCGGACTCTCTATAACGACGCTTGCCTTCGCACGCTTTCTGACGAAATCAAGACAGCAACAGGAACCGGGGATCTCCATTCAAGCAGGAACAACAATAACAAGAACAACTAAACATGACTGTCAAGACCATCCTCGTCACCGGCGCCAGCCGCGGCATCGGCCACGCCATCGCCGAGGCTCTGCTGGTCTCTGGCCACAAAGTCGCCGTGACAGCTCGGTCCGAGCCGCCGCTGCAGGCCCTGAAGACGCGGTTCCCCGGCCAGGTGGAGTACATTGCCGGCGACATTACCGATTTCGACGTGAGTCCTGTGTCTATGCATTGAGTCCCCATTCTCTCACGTGCCTCCATTCACCCCCTTCTGCCGAGTAACGTTGAAAGCGGGAGCTAGATGCTGACATGCCCCCACTCCGGCTCTGCGTCTTACAGCTGTCTGACAAGCTGGTCCAGCTCGCCGTGTCAGCATTCGGCCGCCTCGACGGCGTCATCGTCAACCACGGCGTCCTGACTCCCATCACTCGACTGGCCAACTCGTCGGCAAGCGAGTGGCGGCGCGCGTACGACGTCAACGTCTTCAGCGGCGTGGCCCTGGTACGTTCGGCTTTCTCTCTCTCTCTCTCTCTCTCTCTCTCTCTCTCTCTCTCTCTGTCTTTCGTCCCGCCGGTGTCTCACCCGCTGCATGCACGTATCCGCGACCCACAGCCTAACCCGATTGTCTTCCCTAGGCCCACGCCGCCATCCCCGAGCTCCGCAAGACCCACGGCGCGGTGATCTGGATCTCATCAGGCGCCGCAACAGGGAGCTACGCAGCCTGGGGCGCGTACGGCTCGTCCAAGGCCGCGCTGAACTCGATCTCCGCGCACCTGGCCGCCGAGGAGCCCGAGATCGCCAGCATCGCGCTGGCGCCCGGCGCGGTCGACACCGATATGCAGGCGCTGATCCGCGCCGACGGCGCCGACGAGATGGACTCCAACCAGCATGGCAAGTTCACGTCTATGTTTGAGGGCGGCTCGCTGTTGCAGGCTGCGCCTGTGGGTCGCGCTATTGCGCGCATGGTGGTCGCCGCGCCGCTGCACCTTAGTGGGCGGTTTGTGCGGTAAGTTCTGTGCACTTTCAACTCTGTTGCTGCCTGTTGGGAGGACAAGCGACAGGACCAGCGACTAACCGGCGTGGTGTTTCTTCTAGGATAACCGATCCCGACTTGGCGGTGTATCGCGACGAGTAAGGCTCGTGGCCAACTACTGCGGCCGGCCCTTGATGGCAGGCCACACTGAACACATAGCTACGAACACAGCACAATAATGAATACATATTGAACCTCGAAGTATAATATTTCAGATTTAATAGAATTATCTCCTACACTTACCATCGTACAGAGTGAACTTCCGACCTTACTGTTAACACAGTACTACAAGCTTAAGTCTGATATCTGGTGATAAATGCCGTTAGATTCGTGCACAACAGCCATTCAACCACCGATCCGCTTCTCCGCCACGCAAGCCGGGGATGTATGTGTGCCGTCAGAGAAATGTTCGCTTTCTCCGTCATGGAAGATCGGAATTTGATAGCATACGAAAGTAGAGCATCACAGGCAAAACACATCCACCATCCACCAGGCGCGACAGCGGAGAGAGCAACAACGCCGACTCGAGAAAGTTCGGGACCTGTCTGGGAGACGGTTGGAAGGTGTCCTTACCGGTATACGGAGCGAGGCCTGATCTGAATCCGTAGACTTGAATGTTAGCGATGAGCTTTGCGTATGAACACGGTGAAAGCTTGGTAACATCGGGGGCACTTCTTGGCTTCTTTTCAGTAGTGTCGTTTTGGCTTAGACTTGGTCGATCAGCACCGAGGCCACATGCCTCATAAGACTGGGGCGACAACATTTCTCATCATAAAGGAAGGGGGAAGAAGGGACTTTCGAGGCTATCGCCGGATATGAGGCGACCAGACCTCGCGCTCGGTGGACTTACCAGTAATTGTCAGGCCTCAGAGCATGGCTACACCACTGCCTTTGCGATCGGGACGCATTCTAGACACTTGTGGAAGCACAAGTCCCCGTACAGACTCAGGGACTAAGTGATGTTGGAAGATTCTTGAGGTTGAAGAAGAAGTGAGAACTGAAGAGTGAAGAGAAAATCTTTTTTTTCTGGAACCTCCTGTGGAACCTTTTATATTGGGCCAAAGAAGAGAGAAATAGGAATAAGTGGAGCAGGGCGCCACTGTGGCTGATATACGCCACACTATGAGGCTGCCAGATGCTGACAGCTGCCTAAACAAGCGCATTTTTTTTTTCCGTGTTTTGGAGTCAACTGGAGTCTATAAATTTGGATGCCTTTCCACATGCATTAAATGGTTCTGTTCCCCCCACCAGCACCACCCAAAAAACTCTCTTGCAGCTGTTTTCCATTATCAACAATCCACGACTACCAAAACGAGTGATACCGTAACAACGAATACTTCTTTTTGAATTTTGGCATAGGCACTGCTTGGAACCTACACAAAAATACCCTCGAACCCGTTCTAAACCTATTTCTTCTTTTCTCCTCTTTTACGAAATCTCACTCACCTCAATATCGAATGGGGTTTGCCCTGATATCATTCACCACTTCCGTTCCACTACCACCAAAAAATTCCTGCCCATTTCCATATTTGGCCTAGAACGCTGCCACACCAAGGTCCCTCATCCCACATAACAACACGTTGTTTCTTGTTACACCAGATCGCCCTGATGTCTGACCATGAATATGGAGGTAAGTGTTGGCCAGGATTTACATGGGTGATGAACAGCCCATGGCTCCCTTTTGATATGTTTGGTGTTGCTATTGGTAGGGGCCAATGTTAGAGAAGGATATACTAGGGTCCCTCTTAGGGTAGCCTGCTTTTGTCTCTCCTGGCTATGACCTATTGGTGTCTCACTTGATGGATGGTCTAGACCTCTGCCAGTTGGTTCCATGGGCAGTGTTCGGCTTGCAACTTCTCGATTCGGCCGTGACTGTTCAAACCGGACGTGACCGTGTGTATTCCACATCTGGAAGACTCTAGACGGGGCTCTACGCGATTGTGTGCCGACCATACATGAATTTGTATGCACTGCCCACCCAAGCAGAGCCCCCCCCCCGGCTGTGGAACAACTTCCATCTCTAGGCTTTTCATACAGACAAACTGACTGAAGCTGCTTCTATTCTAGCGAATGACGACCTGAGCCTTCCCAAGGGTAAGTTTCTGTGTCCCTCCCCCCATTTCGAATTATTTTGCACACTATGGGCTCGGTCTTCCTAACACATCCCCCACAGCCACCGTCCAGAAGATTGTTACCGAGATCCTGCCGCCGGCGACGGGAATGTCTTTCTCGAAGGAAGCACGCGACCTGCTGATCGAGTGCTGCGTGGAGTTCATCACGCTGATTTCGTCCGAGGCAAACGAGATCTCCGAGAAGGAGGCCAAGAAGACCATCGCCTGCGACCACATCACGAAGGCGCTGGAACAGCTCGGTTTTGCGGACTACGTGCCGGCCGTGCTGGAGGCCGCGGCCGAGCACAAGGAGGTGCAGAAGGTACGTGACGCATCCCATAGTAGACGTGTGGTGGTATGTGTATGGTTTCGGTCACACCGTGGCCTTTCTCCCGGACCGCAAGATTGCTGACCTTGTGCTTTTCTTTTTTTCCTGTCACAGGGCCGCGAGAAGAAGGCCGACAAGTTTGCCCAGAGCGGTATGACTATCGAGGAGCTGGAGCGGCTGCAAGCCGAGCAGTTTGCCCAGGCAGCTGCGCGGCACACATGAGCAAAGACAGCCAGCCGATGCTGCTGCTTTGTGTACGCGTGTGGTTGCACCGGGCCCCATGCTGGTCTTTTCTCCACCTTGCATCCTTTTCCCTTCGTCTTCATCTTCGTTTACCTCGTTTAGCACACCGTTGTGGTATCCCCAGTTGTGATACCCTCATTTCATAGACTTTTGCTCTTTTCACTCTTGTTCCCTCCTCAGCCTCTTCTCTCTCCAATGATGATAACCTGCAGATGTCGTTCCTGGTGGCTGCCGTCTTGTCGTTGTTTTTTCTTGTATGTATTGGCGTTCCGGGCGTTCTCTGGACACGGTGTCCCATATCATATCTTGGCCAGACTTCATGTTCCGGTTTAAATATCACTTGTTTGAGAAGCATGACTCCGTTTGTATAACTGCTGCGTCTTCCACCTGAGTCAGGATACAAATCACCAGCTTGTCTATTTTCGGTCACAGCCAACAGCAGGTCACTTCTCATGCCGTACAGCCTGCGTTTGCCCATAACCAGCTTCATCATCACGCATGCAGGCTCCAACTGCCCCGTGGCTGCCCAACTCAGCCCAGAACGCCAGAACAGGCAAGGCCACACGCGCGCTACCTGGTCGTGGAACACCACGCTTCCACATTTTTTTCTCTCTGTGCTGTGATATCGGTACACACCGCCTCTGCAGACATCAGCTCCAATATTGGCTGGCGCCCATGCCCACACCCACTCGGCAGCATTCCCCTCGCACTCTGGAGGCGGACTGCTACAAGCCCATTCGCACGGTGCACACTCACGCCATGTCTGTCGTTGCCGGAACGGGCTGGCACGTCGGGTTGTAGGATGATTCGCTGGCGGTTCCAGGACTGGCGTACCACATCGAACAGAGCTTTCTGTTCCTGGGCGTATTGCTTGACTATGGAACCCCCGTTTTCCAAATACGTGTGTGTGTGATTGTATCTGGGGTTCTGGATAGAGGGCTCCAGTGCTTGAAGCGCAGTGACCTTGCTCGACCTGCAGGCGTCCGGGAAAGCGGTGTCCCTATCTGCAGCCAGCCCCCAGATGGCGTTGCTACGTGACACGCCGTTATTGGGGGCCAACCGGAACGAGCAATGCAGGTAAAATTACAAGAAAATAGAAAAGAAACACCCGAAACCTAGTCGTAATCCCCTTCGAAATGCACGATAACACGTAGGCCACCGAAAAGCAATATTTTTCGCATCGTGAGCTTTTTTCGCCTGCCAACACTGTTGGGTTAGGGGTGGGTGCGTTTTCTATGTGGCAGTTGCGGGGCCGATCGCTCCTGCTAGTACAGTACAGGTCGGGCTCCTTTTAAAGAGGGTCAAGTTTCCCCTAATTCTTCATTTCTTCTTTCCTGATACTTTTTGTCACTCTCGCCATCTTCCAACTCTAACCTATATAATTGCCTTCATTCTCAGTTCTCCTGGTTACTCTTTTCCGTGATCCTAAAACACTGATACTGTTCTTCCTCTCCAAATATATAATTTCTTCTTGTTATCACCTTATCTCTGTGATCTGCTCACCGCCGTATCTGTCAACCGCATACCCGTTTTTTCTCATCTCATCCTTCAGTTTCTCCCTCACTATGTCGGCAGGGGACGCGAAGGCTCTGGCGTTTGAGCCTCTTGTAGGGCCCCGTTTCTCAGCCCACACGTGTTTTGGGGGCCGTGGTCTAACTAACATGACTCTGCTGTTTAGCCGGAAACAGAAGCTGTGTGGACCAAGTTGTCACTGTAAGTTACAGGCCGCTGAACTAGGGGAGAAACACAAGGCCAACTCACTCTGCGTATATAGTGTGAGGTACCTAGATCCCCTCGGGGTCGAGAGAACATGGGAGTTTGCCGAGCGGAGTACCCGTCCCAAAGGCTCGGACATCGACGGCGTCGGTGTCGTGGCTATCCTTGAGAAGGAGACCGGTAAGCTTGCTTCGGAGATGGCCGGAATTCCGATAGACCAAGCTGCATGCTGGCCAACCTTCACGTATCAACCCCGACTAACAACTTTCATGACAAAAGGTCCCGAGATTCTCCTCCAGAAGCAGTACCGGCCGCCCCTCGATAAGATCACCATCGAGGTCCCGGCCGGCCTTATCGACGCCGGAGAGACCCCGGAGGAGTGCGCTGTCCGCGAACTCCTGGAAGAGACTGGCTACGTTGGCGTGGCTTTGGAAACATCGCCCATCATGTTCAATGGTACATTCCTCTTCGCCTTGTCCTGCTCTCACTTAGAGTCCTTCCAAGATCTAGACTCATGGAACCCGAGATTCCACTTCTCCTTGACAAACGCTAACACTGTTCATTGCAACGTAACTCTACAGATCCGGGATTCTGCAACACCAACCTGCGCATGGTCCACGTTACCGTTGACATGTCACTCCCGGAGAACCAGAACCCCAAGCCCCAGCTTGAGGCCGAGGAGTTCATCGAAGTGTTCTTTGTGCGCCTGACCGATCTTTGGACTACCTTCAAGAAGCTCCAAGAGGAAGGCTTCGCCATTGATGCGCGCATCGGCACCATTGCCGAGGGTATCGAGCTGGCCAAGACCTTCAAGGTTCAAAATGTCTCTAAATGACGTGGCGCGTGATTCGAAGATGCCGATGGGTGGGGAAGTCGGGATGTGCTGTGAAGAAGCGGTGACTCTGGATGGATGTTTCATGCATGGCGATTGGCGCAACCGGGCCTTTTTGAAATAAACGGAACAATGATGATGAGAACGGATACACGAACGACAGCTAGACTTTTTATTTTTTGGTTTCCCTAACACAGATAAAGAAAATCACAGAGCAACCGCTAAATCTTGCCTTCTCGGCGCAGTCCCTCCCATAACGCCAGCGCCGCCAGGCACTTGGCATCGCGAGCACCCTCCCGCCACAGGTCTTTCATCGGCACCAGCTTCAGAGTGATTTTCTCGCCGTGGTCTCTCAGCCCCGTGAGTTTGCCGTTCCACTCCGCCAACTGACTCTGCGGAACCGCCTTTTCGTACGCGTACAGCGCGATATGTTCGTCGCAGGCCCCGGGCGACGGGAACAGCGCGCGCGGCAGCCCCTCGGTCGCGGCGCTCGATGTAGTGGCTGTGTCCGCAGGCAGCGCCAGGTCGTACAGCGGGACCAGCTCGTCCGCGCGGATCCGCAGACCCAGCTCCTCCTCCATCTCGCGCGCCGCAACACCCGCGAAAGCGTCCTCGCCGTCCACCATGCCGGCGGGCAGCTCGACGAAGGCCAGGCTGCCCGCCGCAACGCGCGGCTGCACGGTCATCACGGCGTACCGCCCCTCCAGCCCCCGCGCAGACGTGCTGTCGTCGGGCACCAGCATGGGGAGGACCGCCACGCTGGCCCCCCGCAGGAACACCGCGCCGGGCAGCGTCTCACCGGCGCGGGTCGACACCGTGGCGGTGAGCTTCACGAACCCGAGCCGTTTGCCGCCGCCGAAGCGGTCGATGGCCTGCACGGTTATCGAGCGCACGGCGTACGGGTCGGCGTGGAAGGCGTGTGCTGGGTCGGTGTGCTGCAGCGAGAGTGCGTGGGCGATGGCGGCGGTCCATTGCTAGAGTGCTTGGGTCAGCTGATGGTCTTTGCGGTAGGGGGGGGGAAGGGGAAGAGCGGCGGTGTGGGAGTACTGTGAATGGCTTGAACTGGAGTAGTTCGTCGTGGCTGAGGCCTTCCGGGAGGGTCAATGGGACGGCGGTAGTGCCGACTTGGACTTCGTGGGTTGCCATGGTATGTATTTGCTGTGTGAGGAGTGGGCGGAGGACTAGATGGAGGGGTAATGGGTGAGAGAAGAGACGTGAGGCTGGTCTATAGAGTGATCCAGAGAACATAACTCAATACAGTGACGCATTGAAAAGTTGAATCGATTATTATGATCGAATTGGCTCATCTAGCCCTGGCTTTCCGTCGGCTCAGAAGTTATGAAGCCCTCTTCGATATGATATCACATGTGGCGTGTAACCCTAACCCTAACACTAGTGCGCATGGACGTTGACAGGTGGGGGTGGTTCGATAAAGTTGTCGTCAGAGGCCTCGTCAGAGATCGAGAGGCAGCCAATTATGCTTGATAGATAGCCTACAGCGATCCATCATTTTAACTTTGTTTGTACCGCGACCGCTACGGCTATTATTCCTGACTTCTTGACTGCAACCCTCCCGTGACTCTCCAAAACATTCTAGACAGCATACAACATCGTTTTTCAATTCTTGCCATAACGTGCTCTCCCCTCCATCCTCACCGGTGGGATTTTCCATCAGAAATTCCAGCATTTCTGACCTTTTTTCTTCTTCTTTTTTCGTGTGTTCTATGGGCAATATAGCAGCTACGATGAGCTCTGCAGCCGGCTCCGACCATGCCGACCGCGATGCTGGGCGGGAGGACCACGACGGCGCCGATGGCCCCCTCGATCTCGAAGCCGAAAACGGCGAGCTGGACATGTTCCACCCGTCGGCGGCAGATATCTTCGTCGCGAAGGCGATGCTGATGCGGGCGACGAAGCTGCCGCTGGAGCTGGTCGATGAGATCCTCGACTTGGCGGAGTACTGGATGTTCTCGACGTCGCATTTCGAGGACGAGGCGCCGTTTGTCATGTCGCATGGAAAGGAGAACGTTCAACTGGTAAGCTAGCTATCTTCATACGCTCTCTCACCGCATCCCCATCTGCTAACAGCTCTGAATGCACAGCTCCGATCGTTCCCCGTGGGCTTCGGAGCCTGCTCCACGCGCAAGACCGGAGAAGCCAAGCCCGACTCGAAGTACGACCAGTTCGCCTGGTCGGACCGCCACGTGTCGCCGGAGCGGTTCGAGACGCCGCTCGACCGCGACGTGTACAGCGACATCCTCAAGTCGGCCATGCCGCGCGAAAAACACCCGGTGCGCAAGATCGTGTTCCACATCGCCAGCCACGACCAGGGCTGGGGCGGCGAGCACGGCGCTCACGTGTTCTCCAACTCGTGGACGTGGTTCGACGCCGGCGTCGAGCGCTTCGCCGCCGGCCCTGTGTGCGCCGACAAAGACCCCGACCCCACCTTCTGCTCTCACTCCGCCACCGCCGCCGTGCACCCGCGGCTGCCGCGCTGCGCCCTCAAGGTCGTGCACCCGGAAATCGACACCGACGCCGATGGCACGCCGTACTTCGACTTCCCCCTCGCCCCCGGCGATAAGTACTTGATACAGCGCAATCTCTCGGCCACGTGGGATCTGCAGCGGTACAGGGTCACTTGGTCGCACACCGACAATGCCGGGCCTAAGTCGGCCGAAGCGAAGGTGTGGGATTATAAGGGCCGCAGCTTGTGTTCGTGCTCCGGCGAGGTCATCCGGAGCCTCTGTGTCGGTGATATCGTGTCGGTCTGGGCTAAGCGCCGGTTTCCTGGGTGGTCTAACTTTGTTCGGGAAATCCGGATCGACATTTACTGGTCGCTTTAGGCCTTGGGCCGTCCATGGAGGATGTGACGAGGGCTGTCTAAGATTAGGGTTACTGAGAAGCTAAGGGTTGGAGGGGCGAGAGCTTTATCGATAAAAGCAGTCCGTTTGCTTCCCTGCCTGATTGAAGAATCCATAAATAAGCGCTAGAAGCACTGGAAAGCGCTATATATTTGGGCGATAGAACGAACATCTGTGCTCCATTCTAGGCGCTATAAGCCCCCATAAAATTTAGCCCTGTGGGGGGATCACCGAGTGGAGCCGCGCTTTTCCTTAGTCATCGGCGTGTCACGTGGAAGCACATCATCGGTGCGCCGTTGCTCGCCATTTTTTTCTGCTTTAGGTGCATTTCTCACCAGCAAGCTTATGTCACAGGCCGGCCCCCATACTCGATTTTCAATCCTGCTTTTTTCTTTTCTTCTTCCTCTTTGAAGATGTGATTTTCTGTTTCTTGAGTGGCTGATTTTGCCTGTGATCCCTCTTACTGCCATTGGCACCTACCGCAGCCATGAGTTTCCCCCGCGCCCATTTGGCGGCGTCCGCGACGCGCCGTCTCGGCCGGCCCTCGTCGCCCCGATTCGCCGCTCGCGCACTCTCGACAACCACCCAAGCCCGGAACGCAGCGGCCTCGGCGCCTGCCGCCCCGGCAACCACCCCGCACCGACCGGCGTTCCGCCCCGCCGTGGCCTCGAACCCGGCCATGGCGTTCCCGTGCCTCGACCGGCTGGAGGTGCGGTCGGCGTCGCTGGAGAAGGCCAAGACGCGCTCATCGGGCCCCGAGCCGTCGTACACGGCCGGCGCCACCGAGGTGTTCCGCTGCCGCGACCCGCTGCTTCTGGACTGGGGCGGCGTGCTCCCGGAGTTTGAGATTGCGTACGAGACGTGGGGCACGCTCAATGCCGACAAGTCCAACGTGATCCTGCTGCACACGGGCCTGTCGGCGAGCTCGCACGCCCACTCGACCGCCGCAAACCCGCAGCCGGGCTGGTGGGAGAAGTTCATCGGCCCGGGCTTGTCGGTCGACACCGACAAGCACTTTGTCATCTGCACGAACGTGGTCGGCGGCTGCTACGGCTCGACGGGGCCCGCCAGCATCGACCCGGCCGACGGCCAGCGCTACGCCACGCGATTTCCCATCCTGACCATGGAGGACATGGTGCGCGCGCAGTTCCGCCTGCTGGACTACCTCGGCATCGACCGGCTGTACGCGAGCGTCGGCTCGAGCATGGGCGGCATGCAGTCGCTCGCCGCCGGCGTGCTGTTCCCCGGGCGCGTCGGCCGCGTGGTGTCGATCAGTGGCTGCGCGCGCTCGCACCCGTACAGTATCGCCATGCGCCACACGCAGCGCCAGGTGCTGATGATGGACCCCAACTGGAACCGCGGCTTCTACTACGACGGCGTGCCGCCGCACGCCGGCATGAAGCTGGCGCGCGAGATCGCCACCGTCACCTACCGCTCCGGGCCCGAGTGGGAGGAGCGCTTTGGCCGCCGCCGCGCCGACCCGCGCAAGCCGCCTGCGCTGTGCCCCGACTTCCTCATCGAGACGTACCTCGACCACGCCGGCGAGAAGTTCTGCCTCACCTACGACCCCAACAGCCTGCTGTATGTCAGCAAGGCCATGGACCTGTTCGATCTTGGCGCCGAGAACCAGGCTGCTGCTGCCGGCCGCCGCGCCGTGCGCCAGGCCGAGCTTGCCGCGGGCACACAGGCCACCCCCGCCGACATCTCGTGCGGCCTTACGCTGCCCGACAAGCCGTACGAGGAACAGCCCGAATCGAACTCGGCCGGCACATCCGCTACCGCCCGCGGCTCCGATGCTACCGACGCGGTCTCTACGCAAGGCGTGCCCCAGGACCTCGTCGACGGACTGTCTGCCCTGCGTGAAACACCCGCCCTGGTGATGGGCGCGGCCAGCGACATCCTCTTCCCCGCGTGGCAGCAGCGCGAGGTCGCCGACGCGCTGCGGCTGGTGGGCAACCGCCACGTCACGCACGTCGAGCTGAGCGAGGACATGAGCCAGTTTGGCCACGACACCTTCTTGCTGGACCTGGTGAACATCGGCGGGAACCTGAAGAACTTTTTGGGCTAGGCGCGCTTTGCTGTTCTTTGTCTTCTCGCCGCATGGTTCAGCCTTCTGGGCCGGCATTGCGGCAAACCTGGCGTTGCGTACTGTAACATATAGGATGAGTTGTTGGGGGGCAGATCACTTCTTCTCCTGACTGCGTTGTGTCACTCGATGGACGGAGGAAACTGAAAAATACTCACCAAGTCCGACCGGTGGAAGCATTTGATTTGGATTTTGTGGCCATTTCTGGACTTTTCTATTTTGGATGGGTTGCATTGCTCTCGGCGTTGATTTGGACTTTCAAGGCGTTTGTTTGTACGAGATTTCACATTTGGATTTGCATATCATGACACACTGTTCTTTTCTTCTTATTCGTAATGCTGTTGTATAGTCCACTGGATTGTGTCATAACGATAGTGAAACTGAAGACGACTTCTTCACGACTGGCCTTCATCGCAACACCTCACTCCACACGTATCTTCATAACGCCGATATATGTCTGGGCGCAAAAGGCTCACCTCTGCATTCGGGGTGTCCGGGAATCGCCATGGAAGTCAAAACCCCCAATCATCTCCAGGTTTCTCGCAGGAAGCTCTCAGTTCCGCGCCAGAGAGGTATCTTGGTTTCCACCCAACCTTGCCGCCGGGGAGAGTATGAGCCTGTGTGACATTTCTGGTGTGACCGGCGAGGATGAATAGCTTCATCCGGCAAAACACGGCCCAGGCGAAGCGGGCAAAGAGATCCGGGTGGGCGGTTTGGTCAATTTGGTTCGGCTCATCAAAGGAGTCCGACCAAAGGTGCGCAGCATCGGAAGCCACGAAAGAGTTGACGTAATCGGTGGTGCTTGCACCCTCGGTCGGAGGTGTCGACGGCACGATGGCGAACCAGCCATCATCAAAGCACTTCTGGATATCCGATATCCGATCTGAGAGTGATGCTGTTTGCCTCACCGGTGCCGTCGTCGTCGTCATCGTATCTGGCCATGTCGTTCTGCTCATACCACACATGTTCCGCTGCAGGAACCACAGGAACACGACTTACAGCATCATTGACTCGACTTAGAGCACATACATCGATTCGCGGAGCATCGTTCGGATCAAGGGGAGTTGGAGGCTTCCAGATATCAGGGATGCGGCTATGGGGGAACTGCCGATCTTGGAAGCTGGGGAATACAGGATACTGGGCTTGCAATAGGCGAATGCGTATGTTAGAAAAGAGACGATCAAACTAGCTAAAGTAACTCACCAGGGGCACCATCAATGATGAGGAAATATGTATCATCAACCAACACGCCGTCCCGCGGCACCCGGGACGGATACGTCCCCTCTATATCTAGGGCCAGACGAGCGTTCTGGACCTCATTCCCGGCAACGATCTGGCAGGCCATGAGCAATCCCGAACTTGGACTGTCCCTCGGGGGGATGAACTTGTGGAAACGTCAGAAGCGGAGGGCTAAATCCATCGTGGCCGGGATGGTGAATCTGGATTTTCGAAAATGGGCATGTGTAGATGGGCGGCTTAGTTCAATTCTGAGGGACTTGTCTGAGCTATGAAAGACATGCTGGTCTCCCAATTCAACAACATGGGTTCTGATAACTGTAATACCCCCTTCCACCACCTAGAGCTGATCCAATGTCTGCCCTTCCTCGAATCAGACGTGCCCGGCGTTGGGCTCAGCATCATCAAAAGGGATATCAGTAGCCCAGTCTGGACCGAGTCTGCGGAAATACTCCTTGAGGTTGTCTCCGGACATGTAGTGCGATATGGACTGGATGTTGGCCTTATCGCGGAAATCTAGCCGTGTGATATTCCGGCTCACACCAGCATGAATGAACGGCTGGAGCTGCAGGAAAACGGCCCAAGCAAAGCGGACAAACAGGTATGGGTACGCTTTGGCCTCGATATCGACCAGCTTGTTTTTGATATGAGGCCAGAGATGGAGGGCTTCGCAGTCGAGTGTGTACGGGGTGTACTGGGTTGTGTCGGTGTCGTCGACCTTGGGCACGATGACGAACAGACCATGGTCGAGGGACATGCGGAAGTCGATCTTGAGTTGAATGACATTCGGAAAATCCAGATCATTGCCCAAGCCATCCCCGTATAGGCCCAAGTTGTTCCGTGCGTACCACGGCGCCACACCAAGCGGAATGATGCGATTTGTGACCAGCCCATACGACAGGCCGGAAATGGCACACTTGGATACTGGCCCGCGCTCCGCCGGACAGCATGTCGGATCTTTCCAGAGCTCGGGGATTTGGCCGTGGGGGAATTTCCAATCCTGGAAGCTGACCAAAATCGGATACTGGGCTATCAAGAGCGACCATGACGACGATGTGTTAGAATATGCCCACCGACAGCGGTATACACTGGCGATGATCACTTACCCGGAGCACCATCGACAATGAGGTAGTAGATGGGGTACAGCAGTACACCATCCAACAGCACACCGGCGGGGTGTTTCCCCTCCCTATCCAGAGCCAGCCGGGCGTTGTCAAACTGATTTCCGGTGATTATCTGGCAAGCCATGAGGACATACTGGTGAAGAATGCCGTATTGGTCTTTGCCGTCGACCTGATGAACGCGCGGGAGGGTCAGGAGAGGCGTCTCGAGCGTATAGCCGGGATGGCGAATCTGGATCTTGCCAAACTCCACACACTCGTGAAGAGGCGGACTGTAGTCCCAGGGACGGGAGGCTTTCCGAGCGAGCATTTCGTTTGGATCAGGATGGATTGAGGTTGAGGCGTGAAAGACAGGATGAAGATGTGTAATAGAGAGAGAGAGAGAGGAGGATGGAAGACACCAGGCATCTATGGGCTGGCCGTTTGAAGAAATTGGCTGATTTGGGCTGTCCTGCCATCTTGTATCGACCGAGGACTTGCAGTTGAGAACGCCTTCCTTGAACGTCTTCCCTGCATGATCAACCCATCTGCCGGAGAGTACCTCCCTTCAACACTTCAACGCCTTCCTTGATTAGGCGAGAAGAGGATCCGTCGATACACAATCTTTTGTGCATACCGGTGTCCGTGCTACAATACACACCGCCGGAAGCACCGACCGACCCGGAGGCCGGAATCCCCTCCCCGTTTCCCACCACCACAGCACACATGTGAAGCCACACGTACACACGGACAAAGCATACAGTCGATCGATATGCAAATTCAGAAAAGAAAAAAAGGATATATTGCGCGGCTATCTGGGCTATGGAAGACATGGTATTGCAAGCAATGATCCTTTCTGCTCCTGGCAGCACCCCATCCTACCACACTCATATTGATTCCCAGCCATACCGAGCAAACTAAGAAATGCCCTGCCCCCATGCCGAGCCCGACTCATCCGGGATACCGTCCTCATAGCCGCCAACCAATATCCCGACCTGGTACATGTAGGGGTTCGCGTAGAGAGCAGCCAGACTCTTCCCCGACAAGTGTTCGGCTTTGACCTCCATCAGGCCGCGGGGCCTGACGTGTGTGCGCAGGACGTGTCGGTCGCAGCCGGCCATGACGAACGCGCGGAGCTGGCCAAAGACGGTGCGGGCAAAGTGGGCGTACAGGAACGGGGCGATCCCGAGTCTGACAGAGACGAGCTTTTCGGCGATATCGTCCCACAGCGGAGAGCTCTTGCAGTCGAGCGTGTAGCAGGCGTAGAAGCGGGCGTCTTCCGGGTCCGTCGGTCCGGGGATCTCGGGAACAATGACAAACTTGCCGTACTCGAAGCATCGCGCAAGGTCTGTTTTGAGGTTGATTTTGTTCGGGTGGTAGTCGTCGCTCATGCGGTTCCGCTTCAGCCAGGCTCCCTCATACAGAGGAACAATGTCCAGACTGTCCACAGCGTACTTCTTGTGCGAAACAACACAGCCGGGGTATGCCGGGAAGTAGCCGGCAAGCGGTGGATCTGTCCAGCATTCCGGGATCTGCGAATGAGGAAACTCCCAGTCTCGGAAGCTGGGCACAATCGGGTACTGGGCTACGACGAGTTAGAGGCGACGTGGGATGGCATCTGACCAGCAGAAGGAACAGACAGCTTACCTGGGGCGCCGTCGACGATAAGGTAGTAATACGACTCAAGCAAGACCTCATCCAGCTCCACGTCCACAGGATCCTTTCCCAGCTTATCCAGAGCCAGCCGCGCAGTCCCGAAGGCATTTCCAGCAATTATCTGGCAGGCCATGAGGACATAGTGGTGAACGATGCCAATTTCACCTTCGATGTCCGTTTGATGAACCCGTGGGAGCGACAGCAGAACGTCAGAACTGTCATAGCCGGGGTGCAGAATCTCGTTCGCATTGAAATGGAGTGCGTCTCCGATCGAGCCCTCATCCTCGATATCGGACATGTTGTCGAAAGCCATGGGGGTTGCCATGATGCTAAATTGAAGTGCGGAAGACAGAAGGAAGTAGAGAAAAGGAAGTTGAGAGAAGGAAGTTGAGAGAAGGAAGTTGAGAGAAGGAAGATGTTGGTGGGTGTTTTCTAAGCGAGCATGGAAAGAGGCCTGGAGGGCGAGGTAGACGGAAGAGGAAGAGGCCTGCTGTCCATACACTTGGCTCCATGTTCTGCTAGGAGCCATTCCATACGGCCTCTCTGAGGCCGGTTGTCCTGCCATCCTACCTCCAACCCGCACCAAATCCCCTCGTTTGCACCTGATCGCCCCGTATATGTCACGACAGAACTCACCACCACCATCACCACCACAACCACCACCACCACCACTGGCAACACCGACCCGAGAGCCACTCCGGGAGGACGACCCCACACACCACGGGACAACCAGCAGCCGATGGGAAGATGTGTGCCCGGGACATGCATCACGTGGAAGGAATGTCCACGACGGCTATCCAGAGCCAGAAGATCCAGGGTGTCTCGGGTGTTTCTGGCGGTGTGCCACGGATAGCTGCAGTTGGGACTTTGCGTGGCCGGTGTTGGTTGGGGGATGGACTTGGAATCCTGGCGCCCAAGAGTGCCGGGTTTCTGTTTGTCTGCATCATATACTCTACGTAGACTGTGAGGGGACTTGAGGGCATGTGACCGCAAGTGACGGGACGTCGCAGGTGAAGCCATATTTATCGCTGATTCCGCTGGGTCTATTCCCTCTATCGCTTTAACACGCTATGAGCAGTTGATGTGTAATGATACAAACAAGAAAATAGTCATGGTGAAGCGGCATCACGTCAACGAGTGTAATGGCTGGCGGGTTTCTGATGACACCCACGCGAACAGGAAATTTGGCCCAGCTGTTCATTTCCGAGAGACACGTTTAGTCCCAATCATGCTCGTATCGGCCTTTGATATCCCAGAGGTAGTCTTCTAGATCACTCCGGGCGAGAACTCTGCGCCTCCGCTCAAACGAGTCCTCCCCAACACGCATAACTTGAACAACTCTGCGGGGCCCTGAATAGACCAGAAAGTCTGTGAGCAGAAGGAAGGTAAGCCAGGCAAATCTGCATAGGAGGTAGGGCTGGCACATGTGGTTGCCGCGGACAGGCCTGTTGTGGAATTCCGGCCAGATATCGTAGCCGCCTTCTTTGAAGACGTACGTCTTAAACTTGCCAAGTCCGGCGGGGATTATACCGTATAGGCCGCGCTGCAACCATAGATAGAGATTCAGCTCGAGATATACGGTGTTTGCCGTGTTGTCCATATTTTCGGGAGCTCCTTCTCGGTATGCGTAGTCGAGCATATGGTTTCTATCGAACCAGACAGTTTCCTCTTCTGGAACGATGTACGGGGCCTCGAAATCGGGATTGCCCGTTATCCTGCAGCCATCTGAAACGTCCTCAGAGCCGCCAGCGGCATAGCGGGGTGCCCACGCGGGTGGGATGGAGCCATGAGGGAAATCCCAATCCTGGAAAGCGGCAACGACGGCATAATGGGCTGCAATAGAGGAGTGATATGGGGTTAGAAATCAAGATGAAGGATTCACTGAAAAAGGGGCGCGGAAGGGAACGTACTATCGCCGGATACTTGTAGATAATACGCGTCCTCGATCAAAGTGGTATCCGCGGCCACCGCGAGCCGCCGGAGACCAGCTCTGTCGTGACTGAGAAACACGTCATTGAAACGATTGCCAACAATCAACTGGCACATGAGCAGCACCACCGAATACTTGACGCCGCGCCGCGAGCTTCCAGGCGGCCGATCAACGCGCAGGAGGGTAAGCAGCACGTTGAGGTCCGGCTTTTCGACGGTGGGGATGTAGCCTGGATGGAGGATCTTGACCGTGCCGAGGGCGTCGTTTGAGCTGTGGAAAGAGAGGGAGCTGTGGGAAGAGGGGGGGCTATGGGAACGGGGGGAGCCGCGTGTTCTGATATCAGGAGGGGGCTCAGATTGGGTTCGCGTAGGGCGGGGAGTGCCAGGGAACCCGTTTGGAGCGCCGTTTGGAGCAGGGAAACAGTCAATATGGAAACTTGGTATAGAGATATCGTTGAGAAAGCCGTTCGGTGTCGAGGTACCGTTCGGGTTCGGAGTACTGTTCGGTCGGGGGAGACTGTCCGGGAGGGAGGCCCCGTTTGGCATCGGGGCACCATTCGGTCTCCCGGCACCGTTTGGAAGTTGCGAAGACATTCTTAACAATAGACAGACAGTATGTTGTAGGGATAATAATGATTCTAACAGATGGGTGCATTTGAAAGAATGTGAGTGGTGATGATGATGATGTGAATGATGCAGGACGGAAAAAGATCAACGAACATCGAGGAACGAAAGCTGGCGCCTTTGATTGATTGGTACCGAGGCGACGAACTAGCAGGAACGATCGAGTGCAAGGTAGTAGCAATCTAAGTCCCACCTTCCAACACTGCAGGCGACTCTCTCTCCTTGGAACCGGAAGGAGGTGTCTCTCGGGGCTCCGGCCCCACTTATCCGGCCCCACTTGACCGGACGAGATGTTCCGGCTGACGACTATCGTGAACTTTGTGACATTTCAGCAACAATGATCAAAAGAGGGGAAGGAGGATAATAAAACCATCAAGGGAAACTTAGTTTGAAACCAATCGACTTACACACCCCGGATCTCCCTGACTTACAGCTCCGGCAAGCGGACCTAAACGCCGTGAAGTCCGCCAAACCGGACCTGGATACGTGAGTGTACGGTGGTTTCTGGCCGGGAATGTACACGTGCGATGTCAGCGCTGGGAGCTTGTGCCGGTCTGCAAGTTTGCTCTTTTGACTCCCTATTCACGATCTCTGGCCGCCGTGTTTTGCTCTCGCTTAGCTTACAGAGGAGTTACTCCCGGAGATGAAGGAGTGTAGCTGGAGTTGGCCCATTTCGTGCACGCAGTAGGGCTGGTTCTCCCGCTCAAAGACCAGTTCTAGCCTTCCACGGCTCAAGTCCGCCGTGGAGATTTCCAACAATCCGGGATCTCACCCGGCTGTGGCGGCAGCCATTTCCCTTGCCGGCTACGTAGACCTGTTGTGATTAGGGAAGGTTTTTGAGATCGCTACTTGCGCTACAGACTGAACAATCAACAAAACCCAGAATTTGGCAATTCGGACACACCCACACAAAAGGCTCCGGCTATTCGCCCGGCCTCTCTCCCCTCGCCATCAAATGCAGGCCCAGTCTCCGCGAATTCCGCCCAGTGATAATGCAATGATCGCGCATTAATGATGAGATTCTCATCCCTGCTGCACCGACGAACGTCATTCTCCTGGGTGGTGTGCAATGTGCTTATATCGTCGTTGCAGAAGAAAGACCCTGATATGTTTGCGGCACTGGACGCGCATGACAGACACCCGTTGCGGAGAATCGGCATTTGTAAGATGGGAGGTGGCCTGGTCGGAGGCGTCTTTACGCGCGCGGGAGACATCGACGCTTTTCTGGGCCTGAAACCCGCCGGAGTTTGCACGGGCGCGAAGGATGCAATATATCGACGACTTGGGAGGCGAATCTGCGCTCCTTCGAACCAGATCCGAGACCCAAAAAAAGAGGACCAGATGAACAATCACCAGGCTGGACGAAAACAGGGGTCTTTGGCCGCGCTGCAACTTGGTCGCACAGGAGCCTGTGTATGTGTTCCCGGAGCTAAGAGGATGTCGGCGTCCGTCGCGCACGACTAACGCCGACAATGTTTGTAAATCGGTGTTTGCTTCTTTTTCGGGCGTAGCCTGCAACGTGCGTTTTCAGCTATTCTGTGTGTGGTGGTGCGGGAAGTAAGTGGTGGTGTCATCGGCAACTTCGGCCGCACTGGAGTCTGAGCGCACTCGTGTGCGAGGAATGAGAAATCAAGCACATCACGACATCCGGTGGTGCGAAATGCAAGATCGAATTTTGACAGACACTTGTATCGAGCAGTGTTCGCGCTCGATAGAGATGGCTTCAACGGCCACGAGGTATAAAGACCTCAAGGGGGCCGGCGTTGAGTTCTAGGCTGTTCGTTGTGTTCATCATCATCACAAGAACTCACAGAATCAACACCCCTTCACTAGCAAGCTTCACTCAGCTTCAATTTGAGTAACATCCAAAACCTTGTTAACCTTTCATCTTTTCCCATATCCCACCAAACTAGCCCCCAACTCCCATCTCCAATGTCTGCTAACCTCAAGTTCCGCAAGCTCACCGGCGCCCACGTGCTGGTGATCGGCGGCTCGTCGGGCATCGGCTACGCCGTGGCCGAGGGCTCGCTCGAGGGCGGCGCCGTCGTGACGGTGACCAGCCGCTCGGCGGCCAGGGCCGAGGCGACCGCCGCCAAGCTGCGGGCCGCGTACCCGGGCTCGGAGGTGCGCAGCGGCGCGGTCGACTTCTACGAGGAGGCCGCCGCGCTGGACGCCTCGCTCGACAAGCTGTTCACGGCGTGGCCCGAGCACCCGGTCAACCACGTGGTGCTGACCGCGGCCGACAGGACCGAGGTCACGCCGCTGGAGAGCGCCACGGCCGACATTCTGCAGTCGATCGTGCCCATGCGCCTGTTCGCGCCGTTCGCCGTTGTGCGCGCGAGCCAGCGCCACCTCGCCAAGACCGTCGACTCGTCCATCATCATCACCAGCGGCACCACCGCCGTCAAGCCGTGGCCCGGCTGGTCGATGCTGGCCTATGCCGGCGGCGGTCTGCACGCGTTTGCCCGTGCCGTCGCCACCGAGCTCAAGCCCATCCGCGTCAACTCCGTGCAGCCCGGCTTCGTCGATACCGAGCTGTGGGAGAGTGTGCAGGGCGAGGCGCGCGATACGCTCTTCAAGACCATCATGTCGACCACGGCCACCGGCCGGATCGCCCAGGCTGCCGATGTGGCTGAGGCCTATCTGTGGCTCCTGAAGGACCGGAACGCCACCGGGACTGTCGCAAGCACGGACTCGGGATACTTCTTGGCCAACTAGGGGCCGAACCAGGGCCCATTCTCCGGCTTTGATGTGACCTTGGAATCATGAGGGCGGGCGATGACTGGGCAGGAAGCCGATCGATAATGTTTTCTTTCCTGTATCTAGCGACTGTTACTGGCAAGGACCTATTCATTCAATTCATATCTCACTTACTTTCATCCACTCTTTTGGCTGTTGTCTTGAACTTGCTTGACCCCGGCCCGGCAGGAAAGAAAATACGGGTCCGCCGCCCGTGCCCACTAACGACCCCGGGGCCGAAACTTAAAATCTCCCCGGGCCGGCCGTCAAGGTCCACGCCGGCGAGACCCTTTGTCTGTTGGTTCTTGAAGGTGAGCACACAGGAAATTTCCCTATTTGAAAATGCTAGGCATAGACCCTAGCATGACGTCCATGAGATCATCACCACTCTGAAACATACACAACCATGTCCAGGCCCCCCACAGCCACTTCGGTGGACATGGCTGACTAGCAGCTGTGACATTTTTGCCGGATGATCGCCGCCTGATCCGCCGAAAAGGGTAGGAAAAAGCAAACGCCCGTCTGGTCAGCTGGGATGAATGTTGTATGTGGAAAAATGCCCCCCGTCAACTCTTCTTCCTTGTTGGAGGCTCTCCATGTCAGTGCCAAGTCGGCGAGATACCCTGCCTGTGAGGTATTGTGGTATTTGCCCGTGTTGAATATCGAAGCTTTGAGGAACAAAGTAGGCCAAGACACATCTGCTCCACCGGTAAACTTGGCTCTCTCACAGCCTATAGACGCAACTCTCTCTCCGTGCCGGTCATCCTCTCAGCCGTAGATGCACGTCTCAGGATGATATGACAAACAGCCACTCCAGGCGAAGCTTTGAGAATGTCCCTAACTGTAGTGGTATTTTGCCGATCAGGACAGCATATCTCGTAGATTGGCCCCGTAACCTCCGAGCCAGAAACCGTGATATGCACCAAGTGGCCCTGGCTGGTAAGGAGTGCTGACGAGACAATCTCTGACGATGACGCTGAGAGTTAGCCCCACGATACCCTGGGAACCAAGTCACTATGTGCACGTACCTTATTCCTGCGCACCTTCACCTGCCCGGGCTTGTTGTCTGGCCTGGTTGTGGTAATTGGTACCGGAGAAATCGCCTAAACTTTCGTTTCCTAGTTCGGAAATTTTCTTTAAGCTTGTTTATCGCTCTCCTTTTTTGGCCGTGTCCTCACTTCTCATCATTGTATCGCCTCAAACTGCCACTTTCCCTTCCCCTAGCCAAGGTGGCCGTCGACCAATTTTACCAAGCAAACGCAAAGCCTTCTTGCGTTGATTCAAGGTTGCTGGGCAGGGTTCCAAGTGTGGAAACAACACCACATATCGAGAGCCAAGAAGAAACATAATATCAATCAAGATCAAGATCCCAGAAAGCCAAGATTTCAGAAAAGCTTGAAAGAAGCCATCACCATGTTATCTGCCGCCCTTTTCTCACTCCTATCGATGTGCTCGCTGGCCGCCGCGTTGTGCGCTCATGGGACCTTCATCCACCCCAGAGCCGAGGGCGAGATAAAAGTCGGGTCTTTTGGATACTCCGGAGTCCAGGTATGCTGCGAGTTTTGAGAGAGTCAGACTCCGATGTAACCCCCAACTAACAGACTCACCGCGTAGGGCCCGCTGAACTGGTTTGCCCTCAACCGGACGGCAAACGCCGCCTGCAACACCGGCTCCAACCAGTCCCCGATCAACCTTGTCGCCAGCTCAGTACAATTAATCGCCGGCAACTCGATCAACCTGACGTTGGCCAACTTCCCCAAAGGCGCCGAGTTTGAAAACCTAGGAACAACCGTCGAGGTTGTAGCTGACGGCGCATCGTCCGGAACGATCACATTCGACGGCGTTCAGTATGCGTTGCAACAATTCCACTTCCACCTGCCGAGCGAGCACCTCGACGACGGTGCCAGTCATAGCATGGAGATGCACATGGTGTTCGAGAGTGCCGACCAGAAGATTGCCGTTGTTGGGGTTTTTATTTCCGCCATGGAGAATGCTGTCCCGCATCCGAAGGCTCATTGGCGGGCCCTGAAGAAGACGTCGCGGCAGACGCGCAAGCACCGGAAATCCCGGCGGGACGAGGCGGAGGACGCAGACGACTCCAGCGACAGCAGTGAGAGCAGCAGCGACGAAGACGAAGAGGAGGAAGACGACGAGGAGGAGAGTGCCTTGGCCGGAATCACTGCTGCAGCGGTGGCCAGGTCCTCAGCCATCGTAATTGAGACTATCTTCGACTCAGTCCTGGATATTGCCGTCCCAGGCACAGCCACCCACACTGCTCCGCTCAAGATGGCCCATCTCTCTAAACTACTGCAGGCCGGCCAGTTCCGCAAGTAAGTACCAAGGACCGGATATTCACTCTGATCCAGATCAGCGATATATGAGCAGAGGACTTACAGCTTGCTCTCTTTTCACAGCTATATGGGCTCTCTCACCACTCCCCCCTGCAGCGAGGGCGTCACTTGGCTGGTGTCAACCGAGACCATCCCGGTGACATCGAGAACCGTTGCCCGGGCTCGGGGAGTCATCGGCTTCAACTCGCGGTACCCGCAAAACACCCCCGGCGAGCCTAACCTGCTCCTGGTGGCCACCCGGGATACTGCAAGGTCGATCATCAGCTGGTAGACAAGCCATCGGCGGTGGCTGCAGATAGACGAACGTGACTTTGATAGAGATAGAACCGACTGGGTGGGATTTATTCTGGGATATCTGGGGATATATGAATGTGTGTGAGACATAGGATCATTCTTTTCTTGGTTGCAATGCATTGTTCCTTTTTTATATACCTTCTGGAAGAGGCCGGCCCTGCTCTTTTTGTGCGATACCCTAATACAACTATGCCCTTGCCCTAGACATTTGCCCTATTCGTTCTTTCCGCCATTTCCTAGTTATCAGTCATTCCTGCTGTGAACCTATATCGGTGGTTCCTTACTGTCGAGCCGCAGGGGGATTCGTATGCTTGTTGCCGTGTTTTGCTCTCAACTTCAAGTTACTCGGAAACATTTCGTGATACCAGCTTATGTGAAACTTTCATCATCCTCATGTAACGGCATCACGACATTGCACGACGACTTCATGCTTTATTCGCTCTTCAGTATATTTTTGAACATTCTTGCCGGGTCGTGAGCTATCGAATATCACATACACACCTCATCCTCTTATTCTATCTCTATATAGCGGTATCGACATGGCGGAGCAAACCTTCCTCGAGAAAACCCGCTTCATGCTGGTAGTCGCCGTACTTTCATTAATTCTTTTGGTGATATCAACGCTTAAGCAGGTCACGCGGGGCACGCGGTTTACTCTAAACTTTCTATTTGGTAGAAAACAGTCTTCATGGTATATATAACAGCTAAGATACCCCCCTTTGAAGACTATATCTGTCCTGAACAGGAGCCGTGCATGCTAATTTCCTTCCTAAATATACAGAGCACTACTACGTATCGAGAGATCATCACGACCTTCGCCTCTTTGTCTCTCATATACCCTCCTCTCCCATGACGAACACCGGATGCTCTCCAGGCTCCGTCATCACCCTGACCAACTTCTTTTTCTCACTCCCTCGCCGACTCCCCGGTCCATCGACAGAGCCCCGGGAGCTGAACGGGTTGAAACCTGCATCGGACGACCGGGCTCTCGCTGCCTTCATTCCCTTCATCGCCTCCTCTTCAAGAGCTTCGACAATGGCCGGATCCCGAGACGCCAGTGCGATGTCTCCGAACTTCTTCTCTGGCAGTACTCCGTGCCGGACATATGAGTACCCGCCAATGATCACTGCGATCAAGGCGAACATGTTCGCCACGGCATATGGGATAAACAGTCCATCGGCTAGGTAGCCATATCGATTCACCGGCTCAATTCGCGTGACATTCGCCACCTGCTTTTCGCACAGAAGGTCGTTGTGCAGCATGCTGACAGTGATGTTGACACTCAGCTCTTCAATGAGTTCGGAAAGAGTGCGATTCCGCGCCAATTGCTTGTCCAGTCTGCGTTGTCCGGATAGCTTTCTGCTGCCATCGGGATTGAAGTCCTCAGCTGGCGGCTGGCTGTATAGCCTGTCTGAGTACTCGAAAAACACGTCCAAGTCTGAGCTACCCAACAGACTATTGTGTGCAATAGGGGTATCGATGGTGCCAAACATCGGCGGGTACTTGGTTTCATCTTCTTCCACAAACCAGTCGAGGGACCCGACAAGCTGGTCAGCAACTACCCACAGAAGAGCACTGTACGCATGTTGAACCAGATCCGACGCCTTCCCCTTTTCGTCAACAGGGAAAGGAACTTCTTCAACTGCTTTATAAGACGTGTTGATGGTTTGGTGGCTGCCGTCCCAGTGCAGAGATAGGTCATACGACGCGTTGAAGAGCCGGCACACCTGATAGGACCGCTTCTCAGAACGAACGCGGTTGCTGTCCCAGACGTACCGAAGGTATGTGATCCAGATCTGATTTGTGCCGTTGGACGGGGTTGGAGTTCGGGGGTCCCACATGGCTTCGAGCTGGCCATCGTCGCCATACACTGGAACAATGCCCAGGTAAGCAATGTCCGTTTTGTGTGCGGTATCGACAGTATTACTCATGCTCTGGTTGATAAAGGTGTCCATGACGCTAACTACTGATGAGTTTGCATCAGAACAAGACACCAGAGGGCCATAAAACTGCAGGTCATACGATGATATCGGGAATGGCGAATCCAGCGGCAGGATGCTCCCCAGGCTTGACGCGGCCGTGGAGATCAGGGTCAAGACTGTTCTTGGTCCGTTGAACACACGGCTTTGGTCATTGACGGACTGTTGAGTGCCACCTTCAGCTGGCGGGGAGTATGCAAAGCGACGGCCCTGGCTCGGGTTGGTGATGGCGAGGCTGGAAACGTTCGTCGGCACAATCGATACTCGCACACTATCTTCAACATACAGAGTTGCCGGGGTGAAGAACGGCGGCAGTACAAGTCCCCAGGCTATAGCTGCCAGGAACCAGCCCATTTTGAACCGACTGAACAGCTCGCAATTCAGGAGAGACGTGGCCGATGAATCGGCAGCGAAGGCGGCGTTGAGACCGTCGACTGTCATTCCCTGCTTCCGAATCGAGTACCAGAGCCACTGGGTATACGCACACCAGACACTGGCGGTTAAGGCTATCTGGTACATGAAGGCCAAACCCGAGGCGATTCTATGTTGCAGTGTCAGTGAAAGCCTGCCAATATTGAAGGGCACAAGACCACATACTGGTTATTTTGCTCCTGATCGGCACTGTTTCCCACGATATTGCCCTTCAAGCTAACATAGAACGCAATATGTGCACCAGACAGAAGGACGCCCAGGATGAACCAACCCGTCATGATCATCGGCATCTTCCAGCGGTGCTGTGGCCGCACGAATAACTTCGACATGGCGGCATCGCGAGAGTCCACGATCGACTGCAATGCCGTCGTCGAGACCCGGGTCAGCCTCCGGATCATGGACGGCGACGGGAGATCCGCCAGGGTGTCCTCAGTTCCGGAGCTTGCGCGGGTCTGTTCCCCGCCATCCTGCTTCAACGAGGATGAACGCCGTCGGGGGCCGGTGAAGGTGAATGCGCGGGAGAAGACAGGCCGCTGGGGAGGTGACGGGGATCCGGCTGCAGGAGGGTCTGGTGTTGTTGAGGAGAGCGGCTGAGCCACAAGGTAGTTTGGGGGAGGACTAGAGAGCGGAGAGACCAGGTCGTCGATGTATGACGATGTCTCGATGTGCTGGGGACTTGGCGGAGACTGCGGTGGAGAAGACGGCGTCGACCTGTCGGGCCCGTTTGTTTGTGTCATTGTAGGCAGCAAGCAACTGGAGATATGCGAGATTTGAGTAGGAGGTCGTGAAATGGTCATACCAAGCGTTAAAAACCACGGAGAACACGGCAAACCAAGGATGACGAGAGATCAAGGTGTCCCGCTAGGATGGGCGATGTCGAGATTTATACGTTCGCCTAGGACACTAGAATGCTTCCTTGCATGAATACACGCCATCCCGCGCATTGCGTCTACTCCTGCCGACAACTCCTGCCGATAAGGAGAGACGAGAAACGAGTTTGAAGAAGAATGGAAGGGGTGCAGGCGTTCCTTGATCAGGCTGCAGTGTCTAGAGATGCTTGTCTGTGTCTCTCTCTCTCTCTCTGGCCCACCCGAATTCCTGGGGGGGTTTGTTCCATCTCCCCGACTTCTCCCACCCGTGTTAATCAAGCTCGGGGGGGCATAGGAGGGTCGCATTCCCGGCTTTTTTCTTTTCTGTTTCTGGCGATGCTCGCGAAAAGGGATTCCCGCTTTGATGTCTCAGGTTCTGGAACAGAACACCACTTCGCAGAGAATGCAGAGTGTGAGGGGGCCAGTATGGCGAGCAGGGTCAGCGTAGCAGTGACAGTTTTGGCTGTCCCGTCTTTATCGGGGTCGGCCGAAATCTGGACGGAAGGCCCGGAGACGTGTTCGTTCTGGTCTTTTGCCGGTCGAGCCATGCTGAGATGGACAGGTGCCAGAATGTGCTTGTGCGCGTGGGGAGTCAGTGATATCGCGGGTTGTGACATACAGTGTGCCGGAGTTGGACCCAGCCCTGCGAGTGTGTCCCTTTCTGTCTTTCTTCTTTTTATTTTCTTGTCCAACTATGGAACGCAAATGTGTCTCTCTGCCCATTTCACTTAATTCTGTTCCTCGCCTTGTCTTTCTGTTTTTCTCGTATTCTTGTCTCCTCCCTTTCTTTATGGAATCCCGTGCCAGTCATGCACCCACGCACGAGCCTATAGGATGCACCCAGTCTGCAGCGTGCACTGCAACGCCCGGGCTTTGACTCGGATAAGGGACTTTTGAAGCAGCAGTATGTATCCCTTCGGCGTGTGGATGACTTGGAGCGGGGGGTTGAGCATTCCTTTGACACCTCGGGTGTGGATACGATGAGAGTGGGGGGGGATGGTTGTGATGGGAAAGGGGCAGGTACGGCAGGCAGAACGGGAAGATTAAGAAAGGCGAGCAGAACAGACTCGTCGGCTAGGAAAAGGAAGATCGGCACATTCTTGGTGTCGGTCATCGGGGATGCAAGTCAGCTAGGGGTTCAGCAGAGTCTCAAAGGGTAGATGGAGACGGGGTGGATGACCGCATCGGATGTTGAGTTGAGCCTGTGATGCTGCATCTAAGCACACTAAGACACGGGTTCCGGCGCAGGGGGAGTCCGGGTCATCCCGCTCCCGCTGAGCATGTTAGCCATCTTTCATCACGGGAAAGGGAACAGGGGAAGAGACAAACGCCACTCTCTGCCAGATGTGGTGTGGGGGTTGCATGCCATTGACGCCAGGGGTGAGGGAAGGGCGCTTTGGGAGCCATGGACGTTTTACTCTCTGTCCGTCTGAGTGTGTGGCTTTCCAGCGGCGTGAAAGACGCGGACTACAGGCTCGTAGCAGCAGTAAGGCTTGTCCCGTGCGGGTGGTGGTGGCAATAAAACGTCAAGCTGGCGACATCGGAGTTCAGGGATGGTCGTATTTGACAGCTGGTGCTATCGACAGCATATACCCAATGTGTATCAATTATGTATCAAGAGGTTTAGCTAGAAAATAAAACATGTCAACTTTTCGATGCCGCCGTGTAAATCGTCTAGATGAGTCCCTTGATGACCGCGGCCTCGGCGTTGAGGATGGAAGATCCCGCCGCACCGATGACAGCTGCTCCGAAACGCGAGGTAGTTAGTATGTGTGGTCAAAGCGTTCCTTGGGATAGAAAGAGGACGTACTGTTATGGCTCAACGCCACGAACTTGATATCGAAAATCCCGCTCTCGTCCTCGCGCACCCGGCCAACACTGACGGTGTAGCCGCCCGACAAGTTGCGGTCCAACCGGGGCTGCGGGCGATCGTCCTCGTCGAACACCTTGATGCACGGGTCCGGCGCCGAGGGGCACCCCAGACGGTTCGCTTCGGAGACGTAGGCGCGCAGGGCCTCGCGGCACTGCGCAGCACTGGGCGGCGGACGCGCGACGAAGCGCAGCGACACGCAGGCGGTGTGGCCGTCGAGCACGGGCACGCGGTTGCAGGCGGCGCTGACGCGCAGACCTTCCTGCTCGGCGAAGCCCGTGACGTCGGCGTTGACGCCGCCGAGGATCTTGCGCGCCTCCCACTCGAGCTTGTCCTCCTCGCCCTTGATGAACGGCACCACGTTGTCGACGATGTCCATCGAGCTGACGCCCGGGTAGCCGGCGCCCGACACCGCCTGCATGGTCACCACCGACACCGTGTCGACGGGCCCGAACTGCGCCTGCAGCGCCGCGAACGGGATCACCAGGCCGATCACCGCGCAGTTGGAGTTGCACACCAGGAAGCCCTTCTCCAGGGCGTGCACCTTGCGCTGGTGCGCGATCACGTCCAGGTGCGGCAGGTTGACCGTCGGGACGACCAGCGGCACCAGCGGGTCGCGGCGGTGGTTCTTGGCGTTGGAGAACACGGCCTTGTTTGCGAACTGGAATTCCTTCTCTATGGGCGAAGTTAGTTCGCTGCAGTCTCCCAAAGGCCCTCCGCATCATTCCGACTCCTCCTGCCGCTCCGGGGTCCGGCACCACTTACCGATATTTCCGGCCACATCGGCATCCAGCCCGCTGAAGATGACGTCGCAGTCGGCAAACTCGGCCGCCGTGCAGTTGCGCACCACCAGGTCGGCCACCGCGCCCATCGGCTCCGCCTGCTTCCAGCTCACGGCGTCCTTGTACTTCTTGCCAGCCGACCGCGACGACGCGCCAATTCCCTGCAGCTTCAGGAACGGGTGGTTCTGCAGCAGCAGGATGAACCGCTGGCCCACCGAGCCTGTGCACCCCAGAACACCTACAGGGCGGAAAAGTCTTGTCAGTTTCGCCGGTATCACCAAAAGACTGCCCGATCTTCGCTGCATGGTGGGGTGATCAGCCCGCCTGGTATGGGTGGGGGGAAGACATCACTCACCAACGTTTCTCACTCTGGTATCCGCCATTGTGAGAGCAAAACGCGGAAACGTGAAGGTAAGTTGTATGTATACGTGCTTCAAGCCAGAAAGTTCACAGAAAGAGAGAAGTTTCAGTCGGAAAAGCCTCACAATATACGGCCTGGGAAAGGTTTCGCGGATTAAGAGTCATAGATCAAACACACTGAACAAACGAAAAATTGAAGCCGCTGTCGGAGGGGCAGCGCGGCCCTGATTGGGCGAAATCCATGTTCCCAGTGAGAAATTTCCACGCACGCTAGCGGTCTGGACCCGGCAGAACCCTAGCCAACCCTAATCTGGTCCGGCGTCGGAGACGGGCACTAGCATCCGAGCATCTGATGATCAGGATATTATCAAGAGAGGTATTGCCACAAGAGAAAGGCTTACGGTTTTGGGGCTCTTGTTACGGAGGATTGACATGGTAGTCGAACAGGTGCTGGCATAATTTCCGGACGTGAGTCGAGCTGAATACGAGTGTTGGATGAAGTTGATGTGTTAGAGAGAGCTCGTTCCGAACAGTCAAAAGTTTTTATAGAACATCTAGCATTTTACATCAAGGCGTGTTATTCGATGTTCCCGTACAACATGTATCTCAATTCCCTGCGCATTCTCATTCGTTCCGTATCCCACCTGTTCTTAGATCAATCCTGTCGAGTCAGTCTCTATATCAATCTCTCACGGTTAGCCATCGTGTAACCGCTTATTCCATGCTACATGACAAAACCGTATGATACGGATCAACAGGTAGTTGACTATAGTGTTTTACTGCAGTGGTAAGGTGCTTTCTGGTGTACATTTTTTAAAGGCAATGCAAGGTCAGGTCTGAACCCATTTATCGCTCAGCTTCGAGACTCCCAACCGTAATGCTAGGTATCGTTGGTGATGGAGACTCATGTTGAAGGATATTTGGTGTTGCAGCAAAAGGGAAAGCTGAATACTGCATTATCCGTGAGTCGGCTCCTCTGATGTCTTGAATAGCTTGCTGAAGATAGTGGGGATACCAATATTGACACATGGCTATCGACCCGTCCTACAACAAGAGCTTCCCGACTTGTGGTTGCAGTGTTCTCCAGCTGGATCGCTTTCCAGGCACAACTTGATGATCTTGATGCTTGGAGACCCTGGTTTCAATGTGATGACGAGCAAGCCCCTAACTTTCCTCCTAGGATGAAGCACCATGCTGGGTGCTATGGGAGAGGGTGACGAAATAATAACCAGCCCAATACCTGAAGAATGTCAAAACTGAGAGAGTGATGGAGTCTGAGTAAGATTATATGTTAAGGGGACTTTCCGACAAAAGAACCAACCGGTCCAGGAGGACATCATCCTTTTGTTTTTTTTCTTTTGTTTTCGCCACTTATACATGTTCTGATATCTATTATTTCCAACCCTCACGAAAATCTCACAGTGGCCCTTAGGATACCCCTTCACTTCACTCTCCGGGTTGCAGACCTGGAGGGCCTACGACTACCGACACCCTCTGGCTCATAGCCAACATACAACCCGCGTCGCCTGTTGTGGCACGTCTATGACACCCAGAATCTAGAGCTTACCCTTTCACCCACCAGCAGCATATGTCGAGTTCATACAGAGGTAACCAGATATCTTTGCCTCTCGTGTCCATTTAGAGAAGCTATCAGTGATGATTCCTCCCATTTCCTCAACGGCAGTGTTCGAAAGATAGGCATCCTGTCAGCCAGGGAGAAAGTCAAAGAATTCGCCCTGGCCACGAGCTGCGCTTCGTCACAGACATGCAGTGTAAATGGCAGCTCATCTCCTCTGTATCCAAAAAGGCGAGGCTAAGGGAGTGGGTATCATGTTTATTATGGATTAAAAGTTAAATGGAGATATATAACAAAGGAAAAGCAAAGAATGAAACAGCCTCATATCGGCTGTGGCTGGCCGTCTTTCTCTAAGACCTGCATGACCCCCTCAGGATCCTCCACCATAGTAGCTTCAGACTCCCTCCTGGAGCCACAAAAGGACTCGCCACTGCCCAACGGAGGGACCGCCACGGGCGTACTCTTGTACCCGTGGCCCAGGCTGTACTCCAGCCACACGTTCTCGAACGCCTCGCTGGACCGGGCCGCCGGCACGCACGGCGGCGGCGGGCCGAGCGTGGCGGCGCACAGCGAGTCGGTGCTGGCCAGGTGGGCGACGCCGCGGTGGTGGGGCAGGTCGGCCAGGATGGCCTGCAGGCGGTGGCGGCGTTCGGCGGTGTAGGGCCGCGGCGGGGCGAGTTCGCCCTGCGGACCCATCCAGCCGTCGAGGCCGAAGAGGCGCCGCACAGCGGGCCAGCAGAGCGGGACGTTGCCGACGATGAAGGCGAGGGAGACTTCGGCGGCGTAGAAGAAGAGCCAGGCTGGTTCGTGCGGGTGCGCGAATGTGTATGAGCGGGTGAGGGCACAGGAGACTATCTGCACAAGGGTGAGCAAGGTGCTGGGTTAGCTGGCACTCAGGGGTTGAGGAGTGGGGGAGGGGACTGACGTTTAGAACTCCGAGGCCGAGGACAAGGCAGAGGATGAACTTCCGCCGCCATTGTAATCGGCATTGGATGATGATGGGGATGGGAATGCACAGGAGTAATGCGTCGGTCGAGATACTCCACACGGCGGAGAGTATCAAGTGGTTGGAGTATGTTTCGCATTGCCCTAAGCACTCACATTAAACCTCAGTGTTAGCAACTCGAATAACCTGGGAACATGCATGATCCGTCGCGGTTGCATACCTCGATGGGCGGGGACACGCCAGTAGTTACCCACAGACCCGCACCAAGCACACAGATAGAGACAGACAACAAGGATGTATCCTGCGGTGCAGTATCCGGCAATTGCCTTTGCCACAAGTTGATGAGTATCAAACGCAACCCTACACTCCAACGTTAGGCCAAAGTTCTCATCACGGCAAGGGGGTTGGGCTCGTACATTAGACGGTAGTAGAGCACGGCCAGGCAGATCTTGACGATATACTCGGTAGTCATCGTCAGAAGCTCTGCGGCGACCCGTAATCGTTTGACATATATCTGGGAGTTTATCTCGTCTGGGCTTGCTCTCGAGAGTTCGTGTGGAAGCATTCTTCTTGTGCTGGCCCGCCCGATTTCGTTCAGGGCGACAATGTCGGCTGTGAGTGTTGCCTACGAGACGAGAGTGGGTTAGTCCGGACTGATTGGCACGAGAGTCCTTAGGAGGTTTGCACTCACGAAAGCCAACACCGTTAGGTAGTCTTCGAGTTGCAGTTTCCGCCATGTCCCCAGCTTGATCCGCCGTGATATTCTGCAGGCGTTTGTTAGTGACAAGAGGACACATTCGCAATTAATCGAAGACAAAACTCACAACCTGCACCCGAGTGACAACAGGCACACTCCGTATAACGTCCACGACTCAATCGCAACAGCCCTGTGTAGACTCATCTTCAAAGCATTTCCAGTAGCAACCGATAAGACACTGAATGCTACTGCTGCGGGTAATGAGCAAGAAACGAACGGCGGAACCAGGAAACATGACGGATACCAGATGTATATATAGAAAGACCTCACCGGCATTGGCAGAAAACATATCCAGGGGTACCGTCCTCCTCATTCCACACATCCTTGAGCCAACTGGGGCTCATCGACAAGCTCTTGGGATTGCGCATCCATGTCAGAAATCAGCATCCCCCGGTCTCCAACACGGCGAGATTGTTACACTCCCCACAATACGCCCGGAGAAAAGCAGCAAAAAAAAGAAAAAAAAAGAAAAAGAAAAACCAGCACCCCTACCGCTGGATCTGCTGGATCGGCGTGCCCAAAGAGGGTAATTCTGCAGCCCCGGACGCAACTGACAGGTCAGAACGCGCAAGGCCGGGTATCTCCCGGCTATCCTGCCATGGATGTGCTCTGTGCAAGTGTTACGTGCAGAGGTGGTCGACGGGCCCAGACCCCGAAGTCGCCACACCAACAGCACTGATGTCAGGCCAGAGTGATTTCCCCTTAGGGTTTGACCTCCACCCAAACCCCCCCTGTGGCCCGTTCACCGATCTGCACGGCTTTTCTACGCGAGGAGGCCACGGAACTCAGATCCGGCGACGAAAAAGCGGTGTTAGCAGGGAAAAATTGCACGAACCCCCGTCGACTGAATATCATGTCAGTCCATCGCATGCGACGTGTATTTCTTAATCTCTTCCCTGGTAAACATGCCTGCTAAACAACCTCAAACACGCCTAACCGCGCCGATCGAGGCTCCTGTGCA
This sequence comes from Knoxdaviesia capensis, assembly GCA_001510575.1. Classification (NCBI taxonomy): domain Eukaryota; kingdom Fungi; phylum Ascomycota; class Sordariomycetes; order Microascales; family Gondwanamycetaceae; genus Knoxdaviesia; species Knoxdaviesia capensis. The sequence goes on from LNGK01000005.1 coordinate 611,965, forward strand.
GGGGTTCATCTAATTTCGGAGATCGGCGGTCATATTTAGGTTGGACCCCCCTGACAGCCCGGGCCGCGCCACTGCAACATCGCACAGGGAATAAAAGAGAGAAAAAAGGGGGTTTTATTTATTTTTGCAATTCTTTTTCTTTTGTTAAATCAGTTTCTCATTTGATACCAAAAGAAATTGTGGATTTAGTGCAGGGAACTCCCACGAACCGCCTGCTCCATGGACTGAGCCCACCATAAATGCTAGCGCGCCCCGTTACGAAAAAGCCGGCTCAGGGCCTAGTCTCGGTTCCTGGATAACTGGATCAGTCATGGTGTAGTCACCACAAACTTGGACGTCCAGCCAGTTCAACTGACTCGCAAATGCGCACTCAGAAATGATGTTCTGAGTGGGATTTGCAGTATCGTAACCCTCGAAGTACCTCTTCGGTGCATGTGCACGCAGAAGGTACATGCACCATAGAACCACGATGTTGGAAAGAGCTACATCAGATTAAATAATATAACAACAAAATAAAAATAGGATCAAGATTCAAAACCAGAGCGGGCGGCCGAGATCCAAGAATCGGAGAATCGGAGAAGCAGGAAAACACCCCAGGAGAAAGAAACACTCAAAACACCTCGACGTCAGATTTCCCCATCTCCACGTCGCCACCTCATCTAGGATGAGCTGCAAACCGTCCAGAATGGTACGTGAGTGAGCATCACTCGTCCTCCTGCTCCTCCTCGTCTTCGGTTTCCGAGCTCGAGGCTTCCAGAACAGTCTCGGCTTCCACGCTCTCGGCATCGTCACTGTCGGCATCGTCACTTTCGGTTTCGTCGCTCTCGGCTTCCTCGCTCTCGGCTTCCTCGCTCTCGGCCTCGTCACTGCCAGCCTCCACACCCTCGGCGTGCTCATCCTCCGCTTCATCACTCTCAGTCTCGTCGCTGTCAGTGTCCGCGCCCAGAGCCTCCATGCTCTGGCCGGCCAGGCCGGCCTGGTCGACTCGCATCGCAGACCCGTTCGCAAAGTACTCGCCAAACGAGCGGCCCCGCACCACCAGCGCCCGGCGCCACATCCTGCGCACGCGATCGGCGACCGCAAACTCATCCGACGGGCGGCCGAGCGGCACGAAGCCCGGGGCAATCAGGCCGCGCGGCGGCGTGTAGAACCCGAAGTGGCGCGCGCCGCGCCGGTACGTGGCGCTGGGCCGGCAGCCGACCCAGCGCGCGGCTTCGGCGTACTGCGCGTGCACGCGGCTGTACAGCAGCCGGAAGAAGCAGTACATCTCCGCCCACGTCAGCTGGAGCCGGACCGCCGCCACCGTGCGCTCCACGTCGGCTGCCAGCTGCTCGTACGACACGCCCAGCATCCGCAGCACCTCGGCCCGCGCCGCATGCACCAGCGCCGGGTCCTCGCGCACCAGCTCCACGTACGTCTCGACCGTCGGCCGGTCGTAGCCCTCGGTGATCACCTCCTCGTTGGGCAACATGCACAGCCACTCCAGCTGGTCGCTCACTTCGCGTGCCCGGATGGCCTGCACCAGGCAGAGCGCCTGGCGGGCGTTGGGGGAATACGACATGGTCGTTGGTGAGTTGGCGCCTCTAGCCCACGGTGAGTGGTTGAATCTGTTTTTTTCGCTCTGTCAGAGTGTGTGGAAGACTTGCTGAACTAACTCATTCCAGTTTGTTCAGGATAGGACCGTCCTCGTTAGTGAACCGATATATATATATATATAGATGTATCTATAGATTTAAATACTCCATAATTCAAAGATTCAAAGGAGCATCTAGCATGCTTGGTATAGACTCACAGGGCTTTCAGCAATAGTTGCTATATATCAGATAGTGGCCGGTAACTTGGGCAAGAAACTTTGACCAGAAGGCAGATGGATACAGAACAAGAAATTTAGAAACCTAACTTGGAGGCAAGAGCTCAATTTATGCCATCTCTACGAAGATACTCCTCCTGACCTGTCTTACCATATAGACCTAAAAATGTTGAATTTCTTTTGATCATGGGATGGCTCTAAGGCTGTACTGACTCGCAGCTTGAATTGCCCCCAACCTGACAAAGTCACCTGGCTTCTTAGGTTATTGTGTATGTAAGAACAATATTCGATTCGAAAGATAGAGAGTCTAGGCAGTTTTAGGGATATTGAATGCGGGTTAGCCTATGCATCTAATTCAGGGGTACTCAGAATCCGGGGAAGATCCAAGATATCGGGGCCGCAATACAATGGAAGTTTCTCTAAGACACTTAGTGCAGCTAGGGAAGACCACATCCCAGCCAGGAGTTCCCGACGTCACTCGGTGATATCTGCAGCCACATAAGTCCCATCCACTTACCAAAGGGAGCAGAGGCTCTAAATGAGACTCTAAAGCTCCCGAGTGACACTTGAATGCATGTACATACCTTTGACAATTTTAACGCCCTCTAATCTGGCAGTCTCCTCAGAGATCCCTGGCCAAGATAGACTGGAGCATCATATTCGGCTCTGCTCAGACCAACTAGAGCATTCACTATTCATGAGTGTCGTCTCCAAAGCCTCATTCAGGGGCTATCGACACCTCTCCAGCCATCACCAAGTCACTCTCCCATGAATTACCCCTTTCCAGCCCTATGCGTCATACCATTGACCCAGAGTAATGCCGGTATCACCTGCCCTGATTCCCTGATCTGATAAGCAAATATGCACAATCAATCATTGTGCTATCGTGAATCAGGCCTTCGAGAAATACCCATTTAGGAAGGGGCCGAATAAAAAAAAGCTGCCCCTAAACCCCGTGATCTTTGTGCTCGACTTCCTCTCCAGGCGCCCCGAAGGTATCTCGACCGCTATAACCTCGTAGAACAGGTACCTCGTGCAATAATCCCCCCAAAGTATCTCCGTAAGGTGCCAGAATTTCTCTTCTTTTATTCCTGCAAAACCGGAGCAATATAACGAGAGTGATTGTGCTAAAATTTTGGGATCAAAACCCGAGGCTTTCCCCCGGCCCCTTTCGTCCCAAACTTTCCCTCTTTTTTTTTTTCTTCCCTTCTTTCTTCACCTGGTTCTTCTTCGTCTTCCCCCTTTTTAGAAAAACTTTAATTCTTTCTAATTCCTTCTTTCTTCTTTTATTCTTCAACCCTTACCCAGGTACCCCCACTCCTTCACTATTACTCTTCTATCGTGTTCCGACTTATAGTTCCACCTTAAAGTTATAAGTTCTTCTTTGATCATTGTGTATCAAAGTATTTCTTATACTTCATCGTGTTTCTATCTTAAGTTCATCGTAAAGTGTAATAGTGTTTTCGATAAAAGTTTATCGAAGTCTTCTATTCTTCTTTCCCTTTATTCAGTTCCTAAGTCTAGGTTCTTCGTGAAGGTGTTTCGTTCCTTTCTCTGTTTCTTCTTTATTGTGTTCTTCATAGTAAAGTTCCCTTCCATTCCTTGTTCTTCTGCTTTATGAAGTCCTAAGTCTAGGATCTTCTTAAAGTCCTTTCATTCATTTACTCCCCCTTTCTCCTTCGTTGTGTTCCTTTCAGGTTCATTGTGAAGGCTTCTCGCTAAGAGTTTATTCTCGACGCCCCTTTTTTCGTGTTTTCCCCTTTTCGTTTATTTCTCCTTTACTCTATCTTCTATTCTTTTTCTCTTTCTAAAAATCAAAAAAAATACTTCTTCTGTTCTTTGTGCTTACTATTTCTGATTTTCGTGATTCGTTCTATTCTTCTGCTGTTGTCTCTTTGTCCTTTTTACTGTTTAGTGTAAAGGCCCTTGTCCTGTCTTGTTACATCGATATAACGTAGTATACGTTATATCTGTGTAACTGCTCACTCCTGTTTGTGAAGATGGAAACTCCTATTATGTCGCCGAGTAAACTGTTCCCTGTGGCTAAGACGCCTCTGCGGCTTAAGAGAAGTCTTTGCGTTTCGTTCCCTCCTAACACTCCTCCTGTTCAGGAGGATTACGATGTGCGGCGCAAGCTGCTGAAGATTCAAGAGTTTGACACGGACAAGCCTGTGTACGTGCAGGCCAGCCCTAACCTTCCTGGTGGCATTAGCCGCCTCCATAAGCTGATTGCCGACAAGGTCATGACCCATATCCAGGTCTGGGCTGCCAATCGCCAGGCCCTGTGTGATTCTCTCCCATACTTCAAAAGTCATCAAGGTGGTGCTTATACCTCCAGCCGCCATGTCCGGGGCCTTCTGCTGGATGGATTCCCCGAAATTCGGGATCTAATCACCGAGGATGTTATTATCAGTCACGTGTATGTTATTTCAGGTTTTCAATTTAATTATTCTTGTTGTTTTTGTTCATGCCCGTGAATAGAGGAAAAGTGCTGACAGTTCTTTGTGTTTACCCTTCATTATAGCGGCGGAGGCCTGTCGACCACTACCAAAACTACTTCAATGACGCGCAACTCGGACCAGCGCAGCGACTCGTCTGTTCTTTCATGCTGGAAAAATAGCTTCATGCATAATGTTCCCATTGCGGTGCTTGCCGGTATGTTTTGATTGCTGTGGCCTCAATATGATAGCCCCCTTCCCTGTCAAAGATGCTAACTGTCCCCCTATTGTTGTTTTTGAATTAGGCAACCAGTGCCCTCTGCTTGATGTCAAGATGCCATGCGTGTATGCTGTAATGGACGTGTTTATTGTCACTGAGATGTGGCCCGAGAAGAGCATCGGCGGATTTGCGTTTTGGAAGATGAAGCTTCAACGCATCGATCCCACAACCAAGGCATGGTGGATGCGGTCGCGCCTGGAGGGTCCTCTGCCCCCGATCCAGCCCGGCCAGTACACCTGCGCGAAGCAGACCTGCGAGAAGTGCGGCAAGGAGTCGAAGAAGATCTTTAACGAGGCGTGGACGTGCCTCACGGCCACGTGCGCGGCCTTCTTCACCGGTCTGCCCGACCACGCGGAGTGCACCTACTCCGACGACTTCCTCAACGAGCGCATCGACCCCGCGGCGCTCGGCGTGGCCAAGTTCGACCTCGTGCCCAAGCTCCCGCAGATGGAAAAGAATCTGACCGGCTCCGAGGAGGCCTTCCGCACCGGCTTCGTGTGCCCCCGCTGCCGATGCTGCAGCCGTCGGCTACACTGGACGAACTGGACCTGTGAGAATGGCGAGTGCGGCCATGTCATCGAGTCCAACCTCCAAATCATCCCCGCCTCCAACATTAAAATCGGGCCGTTCTTCATCAACGAGAAGCGCGCCGCCACCAAGGAGGGCATCATCACCATGTGCAAGGATGTCGTGCACGGCAACTACATTGTCTCGCAGTTCCTGCTTACCGATGTCTACGGTCGCGTTGGCGACAAGGGCAAAGTTGTCGGCTCGGCGACCGTTCTGCGCCCTGTTCCCAAGCTGCTGAAGTCCGCCAATGGTCCCAACCAGCTTTGGGAGGATGTCCAAGCCATTGCTGGCGAAGACAACTGGCAGCGGTATCCCGTGCGCCTCCGGGGCTGTAAGTCACCTCATCCCGTTTCCCCCTTGTGCAGCTGTCTATCTGTGTTCTCGTGTCTCTGTTTATCCCGGCATACTAACGCTCGTTTCGTCTTCTTTCTCTGCACAGCCAAGCACGAGGTCGTGACCCGTCACTATATCCAGAACTACGGTGCGCCGTACAAGTTTGTTGTTGATGTGCCGAGCAAGTCTTTCTCCGAGGCCGGCCTGCCCATCATCCACGCGCTGAAGCGCCTCACCTGGGCCGGAGAGACCGCCATCGACCTGACGCACAAGAACATTGCGGCGTGCAAGGAAGAGTATAAGCTGTCGGGCAATATGCCCACCACCTTCACCCACAAGTTCAATGAGCTTCTGGCCCTGGGATACTTTGAGACTGATAAGATTTCCGTAAGTCACTGTTGTTTTTTTTTTTTTTTTGGTTTCCTGTTTCTCTTTATCCTGCACAGCCATTTCAGCAGCTAACATGTGTTGTTGTCCCAGTATCACGATGATGGCGAGGACACTCTTGGTCCTACTGTTGCCACCCTTTCGCTCGGAGCGTCATCGATCATGGCCTTCCGTCTAAAGAAGCCTCTCACTGGTCTCAAGGTTAAGCAGCACGAGGTTCTGCAGTTCCCGCTGCACCACGGCGACATGGTTGTCATGCATGGAGCAGACATTCACAAGGCGTACGAGGTACGGACTCACTTCCCTCTATCCCCGCCTAATTTCACATTCCCCTTACGTCTTGTCCCCTACTAACCCCTTCCATAGCATAAGGTTGACCCCAAGGGCGCTCGCCGGTTCGCCTTGACTTGCCGGCATATAGACCCGGAGAAGCTCACCGCGGAGGTTGCCGCCAAGGCCGCTGAGATGAGCGAACTGCCTGCCTGCTTCCACAGCACCGACCTCGACTACCACGGAAACTAGAGCCCGCGCCCGCGCCGGTTCCTTCGGCCCTCTCTCTCGGCCCGAGTCGTTTTGCTCTCTTCATAGTTTTGCGCGATGTTCCCCTCCCCTCCAAGGATTTTCCTTCGGCTCGCTTTGTTTTCCCACTTCTTGATTTTCGCCTTGTTTCCTGCTCTTTCGGTTCGTGTTTCTCTGCCTTTTTTCGTTTTCGTTATCGTGTGCGCCGATCGCCGGCGCGCGGACCGGGCCTCTCTTACTCTACCACGCGGATTGGACGATACTTTGTTTCTGTGGCCTGGACCTCCAATGCCTAGACCCCGATGTGGCCAAAATACCAAAAAAAAGATACACCTACACCCCCCCGACAAATATCACCAAAAAAACGATCGGAAAATCTGATAAAATCTTCGACAAAAAAATACGAAAAATACTTTGCACGACTTACGATGATGATGATGATACCCGAGAATCATACTCACACTCACGCATACTACTGCGCACATACACTTGGGGGAAACAAACACGTCTGTTTCCCGGTTCGGTTTTCTGCTTTTCTTTTCTGCCTGCTTCGTTTTGTTGGGCGTTCTGTAGCGCTTTGGCTTCTGCCTGTTTTTTTCTCATGGTTTCTGCTGGCATTGTGAAGCACTTTGGCTTCTGTCCGGTTCTTTCAGTCTTGTTCTATGTGTTTCGTTCTGTTCCTTTTCTGTTCCTTCGTCTTGCTATTTTCTCTCTAGAGTAGAGTTGAGTCTCTCGGATACTTTGCACTTGCTACATACAATAATACATCATCGTTTCGTCACATGCTCCTGTCCCTTGTCCATCCATCTCAATGTGTGGAGAATATATGCTACGTGAATGTGTAAATGTGTGATTGAGAATGGCCATGGGAGAATATCAAGTTGTATGACCATCAAAATAACGGATCATACTGAAGTTGGTGCATTTACATTCCATTATATACAGTTACACTTGGAAAAACAGGTAGTATACAGATCAAATCCCCTATCTTGCCACAGCATCATATCCACCAGCCATCGTACATACACTCCACCACTCCCCTTCACATCCGCCCAGTTCCGGTGACCAACAGCACAACACTCCCCAGCTGTCGACGCACATCCTCGCGCTCAACATCGTGCGTGTCCTCAACCTCGCCCCACCGGCCCGTCTGCCACGCCGTCTCGATGGTGGCCGCATGGGCCGCCTCGTCGATGCCAAACACCGCTGCCGCACCACTACCACCACCACCGCCCGCAGCGGCCAGGGCGGAAGCGTCGCGAGGAAGCGTCTCCGACCACTCGGCCACCAGCCGCGCGCCCAGCAGCAGGCTCTTGCCGGCCAGGACCGCGCGCTCCAGGCCGGCCAGATCGAACCCGCCCAGCCCGGCCACCCACGCGCGCACGACCTCGCGCGTCGCCTCGTCCTGGCGCCGCGGCAGGATCGACTGCGAGTCCAGCAGGGGCTCAATGCGCACGCCGGGCCACACGCGCGCACACAGGTGCGCGACCACCGGCTCGGCGGCCGCGCGCTGCTGCTCGCGCAGCGACACGATGCCGGCGGCCGCGCCCGCCGCGGCCTCGGCGGCGGGGGGCTCGGGCGCCCAGCACAGCAGCGAGTCGGTGTCGAGGTAGCGCAGCAGGTGCGCGGCGAGCGCGGCGCGCGTGCGCGCGTCGGCGGCTTGCAGGTCGAGCGCGCGGCTGAGCAGGCTCGTCAGCGGGACCAGGTGCGGCCGCGAGGCGTCGGACGCGCTGGTCAGCTGGTCCCATTCGAGCGCGAGGGCCGCGGCGAGGGCCGGCTTGGAGGCCGGGATGCAGATGGTTTCCTTCGTGGTTGGGTGGCGCAGCGCGCGCGAGTCGAGGTGCACTTGGAGGGCGCCTGCGGGGAGCCGGTCAGGGGTTAGTGTCAACAGCCCACATACACACAAACACTGAGCAAAGGAGAGAGAGAGAGAGAGAAGCGAAAGGAAAGAGTCGTACCGTCAACCTCCTGCACGCTCACGTCCTTCCAGAACCGCCGCGCCGACGCCATCGTGGCCGCCGTGCCCATCATCGACGACTTCCTCAGCGACGGCTGCGTCTTCTTCCCCTCGCCGCGGCGGATCTCGCGTGCCGTGCGCAGCATCTCCGCCTGGCGCTTCCGCCGGATCACGCGCGCGTAGTAGTCCGTCGCCATGCCCTCGTTCGGTGTCGCAGGCGGCGGTGGCGGCGGCGCAGCGGCCGCGTCGACGGCGCCCGGCGCGACCTGCGCGCTGGATGCGGCTGTGGTGTGCAGGAGGGCCGCTCGGCTAGCACCGGCGAGCGGCGGGACCACGGCCCGTAGACGCGGGACGAGAGAAGTTGGAATCCGCGGCATTGTTGTGTTAGGTTTGCCTGTAGTGAGAATTCAGTAGATTAGATAGAGACGGAAGTTAGATGAGGTAGTAGAAAAGTGAGGTTGAAAATTTCAGAGCCGCTCGTTTGTAGGTCGGGCGATGCACCAATCACAGGAGAGCGGCCCGCAGGGGATAGCTCAAGGTACTTGTTACTAGACTGTGCTCCTTAAAGATACATTGAGTACGCCAGGGCACAGCAACCAAATCGCAAGATACATCATCTTGACGAGAAAAGTGTGTTAGAAGTGAGAAACAGCATTTTTGATGGATCAAGGTTGCTTCTATATACTCCTGTAAGTTATGGTTCCGTATGGGTGTTGGAGTTTGTTGCGTTGTGTGAACTCGGATCCTCCAGACCAGACTTTAACCCTATAGCCCACCTAGAGTATCTCAGAATTATATGCGAAATGAGAGAATTCGACCAACCCTAACCCTAATATAATCAACCACCAGCTTCCCATCAACCACAACCAAAGAGACAGACACATTCACTTGAAGCAACATTTGAGTTTCCACACACAAGCACATCTATTTTGAGTCTAAAAAAAACCAAACAATGTCTATACTGCAGAACACACACACACAATAATACAACAACTCAAAAAAATGAAATAACGCAAGCCTGTGGCAGGTATATAAATCGGCCAGGCAGGGGAGTGAAAGACCACGAGCGAGATAGAGGGGGAGAGGGGAATAAGGAAGGCTTTTGTATCAACATAACAGGAACGGAAAAAAGAAACCAAGGCCGAAAAAGAAAGAAGGAGGAGGAAAGTATACAAAGGAACATGCAGAAAGACAGAGAGAGAGTATATGTAACAAGAAGAATGATCAGGCACAAACCAAGAAAACAGCAGAAAAGAAAAGCTCTATACAAACGCATCGTTAATGACTGTAAGGCATATTCCCCTGCTCCCGCTACCGCTCCGGCTCCCGCCCCCAATCCCCCCCAGCTCTCCCCACCTCGGGCCGACGCACTGAACCAGATCCGTTAATACGGCGGCCGCGAGACCGCGCTGAACCCGGTCTCGCCCGCCCGACTGTCGATCTCGCGGAGCAGGTCCTGCAGATCCAGCACGTGGTGGCCGTGGCCGTGGCCGTGGCCCACCGTCTCGACCGTGCCCAGCGACGGCCGGATCCCGGTAGCTGCGGCCGAGCTGCGCCGGCTACTGACGCGCCGCGGCATGCCGCCCGCGGCCTTCTCGCTGGCGCTGGGCAGCGGGGGCACCGGCGGCACCACGGCTGCGGCCGCCGGGGGCTGGCCGTCCTGGCTGGTGCGGCCGCCAAAGTCGGATGACGTGCGGGTCGGGTTCGACGTCAGCGGGCCGGTGGACTTGCCGCGCGACGGTGGGAGCGACGACGCGGTGGTCGGTCGCTGCGTGGTGGTGGCAGCGGTGGCAGCGGGCGCCGTCTGGGGCGGGACCGGCGGCTGCTGGCTCTGGAACTGCACGTCGTGAGCGTTCTGGAGCGCCACGGGGTTGAAGCTCAGCTCCGACGGCGTGAAGTCGTAGCTCACCATGCTGTCGCTGCTGGCATCGCTATCGGCCCGCCCCGCGCGGCTGCCCGGCAGCGTGAGCGCCACGTCGCCCATCTGGCCCGACAGCACCATCTTCAGCTGCTCGACCGACGTGACGTAGCCGCGGCTGGACCCGGAAGGCGTGTGCGACACGGCGCTGCGCAGGCTCGTCTTACGCATCTTCATGCTGGGCGCCGCCAGACCGCCCGTCGCCGCCCCCGGAGGACCCGCCGTCGGGGAGCCCGGGCGCAGGTGCGTCTGGCTGCCCACGGCCCCGTCGGCCGAGTACACGCCGTTGGCGCCGGCGTTTGCCGTGCCCAGCCGGCTCTTATGCGGCGTGGTCGTCGTGCCGCTGCGCGATCCGCTCGTCGAGCCCGACTTGCTCTTGGACGGCTGCATGGCCAGCAGCGCCACTTCGCGCGACCAGTCGTTGAGCATCTGTTCGCGGAAGTAGCTGGGCAGTTCGTCGCCATCAGTATTGGCGGCGGCAGGGGCTGGCGGCGAGGCAATGAAAGCCGCCGTCGGCCCGCCGTGCATGCCGATACTGCCCTGGTTGCTGTGGCTGCTGAACGTGCGGGCCGGGGACGTCTGCGGGCTGGCAGGAGGAGACGCGCCGGTCTCCTGGTAGTTGGCTGCAATGTACTCAACCAGGGCGATGCGGTCGTCAAACGGCAGCAGAGCCTCGGATTCAATGTCGCTCATGCGGAAGTTCGGCGGCGGCTTCGCCACGCCCGGCGTGCCGATGACGCTGATCAGCGGCGGCGGGACAAACACGCTGTCGATCCAGAAGTGCTTGTTGCGGCGCCGCACCACCTCGTTGAGAATGGCGCGGCCAACGGTGGTGGCTTCAAAGTCGAACCGTTCCGTCAGGGCCCAGAAGTAGCCGTGGCACACACTGCCAATGCGCACCTTGTGCAGCGGGTTCTCGACCTCGAGAATGGCCTCCTGCAGGCGGAACACCATCGGCAGGCCAAAGCGGACGGCGTTGACTCCGAGCTTGGCCACAAGCTTGGTGAGGAGGAGGTGGCAGAGGACCAGGTCGGGGTCGAAGTCGACGTACTGGATCGCGTTGTCGTACACGTTGAGGTGGATCAGCTGCAGGAAGCGAGACCCGGGCATGGCGATGAGCTTCTCAATGTTCGACGCGTTCGACGTAATGCGTCGGCGTTCGTTGCTCGCAGACGCGTGGCTGACGTTGCGGAGAAGGGCGCGGTGGTGGCTGCCCTCTTCCCGCACCCGGGAGTCGCGCTTAGTGGTCTCGCAGTCGAGCCACGTCGTGAAGGCGTCAACATACGCCTTGCGCACAACCCCGCTGTGGTCGCGCAGGAGCCATTCGGTTCCGTCCCACACCTGCAGCGGAATGCGATTCCGTGTAAGGGAGACGTTGCCAGACTGCAGGTCGGATGGGTTCGCGACGAGGATGAGCCCCTTGACGACCTCCAGGGCCGCGAGCTTGCCAGCGCCAGACGAGAAGTATGACTCCACAACGGGGATCTGCGAGGTGGAATCGGGGGAAGCGTCGACAGCTGCCGGGCTCGTCGTGGCACCTGGGGTGGCGTGACCGTTCTCCTCCTTCTCGCCGTGGGGGGAAGAGTTCGAGCTGGAGATCGACGACCGCTTCAGGCGGCTCAACACAGCCAGCACGAGATCAGAGATTTGATCGGCATAGTATACGTGGGTGGCGAGTCCCGACATGCAGTACTGGAGGCGGCGGAGGAGGTCGTTCTTCTGGGTGTTGGCCTTGGCGGCCTGGTCGGCGGAGAGGGCCGCGGCTTTCTCGGCATTCGGCGCGTCGATGGCGACGGTGGAGGCGGTGAACTCGGGCAGCATCAACAGTCGCTTGAGGTGTTGCATGAGCCCCAGCAACACGTCCATCACGCCCAGGCCGATGAGGTTGACGTCGGAGCGGAGGAGCGAGCCAATCATGGCAGCGTACACAATGTGCACGCCGAGCGAGTCGGCGTTGAGCGACTTGCGCATCATGGATTCGGTGATGGTGACGAGGATGCAGTAGCGGTCCTGCACGGTGGCCCAGCGCGCGACGCGCTCGATCATCTTGACGGCCCAGCCGCTGTCGCGCTGGGACACGGGGTTGAGGGTGACGAGGGTCTCGTCCTGGGCGATGCGTTCGTCGATGAACTTGAGCATGGCGAGGGTGGCGGAGATGATCTGCGGGCGGTTGGGCACAACAAAGATCTGCTTGAGGCATTGCAGGGCCAGGACGCCAATGTCCTCCTCGGCGAGGCGGTCGACGTCGCCAGCAGTACCGGAGATGGCAATCGGGTTCGCATCGCCCGAGGTATCGTTGGTGCGCATGGTCGCGACACTGGTTCGGCGCCGCAGCAGGCGGTCGGTGCCGACCTTCTCCTCTAGGAGAACACGGTCGACGAGCCTGTCGATGAACTCTTCGTTGTCGGTCCACACGTTCTCGAGCACCATCGGCACGATCTCGCCGATCTGGCGGCCGACCGGCGTGGCCAGCGCGTCGGAGGAGGCAATGGACTTGATGGCATCCAGGCCGGCGTGTTTCCACCGCATGGCCAGCGGCACGCTGATCTGGCCCTTTTGTGGGGAGTATCGCGACGAGGCCAGGCGCGCATAGGCGTGGACCACGGATTCGTACAGCATGCGGTATTCTTTGTCGGCAAACAGCCCAGTGGCGTCGTGGTGACTACAGAACGCGTTGAAGGTGGGGACGGACGATTCGACCATGGTGATATCTCTCGAGCCGAGGACTTGGTCGAGAACGCGCAGAACGTAGGGGGCGAACAGCGAAAAATCCTTAGGAGACTTTTCCATCAACGCGGCAAGGATCTGGAGAGTAACCTGAACATTGCTGGAGAGAAAGAAGAAAAAAAAGGAGGCCATACGAGTCAGTTCACTTGGTCCTGGAGACAGTCTGCGGCAACCTGCGCAACACTCGCGGGATACAAAACTTACCCAATGCGTAACCTCCAAACGTCACTGGCGGTTCTCTTCTCGATGAAGGCGCCAATCTTCTGGATCTTCGAGCGTCGACTGGTGGCGTAGAAGAGCAGGTAGCTCAGCTCGCTGGAGTTGGGCTTGACGTCGACAGCGCCCTTGGTGGTGTGCGGGTAGCATTTCAGCACCAACACTTGGTGCTTCGGGCGGCATTTGCGTTTGATAGCCTCCATGATGCTGGCGATGGAGGATGTGATGGAGGAGTTGTATGAAGTGTAGATATGAGAGAGACTCGGCTACTGAGATTTGCTAGGTATCTGGGTTGGTGATGGCAAGTTGTCCACGCCACAGCTGGCGGGTGCCAGTCTGGACCTTTTAGGGTTGGAGTCGACAAAGATCACAACGGGAGGATTCAGACACGGTGAAACAGGTGATGGGCCAACAAAAAGATGAAAGGAAGGAATAAGAACAGGAAGCAAATAAATCGAAACAAAAGGGAAGCCGTTGAAGGGTTCTTTGTATTGGTATTCACACAAAGTCAGCGATGCGGAAGCGTCAAAAGCTTCGAAATTTTGGATGCGGCCAACACAGGGAGAGGCGGACTTTTTGGAGAGACCAGAGAATGACGAAGAGGACAGAAATAGGGAAAATGCGACAAGCAGTGAATTGGGTGGTTGATTAATAGAGAGAGAGACAGACAGAGAGAGCAAGACAGGAGAAGATGTGTGTTCCAACAGCACCGCTCTCAGGAAGAAAAAAGAAGAAAATAAAGAATAGTGACGATGCCCTCTCCAGGTGTGTGAGTTTGGGCGTGAGATGAAGACAGCGGGAAAAGGAAATTAGAAGGAGAAGAGAAGTAATTTACAAGCGAACAATGACGACGGGGTTCAGCCAAGGGAAGAAAATCCGGGCTGTGAAGCGTTGTGGGTTTCTCAGCGGAGCGGACAATAAAAACGGCCACTGATATTTCCATGCAGACGAAATCCAGCAAGCAACCACATGGAATTTATGGGCTCTGATTGCCCCGGGCCAAATCACGTGCGGGCCGACTGAGCCTTAGGGTTAATCATCGCAGAGCCGCCCGGAACGAGCCACAATCACGAAGAAACTGTTGGTGATGGGTTTGATTGCGAAACAACGACGATGTGAGTACTTGAAGCCTCTTAAAGAATTGGCTACTCTCACGTTCTCGGACTCGCAGCCCGTTTACTTGACTGGCGATGCAGACTGGGACGTCCACCCGCATGGTGGCGTTTTCCTGGCATAACTCGCACGTGAATATTCCCGTGACTCTCATTTCATCTCTCCAGCCGTCTGCACTCAATCCCACCTCACACAGCATATAAACTCGCCCTATTCCCTGCTATGTGTGCCCCGAATTATCGGGTGCTCGTCTTGGTGTTTGTATTTTGGATCTCTTCACTTTAACCCACCAACACCGAACTAGGCCCGTCTCCTGGATGAGGAGACAAATGGATCCTCACGGCGAACTGACTCGTGATGTCCCGATAACGCTATCCCAGCTAGACCAGCGCGGGTACTACGTAAAAAAAACGTCAGGAGACGACAAGAGTGGTTTGAGGCGACAGTAAACAAGGATGAACAAACAAGCACAAGTGATATCACAAAACGGGCTCAAACGCTGGTTGGTGTAGCCCCAGGACCCAAAACACACCCGCCATGCAGACGTCCGACGCCCGACAGAGCCGCGTTTGCGCCTTCTGGGGATCTCGACGGCCGGGGACCTAATCCAGACAGCCACTGCCAAGCGAGAGCTGAAGAGACAAGAAAAACAAACGTCAAGCCAACGCGACGAGAAGAAGAAACAACCAGCGGTATTTTCCATCTGCTTTGCCTTTCTCGCGATCGTCCGTCCTGTCGAGGATATTCGGGAGGGGTTATCCCTCCGTTCGGGCTGGGTGAACCAGCCTGGCCGGCTCGTTTCGTCCGAACCTGTGCAACGTTGTTGATACTACGTACATGTACATATATGCCGCTGCGTTGGTTCTGCGACCATTCCGGCCGATCCTCACGTCAACCACGTTTCCAGTCCTCAACCGTTTCTCACCCACCCCCACCACCGCTTCCAATGAAGCGGGCGTTGACCCGTCCCGCGTGAATAAAACAGCGAACACTCCAACCCCAAAAAAAAAAAAAAAAGAAGAAAAAACCGGAAGAAAAAAAGGAGGAAAAAAAAGGAGGAAAAAAAGGCGATGTCGGCTGCCGACCTAACCCCGGCGCTATCTCCATCCTTCACTGACGAGTGTGGTGGAAGTGAGGGTCAATAGCGAGGACGTGGAAGAGTCTGTCCAAACGGCTCTCGGGGTCGGACTTGCCCACCGCATCGAGCCTTACGCGGCTAATTATGCTTCAATGTCCAACGAACGAGTCAAAAAAAAAAAAAGAAAAGAAAAAAGCCTGCTACATACTAATGGCATGGCCGTAGGTTTGCATTCTCTAGTCGTACACCTACATGTTAAAGTCTATACAGAGAAACATACATGCATATTACATAGTACTGTAGGTGGTATTACGCAGCGTCTCATGCAGGCGTACGTTTGCTTGCATCCAGCCAATCGCACCCACATGCGCGCCCGTAAGCCCAACCCAACATTCGTTCACCACACCCCGAATGAAAACGCATCTGACCTTACACACGGAAGAACGGGACAAACAGCCCAGAAAAAAAAGGAAGTACAAGACCGGCGTGTATGTATGTGTGTGTGTGCGTTTGCTCGTAAGAGCCAGCTGGCGCGTTGCATTGTGAGACACCGCAAGGCCAAGAACCGTGCGTATTCTGGATGGAGACCACAGAAATATGTGGATGTCTCGGAACGCTGGGTGTCGTCGCGCACGGTCAGCAGGACTGGTTCCGGTTCCGGGTGGGAAAGACGTGCACGACCTACGTCGGCGAGAGAGCACGGGCATGTGGACTTGCTGCGTTCGCGCTTGTAGCCCGGCGATGTCTGTTTCAACTGGATGAAACTGTGTGTTACAGGACGTGGACGCCTGTGCATGTCTGGGACACTACGGAGGAGATGCCTGGATCTTTGCAGCCGAATGGCAAGAAAGAAGAACTCTCTTATTATATTTGGATATCGCCTCTTGAAGACGTAGGAAAACCACTGCCCAACTCTACTCCGCCGGGAGCGTGGCCTGCAAGAACGCCTCCACCTCGTCGATTTCCTGCGGGCACGCCGAGTGACCCATACCGCTGTGGCAGAGTGGCACAACGGTCAGTTAGTTGCACACCAGACTCTGGCTTGACATTAACCCTACACGAGGGGGAGGAAATGACATTTCCCGGGGAACAGCAGAGGAAGGGCGGAAGACTCACTGGTAGATCTTGTGCGTCACATCGATACCCAACGCACTGAGAAGATCCTTCGACGCCTTGTTGATCGCGGGCCCGATCAACTGGTCCGCCGAGCCATGCGCGAGGAACACCGGCGTATCACGCCCGGCATCTGTCAGCATGTCGCGGAACTTCCCCGCGAGCGGCAGCCAGCACGACATGCCGACAACGCCCGCCAGCCGCGGCGCCGGCTTGGTGAGCCCGGTCAGCAGCGCCATGGCGCCGCCCTGCGAGAAGCCGCCCAGCACGATGCGGTTGGCGGGGATGCCGCCGTCGATCTCCTTCTGCACGAGCTCGCTCAGGTAGTCGCGGGTTTTGAGCATGCCGGGCTCGTCTTCGTTGGTGCGCATTACGTCGGTGGGGCCGGCTAGCGAAATCTGTGGTGGTGGAGAGCGAAAGAGAGCGGAGGGAGGTAGTGGGACTAGGTTAGAGTACATGGCCGACTCGAAGGGAGGGGGACGGGGATGGGGACCACGATGTGCGTCGTGAGGGTGTTACTGGTGTGTCTACGTGCTGTGCTCAAGCTCTCGCACAAGACATGAGGGTTGCGAAAGACACTACCCAGTAGCGACACCGGAGGGAACCACGGAGCTTACAATGTCGAACCAACCAGGCATTTGGTAGCCTCCATTCTGTAGTTGAGAGGATCAGTCAGTGGCTAGGGGAACATGCTAGGGACCAATGTGATGGACACATGGCAGGCTTATTGAGGATGGAGCTGAGTTGAAAAGAGGGGATAAGAGGTGCCTAGACGTGACGAGGAGCACATGTCAAGGCTAAGTCATAGATTGATATAGGGATGAGGCCGCTGTTGTGGCTATTTCCATAGAATAGCTGCGCTGCGGGATATACAAATGCGGGTAGTGGTGGATAGTGGTAGCACCACGGTGTAGAATGCGCGATTGTGAATGGATGGAGGGGCTGAGGGGGTAGTCTTGATAAGAAGAGGATGCAAAGCGGAGAGAGGGGAATGGGGAATAATGAGAAGCATAAAACCTCTCTCTCACCGAGAAGAAGGAACACAAACGAAGCAAGATAAAAAAAAAGATGAGGGGATGGAAAGGATAGAGTTGAGCCAGAAGCCCAGAAGAAGAACCGTTGAGAAGAAGAAGAGTTGGGGGGCCGAAGACGAGATGTCCGGCCGGCACCGGGACTGGGCAAAATAGGGATTACTCACACAGGTAATGGGAATGGTGGGAGCGTTGGGCAGCACAAACTTGACATGGTCCAAGCGGTTGCGCGCCCGCCAGTTGATCATAACGTCGATCCAGCCATTGCCCGAGTCGCCGAGCCCGTGGGCGAAGATCAGCGTGGCCGTGTGGCGGCCGGAAGCTTTGACGATAAGCGGGGCGGCGCCAGCAGCAGCAGAAGCCATCTCGGATTTCGGGGGGCGAGCCGCCGACGTGGTGGTGGTGGTGGTAGAGGTTGGAGGTGACGGAACGTCGGGGGCAACAGTGGCGTCTGGACTACCGGACAAAGGATGGGCCAGGGAGTCGGAGTCTCCGGCTGCGCAGGTCGGGATTCGGATAAACAGGTCACGGCCGGGTCCGGGGCAAATGGCGGCGAAGGTGGTGGTTGTGGTGGTGGTGAATGTTGTTGTTGTTGTTGTTGGAGTCTGAGAGAGGAGGACGCGGGTTTGCGGATTGCGGGGCGGCAAATACTGCAGCGTTTCTTGATCTTGGGTGGCGGAAACGGGACCCAAAAGTGTGAAACACAGGGTCAGCACAACCAGCACCACAGTGGATGAGGTAATACAGCGCTTGTTGCTGGAACTAGAGCGGTGACTGGCCATTGTCAGTATGTTTTTCCGTCCCTTCCAGAGCTGTTTTCTAGAGGCGGTTGCGTGTTCCTGATATAGCACAGCTGCCGTGCATTTTGCTGATATATCACCAACGTGTGGAGTCCGTGATTACCTGATCATCACACATCTGGTGGCCGGAGTGATTGTAATTTAACCCGTCAAAAGGGATCGGATAAGGGGCCTGAAGATGTCTGGGGGGATCCGCTGAAGATGATGGCGAATGGGCCCGCCGCTAAAAGTGGCGAGATTTTACTGGTGGGAGGTCTGGCTGCGAAAGCAGAAATGGCGCCGATATCATGGAAAAGACGCCCGGATCACGCCCGCGATCATCGGCTAAAGCAGGAGTTCGGGATTTCGCAGTGATAAGGCTCTGGTGGTGTGCATAACTGGGAAGGAGGGAAGATAAGAAGAAGAAGCAGATGAAGGCTGTGTGGCTCTATGAGTGTGTAGGGTCGGACAGTTGCATAACCCTAAGATATCCCACGTTTACCCTCAATTTGAGTCTGACTTCGAGACCGTTTTCATTTCTTCCGGGATGATATTTTTAGACTTTTACCGCGCCGGAGATTGACCTCGCGTGTCCTGTCATTCCTCAGTCCTGCGACGAGCGGGCAGAAAGAGACTCTTCACAATGGAAGCTTGCGTATGCCCCGCGACGTATGGCCATGGTGTGCTTGAATTTCGCACGTGCATTCCAGCAGAAACCAAGCTATTGTGGCTGGCTGGGCGCCGGGGTCGATGGCAGCTGAAGACAGCCTTTAGTGGTGTTCTTGTGGCATGCTGTGGTTTCACTCCGTTGTTGAAGACAACCGCGCCGGCTGCCCTCTACAGTTCAGTATCTCTTCGATGCTCATAACCCTTATTCTCATCGGCTGTCAACGGCCCGTCAAGGAAGCGCTGAGTAACTCCCGTTGTCTGTGGTATTCCTGAAAGGCACATACGAACTGCATTACGGAGTGTTTCTACTCCTCAACCCACAGCTCCTTGCGATGTCGGGAGATTCTCCCTTTCCCTTCCCAATTCCTCAGTTAACCTCACTCAGTCTAGCGGGGAGATGCGCTGCATTCATCTGGCGGCTCCAAAAAAGGGGCCTAGCCCACTTACGGGAAAGTCCAGGCACCCACATAGTGCAGTCCACAGCAGCTCAGGGGAAAATCCGAACGTTAATCTATGTCTCCTTGGCCTTGACCTGTACGATGTAATACTTCTCCCGAACCAGAGCAGCCGGTCACCGCCAGGTGCTACCCGTACTTACGTAGCACGTCCGCAGCGTACAAACTTACCTTTCGTGCAAAGAGTGGTAAAGCCCAGACTTTCCAAGCCTTGGAACGAGAGACCACCAGCCAATGCCGCCGCCAAGCTCGCTGAAAGTCCAAGGTTTTCAAGAAGTCTAGATGCGGCGCCCAGGCGTCCTAGCGCGTGTTGCGCGCGCTGAAAGGAAAAAAAAAAATCACAGCGGAGCTTGCCTGTCTCTCTGGTCTTATCTCACCGACTTCCTTTTACGCGTCACTTTTGACGGCCGGAAATAATCAGAGGACGAAGCTGGCAGACAGTGTGGATTTGTCGAGCACATACTGTTGCATTCGACTTTTGGAAAAGGTAAAGGCGGAAATCTCTGGGTTCGATTCATCGTCACCCCCACTGTAAGTCCAGCCTAGACATATAAAGATCCCTGGGAACGGTAAGTCCGCAGGCCTCGTGGTGTGTACTGTATATGCTATAGGAGAAGTCGAAAGCCACTTCTAAACTAACACTGATATGCCACGGGCACGGAAAGTGGAGAGAGAGAGAGAGAGAGAGAGAGAGAGAGACTTAAGGGAGGGTGGCCATGATTGCGCTGGTATTGTCTGGTAGGGAGAAACGAGGCAGTATCTTCAACTACAGTAAATCTCACGATTGCTTCGTAAGGAGGCAGTCCTTATCTACCTGCTACGCTATCAAGAGAGCGAGGGAACAGTCCATTCTGACCGAGATACGTGAAGATCGTGGGGAAGGAGCGGAGCAGTACCAAAACGGCAGGACGCAAACGAAGCTGCCGTGAGTTGCTTCAATATGAATCGCTGCATCTGTCACGCGATGAGAGCTGTAAGTTGTAAGTAAGTGAATTTGCACCACGGAGAGCTGGCGACTCTACCCACTGTATAAGCAAAGAATTCCACCGAAAACTCTCTTGGCTGGATTCTGCACTGTGCCTACGTGCTGACCGCTGCAACCGTGCTGCACCTGCCCACGCTGAATGTGGTTTGCACCTGCAGTTTGGTCTACAGCGCACCCACCACACCCATGCTTTCACCCCACCCCCAAGATAGAGCCAAGCTTATTGGCGTTCGTATACGTAGAGAAGGGGCGATCTTCAGATGCAGTTTTTTGGGGGGTGAGGGAGGGAAGGAGGGAAACACGCTCGCGCCTTCTCTCCCGCGACCTTCAGGACACATGCCCGTGGACGGCATGCCGCGCATGTATCTGACGATCATTTTTATCGGTCGCAAAAAAAAAAAAAGAAAGTGAAGGAGCAGAGCATGCGGGAAGGAGTGAGTCTTCGTTTGCTCCTTCTGCTTTTGCTCGGCTATTGCAAGTATGCCACTTAGATGCATTGAATCGAGCCCTCCCTCCCTCCCCTTTGATCGCATAATCCCCCGATAAGGGAAACAACAACTGTGTGGGTGGGATCTTGTATCTTTTATTTCCGGCTGCACCTCTTTAATCTTCTTCCTCTCTTCCTTTCTCATTCTCTCTCATTCATCATAATATCGTCGTCACTCTATCCCTGTAACTCATCACTGATTGCAAATATTTCGTTTTCTTCTTGTCCCTCGTTCGCAAACCCCCTTTTTCTTGAGGGTTTTTTTCTTCTTCCTTTTTTTTCTTCTTCCTTTTTATTTTTATTTTTATTTATTTTTATTTTTTATTTAATTTTTATTTTCTTCTTTTTCTCTCGTCTTCATTCTCTTCACGTGAAGAAATAATCATTATCTTTTTTCCCTCTCGTCCAATGCAAGCAAACCGACACATATCGTGACTCCCGTTCTCCGGCTTCAGTTTATTGTGTGCCTCTTTCTCTTCCACGCGAAGACGCGACCTTGAACACCTTTTTGCTCTCGATAACTTGCCTTCATGACTCTCTCACATTTCTCTATCACCAAGCCTCGTCACATGATTGTGGCCGTTCGTTAACCTCCACGCCTCCAATTCCGTTCGCGTTTCTCTGGCGGCCGACCGTGAGTTGTGTCGCCAGCAAGGCTTTGGCCTTCGACTGTCGTTTCTGATTCTGAACGCGTAACTTCCCACTTTGCCCTTCGACCCCAGTTGCCGCTGGAAGTTTGACCAAGTCTGACGCCGCCTTGTTGACTTGGACTCTCTGTCCAGTCACTCGCCACTCGTTAGAACATCAACCAACCCTCTCTGTTCTTTTCGACACCTTCGTTTCTCTCCAGCCTCACTTCAACTTCTTCCTCTGCGAACATCCGTCACCATGTTCGTCCGAAACTTCGCAACCGCCTGCCGGTTTATCCTGCTGACGCTTCTGGCCATCATCGCCGTGGTAACTATCGATCTCATGCGGGAACATTCCATAATCATCAAGTATAAGCCACTTGGTATGTACAGTGCTGTGCTACGTGGAATGCAGGCAATGAATCCGCAATCGACCGCCCACTTCCCCCTAAAAATCCCAAACTCCTTCATGCCAGCGCCACGTGCTGACTGATTCTTTTCCCTGTAGTTGACGAGTATCTTCCCGACAACATCGCCGCCGTCGACGGAACGAAAATCGACGTTGAGGACTTCGTCCACGCCATCATGGACCCCTCCGACACCACCATCCTCAAAGTTTCGTGCCCTCTCACCACCAACTCGACCCGATACGGCTATCTCCAGCACCTCAGACCCAAGCACGCCAAACACAAGTGGTTTTTTGCCCTGAATCTGCGCCAGGTGGTCGGCCTCCTGCCAAGACTGATGGGTTCTATCATCATGGCAGCCAAGTATCTTGGCCCTGAGAACTGTGTCTTGTCTATTGTCGAGGGAAACTCCGAGGATGGAACCGACCGCGTGCTCCTTGCGCTTCAGTCCGAACTCGACAAGATCGGCCTGCGTTACCACTATGTCACGTCGAACGTCAACCCCGGAAACGGCCACCGCATCGAACGCCTCGCCGAGCTGCGGAATCTTGCTATCGCTCCCCTTCTGGCCGACGGCGGCCGCGGCACGGGCACGAAGAGACACCCCGATTTCGGCCCAGATACCCGCATCATCTTCCTCAACGACGTAACCGCCTGCCACGAGGATATCCTGGAGCTCGCCCACCAGCTGGAATGGCTGGGCGCTGATATGACCTGTGCTATGGACTGGGGCCATGTCACCGCCGAGCCGACCTTTTACGACGTGTGGGTGGCTCGCGCCATCAACGGAGACTCGTTCTTTGCCATTCCGGAGTCCGGCAACTTCGACTATGCCCAGGACATCTTCTTCAGCCACGAGGAGAGCCGAACCCGCTTCCTGGCCCACAAGCCGACCCAGGTGTTTGCCTGTTGGAACGGAGCCACCGCCATCTCCGCCGCGCCATTCCTCGATGCCAAAATTACCTTCCGCGCCGAACACGACGGCGAGTGTCCGTCGGGCGAGCCGACCCTGCTCTGCAAAGACATGTGGCACGCCGGCTACGGCCGGATTGCCATTGTGCCGTCGGTCAACCTGGAGTACTCAACACGATACGGCCAGCAGATCAAAGACGAAAAGGGCTACGTGGCCGACCTGATCCGCGGCGAGGACAAGTCGTACAAAATCAACTGGGCCGGCCCGCCCGATTTGGTGCGGTGTATGCCCAACTGGAAAGACCAGCACTGGCGGGCATGGAATGAGTCGATGACAGCGTAGAGGCAGAGATACCCTCTGGCTGTCCGTAGCTTTTCCTGTTTCTCGCCTCTTGCTCACGGGTCCTAATGATTTGCGTGTTGATTTGATTTTGTTTGCTGCTTTTTTTCTTTGTCAATGAATGATGATGCGCTCAAGATACCGGCTAGATTTTACACTGCGTTTCTCAGCCCCTTGCCTGTTTTTCTTTTTCTTTTCTGTTAGACCGAGTTCCGTCGTTCTTTTGCATTCGATATCATTCGTCTCTTCCGACTTTCACATTTTAGCACATTATGCGGGGCTTGATTCTTTTTCCTTCTGCGTTTGTAGCGGTGGCGGGGGGTTACCGTCTTTTTTTTTTCTCATCTGTGGCCAGCACATGGTACATACATGCATTTGCATCTAATCTGCACTGACAAGCGAATACATCTTTTTTTCCGTCTTTTCTATTCTTCGTCTGTTGTCTGGTATGGAGTGGAGTGTCTTGTTGTTCGGGGGGTATGTGTGTTTCTGAGTATCATGATGTTGACACGGATATTCACGGGGGTACACGAGTGGATGACGATGATAGGTGGAGATGTCACACTAGGGCGGACACAATATCCAAAGAAGCTTGTGGGAGTTGCGCTCAAACGAGTACAACGGACACAGAGAACACAGGCCAACGAGCGGTAGAAGGTCAGGTTCTAGGGACTTGAAGCAGCTTGATTAAACTAGCACTTGTAGGAAATCTAAGACACAAGAACTCGAAAAAAAAAAGGTTGAAAGTCAAAGTCAGGAGTTGAAAGCAAAAAGAAAGAGAGAACTCCAGAATGGAAGAACCCGGCGGTATATCTTGGATACCGTAACCCCCCTAAATACACCCCGCTCGGCACCGAAAAAACAAATAATAAAAAAAGCAAGAAACGAAGAAGAATACGTCTAGAGGAAAGAGAGTACATTGGGAATAAGATAACAGATCCAGTCATGAAGAAACAAGTCAGAATACAAGAACAGGGAGCGAAGGAGTGATCCGAAAGAAAAGTCCAATCTGGGGACTTCGGGGAGACAATCTAGGGTGGCACATGAAGAGAACGGTAGAGGAAAAGAGACCGCTAAAGGAGTGGACGAAGTGAAAAGGGGAAGACTATTTAGCTTTGGAATAGTCGACCCCCCCGGCAAGGAAGAAGAATGCAACCGAGGCAATCTAGGTGTGATTGGCTGGATGATGGGCGACTCAGACAACCATCTCCTCGTTACACCGCACAACCTCGCACAGCGATCGGAGGAACAGCGGGTCCAGCTCCGCCTGGCCGGCACGCGACGCCAGCAGCGCCTTGCGGATAACCTCGGACGCGCCGTGGTCGGGCACGCTGCGCAGAGTCACGACCAGTTGGGCGATGCAGCGCGCAAGTCCGGCCTGCAACTCGCGGGCTACAGCGGGATCCGCAGCCCCCGAAGCCGCAGCCACAGACACGGCAGTGGTGGGCGCCGGGGAGGCGAGCGGGGCGGACACCGGGGTGGATGCGCGAGGCGGGGCGAAGAGCCCGGAGAAGCCGGTGCGCAGACGCGGCGACGCTGCGCGAACAATCATGCGCGGGCTGGCTGGACTCTCCACCGGCGCGGGCGCGGCGCGGGGAGGGTTGGCAGGCTCCAGACCCAGTAGGTGCGCCGCCTTCTTCGGGATATCGATCGCGTCCTCGGCCACCGCACCCGCCACCGACGCATGAGCTGACGCTGCGGCTGCATGGTTGCGCGAGAGCGCGGCGAACTGCAGGCTGTGGCGGGCTGATCCGGCGCCATGGTTGTTTAGTAGACTCGCGGTTGAGCTGCTGCTTGCGGCGGACGATTTGGGCGCGGCGGGGCACACAGACGACGGGGCGGTGGAAGACTGTGCGAGCGCGGACATGTAGTTGTACGCGACCAAATGCGCGTACAGGGCGTCAAGGAGATCGTCAGCGCCGGCGGTGAAGATGTTCTTCAGCGGGATCCACGGCGTGTTGCCCGCAGAGGCAGTGGTGCCGTGCTGCACGGTCGGTGCGAGGGACTTGGCGTCGTCAGCGCCAGACGCGGGCTGCTGGCCGGCACGGGAGACAGTGCGCAGGGAGCTGATCGACGCGCTGCGGCGCGATGAGAACGCCTTCACTAGGTTCCAGGCACGTCCGCGATGGCTCGGTGCCACCGCGGGTACCGGCGATTGCTGCGGCTGGAGAGTTGCGCCGGAGCGGGGCTTCGGGGCTGGCGAGGCGGAAACAAGCGGCGGCGTGAGACTGCGGGTCGTGTCGGTCTCAGTGGCCAGGTGGCGGAGCTTGCGTGCACAAGTCCGAATCGCTTCTACCGATTCAGATGAGGTCACCATCATTGTCTGCGGGAAGGCGGCAATCGAAGTCCGCAGAGATTCTGTCACCTCGGCCGGCAGAAGCAGCAGGGCCGAGCGTGATTGCTCATCGTTTCCGGTCGCAACTGAGTCTGCGGATGAGGGTGACGCGACGACAAGGGACGTTTCGAGCCAGGCCTGGATGTTGGGGGTGGTTGAGACGGGTGTCTGCGGCCGCATTGACACCGCCGCGGCGTCCATCAGGGGAGTGCTGGCCAACGATCTGGACAGCGGCGACCTGGAGTCCCAGCCGGCGCGCTTGATACTTGCCCCCGAGATATCGGGCTCCGAACCACACCGACTAACCGGCATCGACCCCGGGCGCTTCAGCCGCAAGCTCGGCGTAGTTGGCACGGCCGACATGCTCCGGTGCTTGGGGTTCACCACAAAGGGAGACGCAGGCCGATCCAGGAACGCCGCGTGTCGGTCGATGGCGGGCGACAGGCAGGTAGTCATATCGGCCTGCTCCTCCCATTCTAGCGACTCAACACTGCTGGTATCCGCGGTAATGCGCGCGCCGCCAAGTTCAGACGATTGCGACGAGCGCACCCGGACGTGGCCGGGTGGCGGGGGAACATCTGGCGGCGGCGAAATCGAGCGGTCTTCCGATGTGCAGTGAGACACTGGGGAGTACGTGGACGAAGTGGCCAACCCAGGGATGCCGGGGGTCTCGGGAACAGGCGGGGTGTCGGAGTACCCGAACGAAGCTTTGGCGGGCAGTCGGGACGGCAAAGAGAAGGTGCGGCTGTAAGAAAGCGAAGCCGGCCGGGCCTTCTTCTTGCTCTTGAATTTCGACTTGGGCCGCACCGGAGCATTATCTTCCTCGCTGTCGGAATCCGGGTCGATCCAGCTCGACCGTGCGCGGAAGTTCGTCAGGCTGGAGGTGCGGGGTCCAGGCGTCACCGCGATGTTGTCGACAGAGAGCGTCGACCGGGCGGCAGGCGGGGGTGCTGGTGGGGCCGAGCGGTCGCGGAACGAGGGAATGGTGGGGGGCTCCATGGCGTCGGAGTCCTGGTCGCTGTAGTCCGAGCCTGTGCTGCCGTGCACATCGTCGTCCGAGCTCGGATCGTCCAACAGCATCCCACTCAGCGTCGAGTACGGGTTGAACTGGCACGAATTGCCACCGAACTCCTCGATGGCGCCGAGAGAATGAACTCTGGACATGACCTGTTCCAGCGCCGTCAAATCTGGTAGTGGTTGGCCGTAGACTTCATCGATGGCGTCCACGGCGGCATGTGTGATAAAGTGGCGGTTGGATGGGGTGACGGTGAGCTTTGTGGACGGCGGACCGGCGGTCATGTTCTTGGATTCAAAGACCGAGCTGGACGCCTCCAAATCTTGGGCGAGAAGCTCGGCGAGGTTTCCCAGCAGGGTGGGTTCGCCGTGTGCCATGATTGCGGTTGTTGATGAGGGTGGAAAGAGGGTCGGCCAGGCAGAAGAATGTGTATTGTGGGAGAGAGAAAAAAAGAGAGAGAAAGGAATAGCTTTACACCAGAGAGAAGGGACGTTGGGTTGGGGGAGACGGAGAAAGACTTATATGAGACCCATCGACAAACGCGGCTCGTCAGAGCAACAAAAGATAGAGAAGGATAAAAGAAGGCAAAAGGAAGTGGCGAGAAGGGAGAAAAGATAGCCGGCACAGGGAGATGGAAAAGCAGGAGGCGAAAATAGAGAGAGAGGGAGAGAAAGCGAAGAAGCAGATACGTGAAGCTTTAAAAGATCTGGGTAAGCTCCCTTAAACGGTGGGAGAAACAAAACAACTTAAGTATACAAGGAAGAGGAGGAAGATGACTGGAATGGCGGAGAGACACACACGAAGGGAGAGAGAGAGAGAGAGAGAGAGAAAAGAGGGAGACGAAAAAGGATATGTCAGGATGAAGCAGTGAAAGGAGAAGTGAGAAACAAGGAAGAAAGAGAGAGAGTGAGAGAGTGAGGATAACGAAAAGAAGAAGAAGAGAAACGAGCAAGGTAAATTAGTACCGTAGACGAGAAGTGTCAAGGTGGTAACAGGTATCACCTGGAAAGGTCCCAAGCCGAATCTCAGGGTGAAAAATACTGTGTAAGAGAAGACGTAGGCTGTACTGTAGTGTTCTGACTTGGGGAAAGGTTGTACAATTGCCGATAGCACAAATTTCGTGGCGTACGGGATTTGTGAAGTCTTGTACTACGTATACAGTTGGGCCCCGGCGCTCGTTGTATCACCTTTTTGAGGGGGAGAAGTGGAGCAACGGTTGTGTAAGGTGGGAGAAACACGGTTCGCTGGTTGTATTCTCCTTTTCCCGTCGTTTCTTTTGCTGTCTGGATCGTCCAGTTAGTACGACTCCGTATATCAATTTCCTGCTCACGATCAAGACGGTTAGTCCATCTGGCACTCACACACTTAGACTGATGAGTTGTAGCTTCAAAAGTGGAAGTGCAGAATCGCGGGATGTTGGGCTTAATCCTCTTTGGGAAGTCAGACTGTGGATGTGTCCGACCCTTGCTGTTGCAGGGAACTGGTCGAATAGGGAGTAGAACCCACTGAGCGAGAGGGAACCACACAAAGTGAGACAACTAACACACACAGACTAGACGAGACGTGCAAGGTATACATAAGGAGAAGAAAAATGAGAGACAGCTTACACGTCCTGGTTGGTGTGTTCGTTCGTATGTGCTGAGAGACAACGCGAGTCTGTACCCCTCTGCAGAGACATCAATAACATCATCATTATCATGCAACGATGTCTGCATCTGTTCAGCTCTCTCACTCCGTCCAGATCGTTGTGCATTGCGGTCGCGAGCGGTCAACTGGTACTGGAACAGAAGCCTGACAAGGGACGACTTTGGGACGTTGTGGATGAGTGGATGTGAATGGGAACATGCCCGGATTTGCTCTTAGCCTTGCATCGTGCAGGGACCCCCAATTTTTTTTTTCCCTCGCTCTGCTCCTGGGAAAACCCTGATATCGACCCATGTCAGTGGTTAACGAGCCCATTCTCATGCTGTGATAGGGGGGGGGCCACAGGTCCCTGGACGTGCAAAAAAAGGAAACAGAGTAACATTGTGTTGCATTTACTTGTGAGCATGGCAAGCCTCAATGTGCTAAGTTCGTCCGCCTCAGCCAATCCTGAGACGGGTTGGGTGGGCGAGAGTTCACGGGGATATGTAGCAAGGCGTTCCTTATTCGGCAACGCGCACGACCTTTGGCGATGGGTCAGCCTCAGACGAGCAGCATGTCTCTGGGCGGTTTTATAGGACAACACAGACGATCTCGCGAATACTTGTGGACTGTGTTGTTTGTTGTTGGCCAGTTCAACGTCTCAGATATCAGAGACAGCCAGCACACGGACTTGGTCGAGATGGTTGGGTGAGACTCCACGTTGGGAAAAACAGGGAGTAAGTAAGACACGAACAAAAAGAGGCAAACGCCACCCGGCGACTAGGTAGGTAGAAGATGAAAAAGGGGCCAGCCAGGCACAAAAATCACCGGAGCGGAGCAGACACACCGATTTGGGGGTTGGACCAAGTGTTGGCCAATTCAGAGACAAACCTTTCGGGCTGATTTGCTATTGCTTTCAGACAGTGGATCTCGGGTGTTTTTTGGAGTAAAAACTCACGGCCTTCGTAAGTTTTGATCAGAGATGTGCGCGGCGCGCTTAAGGAGCTTTAACAGCCGTCACCTTTGGATGTGCTCACAAGGAACAACCCAGACCGAATTGTTCGTCTTTGGATCTGGTCGTGTTTGCATATCTGCTGAGATTGATTCGTTTCCCTTGAACTAAATCCAGATAGCTGGCCGCATGTCTGCGGTATCTTCGTACCTCTACTATAAGCTCCTCTGATATAATTGCAATGTTAACGGCTGAACTTCAACCCAACTCCTGTGTGGACCACGCATGCAGGTACCGGCCATGACTTGACCTCCCAGCGTCACATCGGAGCGAAACTCGAAATTGCTGCTCCAGATATGGCCGCTCCAGAATGTTCAGAAGCAAGGCTGGTTGAATTGCGAGGTTGTATCGTAGAAGCAACTGGGGCGTTCCGTGAAACTGGGCAGCGACAGAAATCTCGCAGTTTTTGTACCAGTTTCCTGTTCGCTACCACCGTGACAGAGACACAACAGTGCTGAAAAGAGGTCCCGAATAAAACAAAAAACCACGCTGTATGTGTGGTGCGACAGGGGGTTTGAGTGTCCGAATAAGCGAGGATGCAGTGCACGCAGAACTTGGAAATTCAATCAATATTAACGTGCGTCGCTAGTCAACCGGAAGTCTGGTTCTGCAATTCTGGGTGCATGTCAGCTGCTAATGTGATCCTGTTCGATAATTCGAACGGCGGTCAAGAAGGATTGATTCCATGCAATAGAAGGCATATAGAACAGACCTGAAGCCCGCGGAAGCCAGTGTCTGGAACCGAATCGACGGGGAAAGTCAAATGACCAGCCGAGATAAGTGACTCCAACAGAACGTCGGCTCTGGGCTAGGCTTCCCAGATCAGTTTCGACACGTATGTTGATTTCTGGGTGAATCGTCTTCGCCGTACATTGAGGGAAAAACGCGGCGATATCTGGCCCATTGGACCGTCTCTCCCCCCCATCGGCCGACCGTGTTTATCTCGTTTCCTAGAAACAGTTGTCAGTTTGATGATCTGGCCCGGTCATGTCATAATGTCAGATCAGGAGAGCCCGATGGATTTGCACTCTCGGAGTCAGGGGGACGAGGGACGGACAATCCACTGACTGACCTGTCTTCAGCTTGTCTCCCTGCTAGCACCACCAGTAATTATGAACGCTGCCATTAGTGCAAGCTCGCGGGGATGCAATATTGGGAATCTGCTTTTTTCCATATAGGGCTTTTCCGATCACGTCTTAGGGATGCTCGATAGGTGAAGAACATATCACAATGGCCGGAGAATTAACGGGAACAACGAGGAGGCCTGTGAATAAACATGGATCACATCGACTATTGGAATCAAGTCGACGTATCGCACCGTCAGTCCAAGACTTCACTCAACTCGTCTGAGTCTTGCAGGCACGTACCTGGAATTCGACTTGTCGCTCTTCCGCGCTGACGAGTGGGCCCGGCCCGGACTTGGTGGATTTGCCTCTCGTCTCCTAGTGAAGCTTATCCACGCCTGTGCACATGAGCCGCCAGGTGAAATAAAGGAGAACATGGATGAAGCTATTCCCAAATCAGAGTTGATGAGATTGGAAGAGAGGAAAATTCAGATTGCATTATGTAAATCCAAACCCTACTAATAGCCCACAAGACGATTAATTTACGACATCGTTAAACACGGCAGGTGCGCACTACCTAGAGGCTCGCTTTTACAAACGGCAGGATCTCGAGTCAATCGAACCTGCCGTCGTCGATAAACGAGGGCAAGCCACCTCTGGCGCCCTAAATAACACGTTTTCTGAAGCGATGACTGTAGCGTTCTCGTCGTGATCGTGATGCATATCGTCATGTACATCCGACGAAGATGCAGACTGTGTTTGTATGTAGGTACATACTGGTTATCAAGGGTATCTTTCCACCAATCTTGGCGCCTATCCCTAATTTTAAACCCTAGCCCTAAAGTACTCTTTTTAATCAAAACAAAAATTCTTCTCCACAGCTACTTCTTCTTCTTCTTCTTCTTCTTCTTCTTCTTCTTCTTCTTCTTCCTTCCTTCGTACCAACTAATTTTCTTCCTGCCAACCTTCTTCCTGCCAACCAACTTCCTTCCTGCCAACCAACTTCCTTCCTGCCAACCAATTTTTTCCTACAAAATAGGCGCTACACGAAACCGAGTCCGTAAAGAGAGAGAGAGAGAGAGAGAGAGAGAGAGAGAGGCATTTAGAGAGAAAAAGAGAGAGAAAGAGAGAGACACGCACACAGAGAGAAAAAGAGAGAGAGAGAGAGACGCACACACACACACAGAGAGAGAGAGAGAGACACAGAGAGGGAGAGAGAGGGGGGTGTCCGATTTTTGGCGGGCGTGGAGTACGGTAGCTGGGCTCTGGTCCTGAGTTCTGCGCTGGGCTGTGGTGCTGGCTTCCCTGAATGCCTTTTAAGAATTGAAGACTGGGCTCTGGTACTGAGTTCTGGGCTGGGCTCTGGTGCTGGCTTCCCTGAACAACTTATCTAGTCAATGCCTTCAAGAATTGAAGAGTCAAGGCAGGATACAAAGCAGGGGGGGTGTATGCTCGGTTCCTGGACCCCCATAGAAGTAGCGCTAAAAGACCCACTAAAAAGATACTTCTTAACATCCTTGTTGGATTTTAGCGTTTGGTGGAAACTTTTACTGGTATGATAGTATATATATTCACCGCTATATATGCCTCAGCTTGTCCTAAGTTGGCTTTTCTTCATTTCGCAGTTGCCCGAATCTCTAAAGGAGAGATCCAGAAGAGAGAGAAAATTCACTCTCGCACTAATGCAGGTGTCAAGGGGGCACGGCCGCGCGAGCGCGCAAACGAGGGACGGGATGACACGGATATTCAGCGCATTCTAATGTGCCCATGCACGGAACTTCCAGGCCGTGCCTGCGATGGAGACGTGCTTCTGCATGTTGGAAAGATTGGATCCAGCTTGGGAGAAAGACCAGTCTGTTCAGTGGGACGTTAATATGTGTAGGGCTGCTTCTCAGGAGGATAGAACAACCCCATTGGCTTCAACTGTGGTATCATGACAGCCACACCTTTCAATCCGGATTCTCACTGTCAGCTAGAAAGATATGCTGATACATGAAATATCTCCAGGTCGCTTGGCGAAGAGATTGGATGTGGTTGAGTTCCCTGATTCTGGTCCGAGTACGGGTTAAACCCTTATTCTATCTCCCACCTGGCACCAACTGACAGGCAAAAAAAAAAAAAAAAAGGAAAAGGAAAAGGAAAAGAAAATCCCGGAGGATCACCAACATTGCTATTTGCAAGACAACACCAACCGCTTGACCCTGACTTCACTCTACAGATACCCTGCACAGAAATCTTCGTTGACCTTGACCAGACTCCAAGTTCATATCCACCACATCCCTCGTCCAGCTCATCCTCGCTAGCAACCCGCCATGGCGGACCTTCTCTATGCTGCAACCACCAGCGGCCCGTCAGCCACATCCAACTCGAGTACACGCCGGCTCAGCGTATTCCAACCGGGACTCCCCGGTGTCCAGGAGTTCAAGAGCTGTGCATCCGGGGTGAACTGCCTCGCGAGTAACAGCACACACACCTTCGCTGCGCAGAAGGACAAGGGCCAGGTGCAGGTGTACCGGCTGTTCAGCGCAGGCCAGCCGGACTTTGTGCCGTTCGGTGAGAAGATCACCTCGGTATGCTGTGTAGACGAGGTGCTGTGTCTCGGTACTCAGGAGGGGCGTTTGATATTGTGGGAGGTACGTGTTCAGGTGCTCCCTTTTCGTGGCTGTTTACGTGGCGAGCCTGCATGGTTGTTGTCTAGGCTCCTCAAGCCATCGGCGACACACCTGTTTCAACAGGCCGGCATATACCATTTGATATCTCACAGATACTGACGTTCTCTTCAGACATTCACTGGCCGGCAAATAACAACACCGCGCAGCCACGTGCAGGCAGTCACATGCGTGACAGCCGGCCCGCACCACATCCTGTCCGGGTCTGAAGACTCCAACATTCACGTGTGGTCCACCGCGCAGCTGCTGGATTTCGACCCCGTGTCCGAGCCAGAACCCGCGCAGACGCTGTCAAACCACCGTGCTGCCATCACGTCGATCGCAGTGTCGCCTCGGTTCGGCACAGATGCGTCGCTGTGTGTGTCGGCCAGCCGCGACAAGACGTGCATCATTTGGAACTACCAGACCGGCGAAGCCCTCCGCACGCTGCTGTTCCCGGCGCCGGTGCTGTGCGTGAGATCCGACAGCGCGTTCCGCGCGCTATATGCGTCGACGGAAGCCTGCCAACTGTACCAGGTCGATATGTACGGCGACAAGCCGCTGATCGGCCCGCGCAGCGGGGATCTGGCCGCTGCGGCGGTGGAGATCGGGAACGCCCTGGGCTCGGTTGCGGAGTCGGTGGGGCCGGCGGTCACCTTCGCCGTGCAGGACTCCGGCAGTGCGATTCTGTCGGGCCACACGTCGGGCCGCATCATGGCATGGAGCATCGTTGGGGCGGACTCGCGCCCGACGCAGTGCGAGCAGCTGGCCGGTGCGGTGACCAACGTCCTAGTGTTCGACAAGACCGCGTCCGCGGCAGCAGGCTCGCTCCCCCTGCGGCCCAAGATTGTCAAGCCGTCGCAGGCGCCCCGCAAGTACATGATTGCCACGCAGCTGGATGCCCGGCCCACGGAGTCTGCGCGATCCCAAAGCATGTTTAAACTACCAGGGTTCTCCAGAGAGGCCCTGGAGGATGCGGCGGCGAGTTTGCAGGCTTTGGCGAAGCAGTCGGCCGATGGTGTCAAGTCTGAGGCTGAGCTGCAGCAGGAGATCAAGGAGCTGTGGGAGATTGTTAATGAGCAGCGCCAGATGCTGGCGTCCTCGGGGGATGGCAATGGGGCGTGAGCGTTAGGCTAGATCTTATAATATGCCCTCTCCATGTTAGGTTGAAATTAAAAGTTATGAGTATCAATGTCTGAGGCTTGTCCCTTCGCTTACAAGCTGCTTCGATTCATCGGTCATCCAGCCGTCTGTTCAATGTTATGTTCCAGTAGATACCGGGCGGCACCTAGCATCGGACCCTAAACTGTGTCAGCTCGAGACCATGAATAACCGAGAAGACAATGAATCACATGGATGATTCATGGCCTATTCATCGGCTGAACTGTAGACACATGAATCCGGACCAGAGCCTTGCGTCTCCGGTCAAGGTGTATTTAAACTGTCGTGCCCCCGAGTCTTGAACATACTGCGAGGGAAATCTCACACACTATAGAACGGGTATACCTACAGTGAATCCCGGAGTCTCAACTTTACTGGCGTTTTTGCTATGGAATACCTGGTCGAGGGGAAATTGAAGCCATTGACGATGACATGCGCCGACGGTCGAGAGGTGGATACCGAGATGTACGTCGTGGTGGATATCGACGTCGCGGGAATCCTCTGCCCGGGCGTATGGGTGACGGTCCAAAAACACGAGAACCGCCAGACACGGCTGATTTTGGGCCAAACATGGTTGTGGGACGTGAATGCGAACATGGATATCCGGACAAACACGCCGCGCTTTGAAAAGAACGGCCTTCGCGCGACCGTCCGTGGCGGAATGATGGAATTCGCCACAAACCAGCGCCTGCTGATGCAGCCGGTGGATCCGACATCGTGCACATTGGAGATCAGCATTGAGCCGATTGACGACAGCTCTGATAGCGACACGGAAGACTCTGGAGAAGAGGATTCGGTAGACTTATCAGACGAAGAGCCGGAAAACTAGAAGGTTCAGCTGAGACCGCCGGCTAGGCCCGGATACCCGGGCGGTCGCATCACCGGACCCGACGACCCGTGGACGGCCAGATCGAGTTTCTGCCGTGTCCCAGACTCAGTCCCTTGTCTAGGTCCAGAACATCATCTTCGCAGGCATAGACCTTTTTCGACTCCTTCACCGATTCCCACCGAGACATACTCTAAAATTCACGACACAACTTATATGGTGGCCTCGCATAATGGACACTGAGACCCGCCTAGTACTGCAAATTTCATAGTTGGTTGCCAGGTCGCTCGACCGAGCGCACTTAGACAACCAACACGGATTATTCGGTATCGGAATTATCTTTAAAGTCAAGCCGGCGGAAGAGCCGATCTTACAGATACCGATGCTCGGCGCCGGCGCCCTAGGAACCACGGTATCCCGTATGGTAACTACTCCTAGACTGGTTGCCGCCGAACGGAATTGGGTAGACACATACGCAATGGGTTTTCTCTGCTCCCCCTTTGCTGTTGTCGATTTTCGGGTGAGCCTCTTAACGGCATTACATGAGAAGGCATGCATTTCTCCCAGGATATTATATCTTCGCCCCATTCACCCACTTGTAGTACGCTGCTGTGTAGTCTGTACCAAGGAAGCAATGCCGATACGGACTTTTCTGGAAGATACTGATCTTAAATTCATCACTTCCTCATCTTATCATCTCTTTGGGAATTTCTCGCGGCGGTCTAGCCAAAGAATCATTTGGTGCGCAAAGCGATAGTGGTGGACTTCCTGGTGAAGAGTACTATGCCCAGTTAGATAGTAACTGAATCTAATATCTAAAGAATTCAAATAATCCCAACATTCTAACAATTCCGGTGATACTGATTCTAGAAGTTTCACTTTTGAAGACGTTCTTGTGAAGGGCATACTTAGGGTTACCGGGTATTCACTAGGGTTTGTCCCAGACGGTTTTTTGCCTTCACTTATCCGACATCACATCTCGGGGTTTTCTTCTCTCCCCGCCGCCTCTATCCATAAACTCACTTCTCTCATCCAACTTCTCCCGCCTTACTCTCAATTTTTTTCCCCTCAATTCTCCTCGCTCATCCGGACCAACCTCACATTTCAGAAACATGTCAGTCCAGACGGTATTACGGGGCGACGTTGCCCAGCAGGCAAAATCTCTGGTACGTTTCCGCGAGCTTGGTTAATCCGAACATTTTCGGTCTATCTCCGTCGACCCAAGCCCGATTCACCCGCATGACTACGACATCGGCAACTCTTCGAAAATTCATCCTGCTTGGTCGCGGTTATTACTGCAGGTTTACTAATGCTTTTCCGGGTTGTGTTTTGCTTATAGTACCGCCAGCTCTTGCGACAGGGCGAGCAGTTCACGGCGTACAACTTCCGAGAGTACGCGAAACGGCGCACGCGCGATGCATTCCGGGAGCACCAGAACGAGCACGACCCGAAGCGCGTGCAGGAGCTCTTGAAAAACGGTGTCAAGGAGCTCGCTGTGATGAAGGTACGTGGTTGGTAATCAACAAGTGCCGTTGGGTTCGGTCCCCGAATATCGGATCGCTTCGCTCCCGGCACCGCATCCCGTCAATCGGAATATTCAGTGTGGATTGCTAATGGAATCTTTTGCTATTCACAGAGACAAACGACTCTCAGCCAGTTCTACCAACAAGACCGCCTGGTCGTCGAGGCTGGCTCGGCGACTCGCTCACACGGACGCTGATTGTCGGACCGGTGCTAGGGACAAGGGAGAAAGGCGAGAGGATATGAATGGGCGCTGGATCAGTTACCAGTGGCCGGCATTTTCTTGTCTGGGAGAATGATGCGTCGCGCACAACCACTTCGATCAGCTCTTCCACCTGACGATCGAGCTCTCTTAGCGAATATCGCTTGGATACGCCTCCACCAGCCTTGACCTTCCTCTCTCTCGTCCATCGACTATGTACGAATAGTTGCTTGATAACGGGGTGTATCCTTCTTTTCTCTTCTCTGTTGATCGGGCTCGGCGCGAAGAAAAAAAAGCTTTGCGCTCAACGCCTGGAGGATAGCTCCGGTTACGATATACCTCTGAATTTCTTTTGTATTGGGCTGGAACAGCCAACACATATCTGTAAAATAGATCATTCCCATATGCCTTCCAGCTTCTTTTAAGTGAATTACGCCATTCTATTAACCTCAAATCGTGTCGCCGTCAGTCGCTGTTCGTCGTGTTCTCTCGGACCTCGTCAAACTGGGTTGGGTGACTAATGCGTATCACGTGATGCAATTGGCGCTTGTCAGGGTGAAGTTCGCGATGCAACTTTTGGGGTTTTTTCCTGCTTCAACACTTTTCGCTGTACAATATTCGCGACTTTCCAGCATCGAGCCACCAATCGCGAGCCCGAACAGCTCACAACGATAAGAGGGCGTATCTCCCCTCACAATTGATTCTCTGTTTATCGCAGACCTGCTGCGACAGCGATCTCACACTCTCTTCCCACAACACTCTCGGTCTCATCCAACCTCCAGACACACTCGCTCAATCATTGTTTTGATTGCTACCCACCGCCCACAATACCATTGTCTCTCGCAATCGACTCGCAATTGAGGCCTCCATCGTTTAATGAGTTTGCTGCCATGGCGCCGAACACTCCGCTGGCGACGGTGCGGTCGGTAAGTTGGTGATGGTTTCTTGCCGTCCGTCAAGCCGGTGGCTGGTTAACTAACGCAAGAACAACTAGACGCGTCGCGCCAACCGTGCCGGATACGTCGAACATGACGATTTCGAAGGTGAATACGAACTGCGCATCTATTAGATTGATTATCTTGCCCCCCTCGCTCTAGACTCTCGATCGATGGTTTCCCCGCACACTCGGAGCGGCTCCTTACTAACAGCCCGACCGCAGGCCTCCCCGTGCGACAATGGCGCCAAGAATGGGTCAGCATCCAGCCGCCGTCGCAAGAAGAATCGCGCCGGATGAAAGACATCTGGGACATCGAACTGCCCTACGGAATGCCGCGCGACTCGCACCTGCTCCCGCAGCACAGCCAGGAGCTGCTGCGCGCGGCGCGGTCCGGACGCCTGTACAAGCGCGCGCTGCCGCTCGACGACGACGACCACGATGTCGACGGCATGCTGTCGGAGCGCGTCGACAAGAAGGAGGAAGACCCCAGCGAGGAGGGCTTCATGGTGAAGGCGTGGAAGCAGGTGCCCCGCAACGTTGAGGGCGAGCCGGTGTCGTTTCTCGCCAAGCGCCGCAAGAACACCGTCACCATCCCCAGCAAACAGATCATCGAAACCCCCGTGCTCAACGCCGTCACGCGCGTCACTGTGCGCAAGCTCGACGCCGCCGGAAACCCGTACACCCAGGAGGTCACCCTCACTGGCGACCAGCAGGTGACCGATGGCGAAATCATTGCGCGCCGCGTCGTCATGGCCCCGTCGGGCCCCAGCAGCGACTTCCCGGTCTCCCAGACCCCCATGCCGCCGTCAGCCCGGCGGCGGCCGCCTCCGCCCCGCAAGAGAGGCGGCAAGCACATCGGCCGTGGACGCCGAAAGAAGATCCTTCCGCTGCCCGCGACCAGTACTTCTGCTGCTGCTGCGGATCCCGGCGCGCCGGCTGGTCCGGCGGATCCTAACGCTGCTCCTGCACCCACTGGCGAAACTCCGTCAGCTGTAAGTCAATGAAGATATGAATGTAGAATCATGTCCCTAGTTCCATTTCTGATTGTTCCCATCCACATCCATCTGTAGCCCAAACCCGAAGGCGAAACCAACGATGCCGATATGGCCGATAACTCTGCGATGCTCTCGGACGACGACGAGGAGGACGAAGGCGACGATGGCGATGACAACGGTCACGATGGAGACGAGGAGGGCGATACGGAAGCTATTGGTGAAGACACCACTCTGAATCTGACTACTCAGGACAGCATCCTGGAGGATACCAAGCCTGTGGCGGCACAGGATGAAGATTCGGTCATGTTGGATGCGTCGGCTCCTGAGCCTGTGCCCGCGGCTGAAGCCGCTCCGGCAACCAAGACGGAGGAGAAGGCTGTTGTGGCGCCAGTTGAAGAGCCTTCCGTTACACCCACTTCTACTGATGCTGCCTCTGTGGCCGCTCCTCCCACCGAAACTCCCGACACCAAGCCTACTGAGCCGGAACCCGCGCCGGTCGAACCCGTCGGGGTTAAAGCGGAAGACACCAGTGACGACATCGTCATGGAAGATGCCGCCGACTCGGCTCCTCCCGCCCCCGAGCCCGTGGCCGAAGCCCCTCACAAATCCCCCGCCCCGCCTCCGACGGAA
Organism: Knoxdaviesia capensis; assembly: GCA_001510575.1. Classification (NCBI taxonomy): domain Eukaryota; kingdom Fungi; phylum Ascomycota; class Sordariomycetes; order Microascales; family Gondwanamycetaceae; genus Knoxdaviesia; species Knoxdaviesia capensis. Next base: position 651,087 of record LNGK01000005.1, read on the forward strand.
CCCGCCGAGTCAGAACTACAGCCCGAACCCACGCCCGAGACCCAGGCGCCCGAGCCCCCCAAAGAGGCCACCCCCGCACCGGCTGTGATCGACGACAAGGAAGACAAAGAGATGACAGATGCATCGCCGGTTCCAGAAACCCTTCCCGAGGCACCAGAGACCACAGAGATCGCAGAGACGGTGGCGCCCCCGCCGCCCCAAGCTGACGAAACCAAGGCTTCGACTGCCCTTCCAGAAAAGCCCGCGTCGCCCGATCAGGCAGGATCAGACGACGCCGTCGATCGCGAAGCTGAAGTGGAAGCGGGCTCGGATAAGCGCGCTCCTGAATCCGAGGAGCCTGTTCCTGCTCCTCCCGCCGCTCCTCCTGCTGCTGCTGTTGTTGAACTGCCTACCGTGGAGGAGATGCCCGCCGCGCCTGAAGTTGCCGCTCCGGAAGAAGCCGCTGCTGTCGAGCCTGCGTCTGCAGTGTCGGACGAGGGCCCGGACCTGCTGAGCGGGCTGACTGCCGAGCTAGACCGCCAGGCTGATGGCGCGGAGCCTGAGGCGCAGGCCGTCAGCGCTGTCGAGGCTCCTGTGGCGGCGCCTGGCGAAACTACTGAGCCGGAGGCAGACAAGGTGGAGAGCGCTCCTGGTTCTGTGAAGGCCGAGGAGACTCCTGCTGCTGCGACTGAGACGGTGGCTGCGGAACCTGTTGAACCCGCTGCTGACACCAAGGTCGAGGAGCCGGCTGCGGAGGCCCCCAAGGCGGAGGAGAGCGAGCCTGCGCCGGCTGTTGAAACCCAGGAAGAGAAGCCTGCAGAACCTGCTGCTGCTGCCCCGAGTGATGCGCCCGCGGCGTAATTGTCTGTTTGTATTCTCTCGTCTAGTTGTTGTTCCCTCTTTCTGTCGACACACACATATTCCCACTGTCGTGTTTGTTTCTAGCCAACCCTCTCAAGGTCCTCTCTGTGTTAGTATATGCGAGTAGCCGTCTGCCATGCTTGTTTTTGTCACTATTCATCCTCGTTTCAATGTTTGAGTCCCATTGTGCCCTGGTACGGAAGTTTTCATTACTTTTGAGTTCTATTTTCGGGGGTTTCATGTTGATGGTGGGTTGGAAAGAGTCACTCTCGTCGGATTTTATCTGTTTTCGCCCTCTTCTTTCCTACATATGATTCAAGATGGTTTCTATGAAAATTTTTAGTTTTATTTTTGTTCTCTGTATTGTACCAATGGCACGGCTTTTCTAAATCTGTATTTCAAGTACTCGCAACCCAAACATCTCTGTCATACAAAGAAAAGGAGATAAGAACAGATGAAAGTATCAAGTTGCTGGGTGGTAAAATATGCTAAATGAATGTTCGTGGTCAAAACTTGGCCCACCCGCTTCCCAAAAACGCCGGCTAAGAAAAAGGAAAAAAGAAAAAAAAAAAGGCAGAGACAAAAAGAAAAGAAGAATTCATAGCAGTGCATGATGGTACAAAACACAAACGAGTCTATCGCGTGTTCAGTGGTATCACGCAGAGCCAAAGCATCGCGCTCCGTGGACCGCCGTCCCAATCAGCCCGTCTCGACTTCCTCAACACAAAAAGGGCTGGTTCTACACATCTCGCGTCCAGGAGACAGATTCTATATCATCACCAGGCAGGCCAGCACCGCGGCGGCGGCTATGGCCAGCAAAGACGGCTCAAGGGCCGGGCCGGCGGAAACTTGCTGGCCCTGCAGGCCCTCGGGCACGACGGTAGCGGACGGCATCACGCGGGTGGTGAACGACAGGTCGCCGGCCGAGGTTGCGCCGGAGAAGGCCGGGAGCTGCGTGGTGCGGGAGACATCCGGGACCAGGTCGGGTGCGCCGGGGTTGAGCACGCTGTGTGTGGGGAGAAAACGGTTAGTGGGTTGCACAACAGGATATGATGTCTGTGGGCAGTGGTGCAACTTACTTGTCGATAACGTGCATGACGCCGTTTGCAAGGATGATATCCGCCAGAATGACACGGGCCGAGTTGACGAACACCTGGCCGCCCTGCGAGCGGACAGTGAACTGTCCGCCGTTGCCAGACCCGAAGCGCTGGCCGGCAGTGCCCGCAGCCGTCAAGTTCGCGGCGAACCGCGCCTGGCCGATCACCACATGGTAGCCCAGGACACTGGCCAGCTGCGCAGCCGTCAGGGTGCTAGCGATGGAGGCAATCGACTGGAAGGCCGAGTTGGCGGGGGCAAACACGGTGATCGACGCGGCGGTGTCAAGCTCACCAGCAATCCCCGCCAGGTCGATAGCACCGGCCAGCGCACTCAGTCCAGCCGACGCCGCAGCCTTCGACGGCAGGAGCGGCGTGGTCAGCACGGCGTCGATAACGTGGATGATGCCGCCGGTGAAGGCAATGTCCGGGACGGTGACGTTGGCGACCTGGCCCTGGCCGGACCGGACGACGGCGCGGGTGTTCGCGTTGGTCAGGGCGAGCTGGATGAGCTGGCCGGCGGAGCCGAGGGCGTCGGGCGCCACGTACAGGGTCTGGGCGGTGATCGGGGTCGGGGCGGCGGCGATCAGGGCGGACGACCGGAGCACGCCGCGGGCGACGTGGTACTGCAGCAGGGCGGCGGCGAGCACGGGGTCGGTGCCGCGGGCCACGGACGACGGGTCGGCGTTGACGAGGGCGCGGAAGGCGTCGTTGGTCGGCGCGAAGATGGTGATGTTGGAGGCGGCGGACAGGTCGGCGGCGAGTTTGGGCACGCGCGAGATGACGTCTACGGGTCAGATGTTAGTGTATATCCTTCCGTGTAAGTGGGAGATAAGAAGACGTGTCTGCGTACCGATCAGCACACTGTGGGTGGCGTTGTTGGCGAGGAGGACGTCCATCAGTGACTGGGCTGAGGCGGAAGCAGCCAGTATAGCCACGGCCGCGCAGCAGAGGGATGTTAATGAACGCATGGTGAGATATGAGGAGGAGGATAGAGGTGGAGACAGAAGACGGAAGACAGAGAGAGACGGAGGGAAGACAGCACAGGAACGTCCAAAAACCTGAATGGACCACGCGAACAGAAAAGAAGAAGAAAAAAATAAGATATATAAATACAAGAGAAGAAGCGAAGGTGAATGCCAGCACTCCAAGAACAAAAAAAAAGCACACAAAAGAAAATCGAACAGGCGATGGTGATGAATGATCAAGAAGAATCACGATGCCAAGGTCAAACATCGCAGCCAAGAACAGAAGTCTGGGCGGATCGCGGATTATAAGAAAAACCCAGACCGCACAGTCCCGGTTCCCATGGAGTGCATATTAGGCGAAGGGGGAGACACACGCAGACAACAACAGCCGCCCACGGTGATTTCGGCGTGTAGGATCATGTCGATCACGATGGTTCTGGGGGTGGCTTCTATAGACAGGCTTCACTGCGTCAAAACCTTCCCTGCAGACCAGAGAGAGCAAACGAGCCGGAGAGCCAGGGTCTGTACAGAAGTGGACATACTGTACTGTACTGTCCATGGATGTCGGTCGGGCACGGATGGCAGAGATAGATTAATATAGAGACCCAAGAGGCACAATCGACGAGGGCATTGACGACCAGGTTCGCATCTTCCACGATAGGACCATAGGCACCGCTCCAGAAAGAGGGTAATCGAGGCGATGGGAAGAACATGATGTGCACACAGCGTCAGACACGGCGGATCACCAGACAACACGCAAGAAGCAGGATGTGGGAATCAGAAAAGAGAAGACGAGGAAGACGCCGACGGTGATGGAGATGCGTGTAAGTCATGATGCGACGTTGGAAGATATCCAGTAGGTTTGTGTGGGCAAGTGCTGCCAGTTGGCCGCCACTGGCGAGACACTGCCAGCACCTGCCAGCATTAAACGGCACTCTTATTTCTCTTCAAAGATATCACAAGTCGCAAACGCCGGTGTCTTCAAAACACAAACACAGACACAAACGTTAAACTTTTCCCCCAAACATCCGGAAAGTCGGCCACCCGAGCGCCAGCATCGAGAGCTTGGGTGTGGCGGCAGCCCCATCTATTCGTTCTTGTTTATACTGTGCTGTATAGTGCATTGGCCCACTGAGAGGTTACACGCTCTCAGATGCTGTTGGACAGGGCCCTTGACATCCCGGACTGCGCGTGTGTCCGTGGTTGGGGACTCTCTGGTAATTTCACCAACATTATCACCAGGCAAGTCGTATCCAGGACCCAAGCATATATTCCCGTCATGGACTAGTTGCAGCTTCGTCCTCTTCGGTTGACCAGTGACACCTGCGAGATGTCTGTCCCTTTCCTGCACGGCAATCGAGAGCTGAAAGGGGAACCCCAGAAACCAACAACCACACCCGGCATGATCCCCTTTTTTCAGGTTGCATTCCTTGAGGTTTTACGGCGTTGGGGGTTTTTATTTATACTTTTAGAGTTAGCGTGTTTAGTGTGTTTCCGCCCGCCGTGCATGAAGGTGTTTTCGTTTCTTCACGTTGTTTTGGGCGTTCCCAACCTAACCCAATTCTAGAACAGGACAGAACAAAACCAGAGTTGTGTCTGACAGATGGCGTTAATCCCGATCGAGAAGCGCACCCACCTTTACTGTCTTGATGTGTGTGGACTCTTTGTGTGGTGGGAGAAACGTCCCCTTGGCCGCCACTGGAAACAACCACAGACAGCGGTGTTTCACCCACCTTTCAAAACAGTCCTCAGGCTATTTTCTGCCTTCTGCTTTTCCCCGAAGCTGAATCACAGGAAGCCGGCGCACGCCAAACCGATAAAAATAACCCCCCGGCCCCATTAAACGAGAATACGGAGAATAGGGACAATAGTGCCCGATGCCGAAGCGAGAAAGAAACACAGAAACTAGCTTGGCTCTCCTGTCACTTCCCGCTGTCCTCGAAACTCTAAATAGCTTCACAAGAGGAAGGCATCGAGAATGCAGGTCGAGCCGCCAGCCGCGGGCAGCCAAGCAGTCCCAGGTCGATGGGGAAGGGCGGACAATCTTGTCAGGGCATGACGAGAGCGAAAAGAACGCCTGCGACTGATACTTCCGAGCTATCGATCCCATCACGATCGCTGCATATCTGCTAGGAACACCGTCAGGACATCAGTCACGGGCAGGGCCAAGACACTGAAGAATGCATCCAGCCCGGAAGCAAATTCGAAAGGATAGCCAGACTGAAAGAACGATGAGGGAAGAAATCTCAGGGGAATAACTTCAACTCCACGCACCCTGGCCCAGTCACCTCCGTGCTCGGGCGCGGATCCGGTTTCAGGATGAGTGGTCCGTCCGTCTTTTTTTTTCTCTGTGTGCGCATTTCGAGACCTGTCTGCCCCTCTCGAACCAGGGTACGGCCAGCCCCCAGACACCCAGCACCAGATTGTATTTTAGGGGGAAATTGTAGCCGCGGGGGATGTTCTGGCGGCGCTGCTCAGTTCGTCTGAATGCACCCGATCTGGTGATTTCTCTCGGGGAGGGGGCCCTATATGTGCCGTCCACTGCGAAAAGCCAGAGCCTATATCACCCTGATCACCATCTACCCGCTGCAATGCTGCCCCAACAGCCCAGTGTGCTGAAAGCGCTGCTTCTATTTATACTACAGCCGCACATAAGTTCTGGACTGCACTTGCTTGCAGCGTTGGCGGCGCTCAATGCGCTCCCTCGGCTGCTATTCCTGGCTCTGTCGGTGAGGTCTGCCACGCCGATAACATATCGATTTCTTATCGGCCGTCGTATCTAATCGCCCGTATCAGCTGTCACAATCGTCGACGCTTCGAACCCACGAGTGAATGGGGTATATGCCCGCGCGCTCTATATTCGTACACCGCTATGGAAAGAACACGGAGAGAAAATGAATGTAATTACATGGCTCTGCTCGCCGGTCTGTGGAAGCCCCTGTCCGTGCGCTCTTTTACGCTGAGAAAAGCCCCATTAGCCCCGTAGCCGGCGGCGTCAGATCCTCCAATAGCTCGCGCGTCCGCCGCCGCCGCTCGGCAATAGTCTTCTCCTCCGCCGTCCACCGGCTCTGCTCCTCCGGCTTGGTTCCTCCGGACGCGGTGGCCGGCGCTGCCGCTGCCGCCGGTGCACTGCTCCAGAACCCGAACAGTCTGCCACTAGAAGCCACAGCCGCCGCACCCTTCTGGGTCTTGGCGGCGGCTTCCTCGCGCGCCAGTCGTGCCGTCATGGCCGTCCAGTTGTCGAGCCCCGTCGCCAGGCACTGGCGACACACCTTCTGCGCGGCCACCATGGCTTCGGCAGACTCCGAGCCCGGCGCCCCCGGCACCGCGCGGCGCACGCCGTGCAGCTGCTCCTCGGCCACATCGACCGCCTCACGGGTCCAGCCCAGGCCCTCCTCGCGGCTGCCCTTGGCAAACAGGATCTCGCCAATGTACAGACTCAGCGCGCCCTCCTCGCACCGCTCGCGGCTGCTCCGCCACGGCGGGGCGGTTCCGGCGTCCGGCGGCTCGGGGTACGGCAGCGGCTGCACAAGCTTCACCAGCTTCTCAAGGAGCGTGGGCTGCGGCTTGTCGGCCGCCGGGTCGGGCGGCGGCGGGTGGGCGGCGAGGCTGCGGCGGGTCTTGAGCAGCGACACGAAGATCGGCAGCGCGGTGGCGGTGTCGCCCAGCGAGGCCTTGTGGATGGCAAAGCCGGTGAGCGCGTCCAGCAGGTTCTGGGAGGGCGGGCCGGCCTTTTCGTTGAGGATCATGGTGCGCGGGTCGTACAGGGGCGGAAGGTCCTTCGGCCGGTCCTCGGTGGCGAGTGAGAGCGCCCACAGGTACATGCTCTCGGCCGCATCGGGGCTCTGCTTGAAGTCCATAAACGTCGCATACGCCAGCGCGGCGTCCATTTTCTGGCGGGCGGTGAAGCCGCGCGTGGTCAGGATGCGCAGGTAGAACGTCTCGGCGGGCTCGTAGGCCAGCTTGCAGTCTTCCTCGCGCGGCGCACTGGGCGCCCCGGGCGGGATGGGCTGCGGGTTGGGGTTCGACGGGCCGAGGACCATCTGCGGCGGGAACACGATACGGCGGGTGGTATCGGCCATCCAGCCGTCGACGTGCTCGGCCGCACGCGCCGCCAGCATCAGCGCCTGGTAGTAGGCGCGCCGCCACGGCTCGCTCTTCTGCGTGATATCCCAGCCGGGGCGGCCGACGCCGTCAACAAACACCGAGCCGTCAGCCAGCTCGCGCAGGCCCTGGCCGTCAATGGCGGCATCCTCCATGCGCTGGATCACCTGCAGCACCAGCTGGATCACCTCGACCCAGCTGACGCGCTGCTGGTCCTCGCGGCCGGCGTCGCTGAGCGCGCGGCGCAGGTACAGGCGCGTGAAGAACGACAGCTCGTCGGGCGTGGGGAAGCTGCGCTCAACCACCTCCTGCGTCACCAGCCAGTGGATGGCCAGGCCGCCGCACACCAGGCCCCACAGCACGAAGTTGTAGCGCACCACCAGGCCGGCTTCGTACTTCAGCCATTGCTTGCGCTCGGCCGTGAAGTAGTAGCGCACGCGCGGCTGGGTGGACGGGATCGCGAGGAACGGCACTTGCGGCCGCGCGCGGGAGGATACGGTCGAGTAGGTCGTGATGTGTGTGGTTGGCGAGCTGGTGGTGTTGAGTGTGGTCGGCGGAGATTGGACGGCGGCCGCGGACCCGGGCAGTGAGCGGTGGAGCTGGAGTTGATGGAGCCGCGATAGCCGCTGCAGCAGTAGCCGCCGGCTAATGGCCTGGGGACGCATTTTCTCAAATTGATGATGAATGCCGGTCCAGCCTGCGAAGAATTATCAGCATGGTCCAGATATGGTGAAGATGCGATGTCGTTGGAGATTCGAGATCTGGAGACTGGAGCTTTTTTAATGCCAGAATCTGATTGGCGATAATGGGGCGTTTGCTAGCACTGTATGCATACTGTGTGTAGGCCCATCAGTGCCGCTAAAAGCACAGTGCTAGCACAATACCCGCAAAACTCCACATAAATCTGTTAGTAAATCTAGCCATCAACTTTGCATTTCTTCGCCTGACTTCTTACAACGACATCTCTTGAATGCCTTCACAACTTCTCCTTCAACTTCACCACGCCACCCCTTCACGGCCAGTTTCCGGCCCAACTCCCACTTCTCGCCAATCCAGCATCACCTCAATTTCCATTTTTATACCCTAACGAGAGCTAGGGTTCAGCAACTCCATACAGACCGGGCTCTCCCTCCCTCCATATAAACATTATCACACCGCACCTCGATACGCTTATCACAGGATAGTCCGCCAGAATGGACTGGGTCACTTCGGTGGCTAACAGCCCGCGCTTCCATTTCGCAGCTACCGCTGTGGTTTCCGGGGCGGTGGTAGCCGGAGCCATCTTCTCATACCAGGCTCTTGACCGAGAAGAGCGGCTGACCGAGCTCAAACGGTCGATCCCCAGCCTCGATGCCCAAGTCAACAGCCAGACCGTATGGTTCCGTTCTCTCCCCCAGATTCGTCACCACATCCCTCTAACTGTCCACACAGCTCACCAACTTCGGCGCGGCCCCGTCGAAGGCGCTCACACCGCCCGCCGACAAGGAAGACGCCCGTAACGAAGCGCTCGCGCGCCGCGCGCTCAGCGGCGACTTCGACGACGAGCTGATCCTCGAGCAGCTGGCGCGCAACCGCGTGTTCCTGGGCGACGACGGGCTCGCGAAGCTGCGCAGCGCGTTCGTGGTGGTGGTGGGGCTCGGCGGCGTCGGCTCGCACTGCACGGCGGCGCTGGCGCGCTCGGGCGTGGCGCGCATGCGGCTCGTCGACTTCGACCAGGTCACGCTGAGCTCGCTGAACCGCCACGCCGTTGCCACGCTCGCCGATGTTGGCTCGCCCAAGGTGCTGTGCATGCGGCGGCGGCTGATTGCCATTGCGCCGTGGGTTGCGCTGGATCTGCGCCAGGAGAAGTTCGACGGCGCGTCGGCCGAGGCGCTGCTGGGCCCGTGGGCCGGCAAGAGCGGCGATGCGCGCCGGCCGGACTATGTGGTGGATGCGATTGATAACATCGACACCAAGGTCCTGCTGCTGAAGTACTGCCACGACCACAATATCCCGGTGATCAGCTCGACCGGCTCGGCGTGCAAGAGCGATCCGACACGCATCATGGTCGGCGATATCTCGGCGAGCACTGACGACCAGCTGTCACGCGCTACCCGGCGGCGACTCAAACTGCTGGGCATCACCAGCGGCATTCCCGTGGTGTACTCGACTGAAAAGTCCGGCGACGGCAAGGCCAAGCTGCTCCCCCTGCCGGAGGAGGAGTTCCAGAAGGGCACCGTGGGCGATCTGGGCGTCATGGCCAACTTCCGCGTGCGCATCCTGCCCGTCCTGGGCACCATGCCGGCGGTGTTTGGCTGCACGGTTGCCAACCACGTGATTCTCGGCGTCACCGGCTACCCGACCACCTACGTGACCGGCAAGGGCCGCGACAAGATGTGCGACGGCATCCTGGCGCTGATCCAGTCGTACGAGGAGAAGATCGTCCGCGCTGCCGAGAACGGCAGCCAGAACGCCGTGCTGGGCCTCAAGGTGCCGCTGACTGCCGGCGACGTCATGTTCCTCGTCGAGGACATCTACAAGGGCCGCAGCACGCTGTCCGGCATCCCCACGCGGCCGGTGCTCATCCGCTGGCACAAGCCGGCGGGGTCCACGCTCGTGACTGTCGGCACGGGCGCGGATCTGCAGAAGTCGTCCAATGTCCGCCTGGGCGATCTGGTGTGTATGACTAAGGAGGAGGCCGTGGTGCACTACAACAAGGTGTTTGTTGAGGGGGTTGACCCTGCGGAACTGTACGATCAGGAGGTGATTGCCAGAGTTGCGGCGCACATGGCGGAGGCGCGGTCGTATGAGAAGTATCGGCTTTAGTATTTAGACGTGGAGGCACAGGTTTAGACATTTGTTTGTACTCGGATCTAGCATCTACGGAATATTGGCATGCGGTGAAAATAAACTTTGCTTTCTCCTCCTCCGAACACCATCTATCTAAATAACAGTATCAGCGTCAGAAATCTCATTGTTGTAATGATATGGTCCCAGTAATATTTCAGAAACAAAGCGTGAGCCATCTTCTAGACTTGTTCTCCAGACGCATCCGGGGTTTGTTTACAGGCCCCTCGTGTCCAGTCCCTCCCCGTGGTGTTCAGCCTTCCCCGGAGTGTTCGGACATCTTCCGCCAAAGAGCGGCCACCTTGGCAGTGAGGTCTTGGTGTCTTTCGCATCCCAATTACTCGCCGACTTGGGCGGGAAGTGCGAAGTTCTCGAAATCTTCCCGCATCAACCAACGCAGCGCCGGTGACTGTCCCATCCAGAACGGACAGCATGATTGCCCGCCGAGTGGGCGGTGGTTAGTATATGCCGAAGAGGCCCGCCAGGCTCAACCTCTTCTGTCTAGATCGTTGATAGGTCACGGATGCACCCGCTTGAGAACAGCATGGACGATCGGGATATCGGATCCGGGGCGCAGTGCGTCATCCTTCATGCTTTGCCGGTGTGAGCTGGAAACCAGGCGTCCCTTTCGGCCCGAGCATCAACTGTGATTTCTGGTCTGGAGGAACGGACAAGAGCTCCAGATACTCGAGGCCAAGACGTGCAGAGACTGGTACCGGCTTTGGCGGCAGAAGGAGGGCAAGTCCCCCAAAATGTGCCGGAGCAGTCCGCACACCGGCATCCGTCTCGGGATATGGGTGATATGTACGTAAGAGTGGTGTACTGACATCAGTAGCCGAAGGAAGGGCGATATAGCACGCGTAGGCGTTCTGACAACATACGCTGGAGAGGAATAATGATTCTAATAGAAATTCCGATAACCGGCAACAAGGCCACAATGCCCCCTTTCTAATACAGAGCGATACTCTGGCCGAAGGAAATAGACATTGCGGATCTCCCACGAGAAGCCATGGCGATTAGGGTCGGGCACTTGGAGTGTGCGTATCGAAATACAGGAATGAGGATGAGGAGGAAAAGTGAAGAGAAAGCTCAAATTTATATAGGTTTGAAATTGGAAAGTGTGATTCATGCTCGCTCCTTCCCACTTACACAAATACTCATATCTGCCTGCTTACATGTTCCACGCCTTCCCATTTGGACAATCAGCTTGATCGATAACAGATGAAAAGATGCAATGAATATTCAATGAAAACATCAAATTGATTGCACCTGGAAATGTGGTCAGCTGTTTTTTAACTCTCCTGTAGACAGACCTTCTTCTGGTCTGGTGTTTTTCTCTTCTTCTTCTTCTTCTTCTTCTTCTTCTTCTTCTTCTTCTTCTCCTCCACACACAATCATCACCAGAAGAACCGCCACGCACAAAATCATATTCGGACCAAGCGCCATGGATTGGCCACAGTTTCCGATGCTACGCATCAGTGGCCTTCTGGTGGTTTTGATCGCACTTATTACCTTCGTCCAAAATGGTTGTGCCCTAGTTACTGACAGCCAGCTCAGCGTGACGTCGACGACGGACATCACTGCTTACGCGGGCCCGAGCCGGGTCTCAACGTTTTGGGACGGTGGAAGCCATGGCAGCGGCCATGGAGAATATCCTGAAGTGGTGAGAAGATCCCAGTGTCTCGGTCATTATGACAGCAGAAAACTGACCAAAACTCTCTTCAAAGCGTTACAAGCCTTCCAACACTCTCGGTGTCGCTCCGAGAGACACGCCCGACACGTGCAGCGAGGTCGAAGATCCCACGTCGCATGACTTTTGCGAGCCGGGATGCTGCGGTAACTGGCCGCTGCCTTTTCTGGCATTGAGCAGTGATGTCGACGAACCGAACGACAACGAGCTGGTGTGCCAAAACCCGCAGATAACTCCGACTCCGAGTCTCACCAGCGCCCATCAGCAACAGCGAGCCGTGGCAACATCGACATCACGGAGCGACGGCTGGAGTGGAGACTGGCAGCCGGCATCGGAAGAAGTCTTCATCAGTGAGAACATCCTCCGTGGCGGATACGGCCGGGCCATCACGCGGCCGGAAACTTGGAAAAACGGCAAGAGGGATTGGTGGGCGCAGATGACGAACTTGGTGTACCACTACGGAGCCTGCTACGACTCCAACGGCCGCTCTTCGCATGCTCTGCGTGCTTTGGACGACTATTCGAGCGCAGGAGGCATCTTTCCCATGTGGGGATGCACGGGAATTCTCGTTGCAACTGACAAGGCTGTGTGGACAGCCCACGTAAGTACATCCCTTCCCAGCAGCAGACTGACGATCAACCTCTGACAAGTCACTTTCTTCTACCAGATCTGGGAGGTTCCCACGTTCCGCCGGAGTTCCCGACAGCCCCGTATGTGGGCACACAAAACACAGGAGGAATGGTGGCGGTACAACGTCGACAACTGGCTTTCGAACGGATTCCTCGACTATCCCCCGGGCAGTGAGATTCAACGCAGTCCGAGGCCGCTGAAGGTCATGGCGGGCCGAGGCCGATATTTCCACCCTGACAACCGACTGTGGATCAAAGTCATCCTCTTCACTCCCGGTTGCCACGATACGCGGGGTCGCGGAGCGCCTCCTGAGTACCCGGACAAGGTCAACAAGATCAAGGAGCTCCTGACGAGAATTCTGCGTCTGCGAGGGTCCGACGCGAACATTCAGGTGGAAACTTACCGGTCTGATCGCCGCCATTGGGACCGAGAGGCCGCGCGCTGTGCTGATCGCCGTGACATTGCGCCGTACCCTCCGTGGGGAGTCGCGTCGTGGGTTTACGCGGCATGGACACCGCTGCTGCAGGCATCCACGCTGCAGGGCAATCAGCCTCCGCAAGGCAAGGTGTTCCTCGGCCGCCAGCTGGAGGTGCGCTGGGAGCAGGAGATTGTGTGGCACCATGAGTGGTGTGCCGAAGACGGGCCGGTGCTTAGCGACGCGAGACCTGAGTCGTCGCCGGAATCGAGTCTGTGGAGCAGTGACGACGAGCCGGGGTCAGTTCTCGCGGAGGGCAACGTGGCGGCTGACAATAACAGAGGTGCATTGCAGCCGATTGTCCACAAGAGACAGAATGAGACGACTACTACGAACGACTTGGATCCGGAATCGTGGGATCCGCCCGTCACGGTGACCTGGAGCGCCTGTGCTGTTCCGTCGCGAGGGCCGGCTTCGAATACCACAGCCAGCGGAACCGGCCCGGGGACTGCCACTGCGACCGAGTCGTTGACGACCGAGCCGACCGAGACGCCGGTGCCGGGAACGACCATCCGCTGGCCGCGCTGGACGGCTCCGTTCGCCAGACCCGACACGGCGGAGGTGTACCGCGTCAAGATCGACCTGCGCCAGTGGTGCTACGGCGCCAACGAGAACGTGACGTGGTGGGACGCGACATTCGCAGTGTTCAAGGGAGTCGACGTCGACAGCAGCGCCGACAAGAGCAACAGCAACACCAACAGCAACAGCAACAGCTCGCAGCCGGTGTACGAAGCCAAGTCGCAGCCCGACCGGCTGGCGCCCAACGCGGTGTTCGGGTTCCCGAACGCGAGCCACGCCGACCAGCTGGGGTTCCCGGTGTCGTTCACGGTGCGGCGCGACCTCGAGGTGCCGGAGAGCGGCGGCGGGCTGGTGTGGGATCGCCGGGTGGTGGCGATGCGCGCCGGCCCGCAGGCGTGGAACGCGACGCGGCACTATGCCGATGGCGAGCGGGTGCCGTTCTGTCGGCCGCTGGCGGGGAAGTGGGTGCGCAAGACGTTCGGGTTTGGCGAGAACGACCCGGAGCGCGTGCTCTCAGGGGTAAGTCTCTTGGAGTGTGTGGAGTGTGTGGAGTGTGTGGGAGTCTTTACTAACCACCGTTCTGTGTGCAGAGTCGGCCGTTTGAGTGCTTTTGGGCGAAGGACATGCCGCAGTAGGCCGGTCACCGTCGGTGATCCTACGTCTGAGACAATCTACGTGGAAGGAGAGATAAAGAATAGGCTGGTAGTGGAACTAGATTGAAGCATTAGCCGAGCGAGAAATAGAAAGCGGTCCTCTCTTTTTTTTTTTTCTTTTTTTTCAGATGTTGGCTCAGAAATGCATCCCCAAGTACATGTGAGCGAGATGATGTGAGCGGAGGTCAGGAGTGGCAAGTATTTCGCTGCAAACCAGGAGAAACCGCCAACCCTAACCCTAACCCACAAATTATATTTCCAGGCTGGCTGGACCCCACACAAAAAGGATGAAGAATTCTGCCACGAACCCACCCACACATGTTGGGTGAATGAAGGCAAAAAGCAAAGAAGGAAAAAAAAAATTTGCACCTCGTCTGGGCAGGCAAATTGACCTTCTAGCAACACCTCGTTTCGATCAAGGGTCCTCCGGGTTATGAGCCCGGCGCGCTTCCACTGCGCCATGTTGCTTGAGCAGGTTTTGATGAAGTGTTTGTTGTGCTGAGGGTGGCTATCTAGGTTGGCCTCCAGCGTCTGAGGCTCGTTGTCTGTACACTGGATGTTGCTCTACGCTTGCACCTCCTCTACGGCTTGCTCTCGCAGGAACCTGAGCATGCGAGGTCACAGTGTTTCTTCTAACACGAGATCTGCGCCAGGTCATTTCGTCACACCGCGAGAGGGTGTTTGCTCTTGACAAGAAGACTGCGGGTAAATGCCACTATTACGAAGATACAACCACCATTACGAAGACGGAGACCGTCCAACGGCCATGAAGGAATGCATCGCCTGCCTCTCACCATCCGCATTGGAGAAAATCCCGGTGTGTGTGGTTGTTGCTTGTTGCCGTCACGCACTTGTTCGGGCCCTGCAGATCGCACACGCCAAGCGAACCACGTGATACGGGCCGGAGTTGCTGCTTGGAAGTGGGCGTTTATTTGTTTGTTTGCTTGTTTCATTTGCCGCGCAACGGGAACGAACAAGGCTCGGCGAGATTTGGGGAGACAGCCGTGGCCTGTAGACTCTTGTACCCCTTTTTATTTTATTTTTTACTTTTTTCTGTTTGTCTTCTTTCTCTTTGCCTCCTTGCGGTATATTTCCCCCGCTGCTTGGAGTTGGTTCTCCGAATTGCGAGTTCAGGTACGTGGAGGCGGGCTGGCTTTAGCACGGACATTGATCGGGCGGGCGGGCTTAGGCGGCATTTTCATGCCGAGTTTGGGGCGGGATTGATCGCCTGCTTGGATCTTTTCACCGGCGGAGTGTCGTCCCCTTTTTCATTCTTCTCCAGCACTGTTGTGCGACCTTTCCTCCGCTGACACCTGGAATCATGAATCCCGTCTTCGTTGCAACCAGCACACCCTCGCTCCAGGACATGCAACACCACCATGGCCAGTCAAAAGCCTCCATACGTGCCGGCGGGGGCGCCACAGTCCGGCTACCCCAGCCGCGGCGCCACTCCCTCGCCGGCCCCGTCGGCCTCGTCCGGCGGCCCACCCCGCAGCTACGGGCCGGACCCGCGCATGCAGGCTGCAAACACCTGGCCGCGGCAGGACTCCGGCGTGGGCGACATGGACGATGGCCCGCCGCCGCCGTCGTACGCCGAAGCCCTGGCCGCGTCGGTAGGTGCGCCGCAGCCGCCTCACCAGCCTCTGCGGCCAGCAGGCTTTGGCCAGTACCAGCACCAGTCCGACCGGGGCCGGGCCGCCGCGATGCCGCCGCCGCCGGCGCCGAACTTGGCTGTTCCGAATGGCATGAACTCGGGGCCCGCGCCCGAAGTGCGCCGCGCTAAGAGCTCGTCGGCGTTGCAGGCGGAGTCGGCCCGTGCCGCCATGTTCCCGCGCAACGAGATCGAGGCCCCGCCGCCCATGCCGCCACGGCCGACCCGCACGGTTTCGGCCGCCCCTGCACAGTTCCCGCCGAATCAATTCTCAGGCCCCGATGAATGGGGCCCGCCAATGGGTCTCCCCGACCCACCACGGCGGAAACCCGTTCCAGCCCAGACATGGGCGTTTCCCACTCACTCGACGACATCTGTTTCCACCATATCCACGCCGGATTCCGCCCCCTCTCCCACTCCCACGCCTCCCGCGGCGCAGGGATCCCTTACCCCCAAGTGGAAAACCGCCCTCGGCGAGGCCCAGCTCTTCGCCACCGGCATGCTGTCGCTCGCCGTCGAGTCGTCCCGCCACTACAGCATCATCCGCCACGGCCTGGGCCTGGTGTGGTACCGCGGCCCGTCGACCAACATCATGATCACCGTGCTCAGCGACGTGCCGCTGGCGCGCACCCGCTCAGTGTGGCTGCAGCAGCGCGGCTTCTCGGGCAACATGGGCATGGCCGTCAAGGCGCTGATGGGCACCACCGCCAGCTGGACCGACGTGACGCCGGCCACGCGCGCCTCCGCCGACCAGATCCCCGCCGTCGAGGAGCGCGGCGTGCAGCGCGACATCCGCCGCTTCCACAAGCACGCGTCGGGCCGCCAGCGCGGCCACACGCCGCGCCAGACCCTCGTCGTGCGCATCCCCGCGTCGGCGCAGGACGGCTACTTCCGCCTCGTGGTGTGTGGCGATGCCGAGCGCCGCGACGTGCTGTGCGGCTCGCCGGCGTTCCGCATCGCCAGCACGAACCGCGATCCGAGCGTGATGCGCGGCTCCAGCCTGAAGACCATGCCGCTGGAGGTGGGCGCGCAGGTTGCGTCGATCATTGCCGCCAACACTGCCGGACGTGTCGTGGGGCCGGCCACCACCGTGGCGACTAAACTGATCAGCAAAGTGCCCGCGTCTGCGCTTGTGGCGGCCCAGACCGCCTACTCGGCCAGTGGCCTGGAAGAGAAAGTCGCCGCGCGCAGCGAGCGGCGCGGCGAGGCGCGGGTGGCCGGCCTGGGGGCGCTGGCGCTGGCCGGAGCCGCCGGCGGAGCCTCGGCAGGCGAAGTGATGCTCGTCGGCCCCGACACCGGCCCCCAGCCGCCCTTCCCCATGCACTTCCGCGCCGCCGTGGTCCAGGGCACGGGGAGAACCACCGCCGAGCTCGGCATGCCGACCGCGAACCTCGCCGGCGTGCCAGAGCACATCAAGCTGCGCCTATCGGGCGTGTTCGCCGCCTGGGCGCGCCTCGTCCCGGACTCCAAGCGGCGCGCCCCAGATGACACGCTCGACGACGGCGCGTTCGACTGGCACCACGCACTCGTCTCGATCCAGCCGGCGCCGGCCGCCACGGCCAGCCTGGTGCTGAAGAACAAAGTGTCCGTGCACGTGCTGTACGACTTTGACGGGCTGACCTTCTTCCAGCGCCACCTGGAGGTGGTGCTGATGGGCTTCCTGCACCCGGCCGTCAAGCTGCCCGACCTGCCGCAGCTGCTGCAGCCGCCGCCGCACGGCCAGCCCCAGCCCCAGCCCGACGCCCCAGCGCCGGGATCGAGCCCGCCCGCCACCGCCCTGGCGCGCGAGGCGCTGCTCGACGTGATGTGCAACGACATCCTCGCCACCGTCGCCAGTCTGGGCCGTCCCGGCTGGGGCGTCGACGAGGCGCTCGCGGCGCTGCGCGCGGCCCACGGCGACCGCTCGCTGGGCGAGCGGCTGTCGGGCGTGGCCAGCAAGGTGCAGCACCAGGTCGACCGCATCCCGCTGCACCTGGCGGGCGTGCGCAGCCAGATCGCGGAGATCCGGGACTCGCGCTACGGCGTCGGCGGCCTCTGGGTGGTTCGTGACGCGAGTGGCGTGTGACCGCGCACGCGCCTGGGTCTGTCTCGTTTCCTGTGGCGCTCTTCGCTTGCCCTTCCATCTCGCCATCTTCCCGCTGGATGTTGTTTTGTGGCTCCTTTGTCTCTCGGGAACGACCCGTCTCTCGACAAACGAAACGACATCCATTTCAGCTTCCCGCCCTCTCTCCTGAATTTGCCGATATGGACAGATGGTCTGTGTAAGGCTAAACAGCGAAGCGGGCACCAGAGAACGAAAGTCTCGTTACACGAACCGGTGGGCGAAAGAGCCCAATGGCGCCACGGACGACGGCACATTGATATTTAAGTATAGTTCAGCGTGTTCATCTTTTTTCTTTTCTTTTTTTCTTTTCTTTTTTTCTTATAGATATCATCCTAGCTTTTCTCAATCCTATAGACTAGTTTTCTTCTTTTTTTTCTTTTGATCAATAGACCTTGCACATATGTACAACTGAAGTTCCCCGAACGTCCCGAGTGGCCCGATGCCTTTGCGTGACGTTTGTGCACCCAATATGCGGGTGGCCACTTGTCAGGCTGGACTGCTGAGGTTCCCCCGAAGACGATACCCAGGGCCGGCCCGTTCTTCCCTTGCGGATACGGAGCCAAGACACGGTAGCCGGCACTTGCGAGGATATCAGCGATGGTCCCACAACCCGGTGTCTTTCGACCGAGGCGAGATCCAAGTGGCAGATCCGCTCCAGGGAACTGTGTCTTGGCTCTCCCGCAGCTCATGGGTGCGGGACGGCAACAACGCCACAATATCGCTGGGGAGTATATCTCTTTTGCGGTTTCGCTAGCTCATCCCGATATATGAACTCCATATTGTGTGTTCCTGCGTTTTCTTCCGGGGTAATACAACCGGCAGGTATATACTCTGCACTCTTATATGGTACACCTGCACGCGGTTGAAGTACAATCTATACCACTCCCCTTTTAGCCGCCTAGGAACAGCATCGGTTTCCAGTAGAAGCGACCGTCAGCACGCTTGGGATGAGACGCGATGTCTTGGATCCTGGCCAAGAGACCCCGAATCAATTGCGGCCACCACTTCCACTACGCCGGCTTGGTAGTGGCTCTCCCGAGACATGAAATTGCACCGAGGGTTCCCTCCTTTTGCGTCGATGGGACCCCTCGTCGTGGCGTCGTGAACTTGGGTATGACGGACCTTTTTTGGTATATGGTGCTGCGGTGCTTCTTCCCATGGAAGACACTGGCGACGCTGGATGAATTGGAGGTGTTCACGTCGGCAGAATTGCCGGCGAGTCGCGACCAAGGGCCGGTCATTGCGTGTATAGCTCTGTATAGAGGTATAAAGGGCCACTCCACCCTCTTGCCCGGTCGCGTTCTGCTCTTATTTCTCCTCCTCACCACCACACCACAGCTCACCAAGTCTTTCGTTTCTTGATCTTTACAATCAATCATTTCCCACTCACCGACCGACATTCCCTCTCTCACACCCCCGGCGACCCCTTCACAGCCTTCAACATGCACATCTTCCGCGTCCTCGCCACCTTCTTCGCCGGCACCGCGCTGGCCGCCTGCGCGACGCCGGCCGCGCCGGCCATGGACTTCCTGTACACCGTGAACCTCACGATCCCGATGCCGGCCGTCGACATCGGCCGCACCCCGCAGGGCAGCCGCCAGGTGTTCCCCATCACCGGCGGCTCCTTCGCCGGCCCGCGCCTCAACGGCACCGTGCTGCCGGGCCTCGACTGGGGGCTGACCAGCGACGCCGGCGTGTTCAGCCCCGACGCCGTGTACGTGCTGCACACCGACGACGGCGCCAACATCTTCGTGCGCGAGATTGGCCGTGCCCCGCGCGTCGCCGTGTTCTTCGAGACCGGCGCCGAGGAATATGCGTGGATCAACGATATCGTCGCCGTCGCCGCCGGCGGTCCGGGCCCCGAGGGACCCTCGCTGAATGTGTTTGAGGTATGCCTGCTGCAGAGCGGATCTTCGAAGGGTGTGTGAGGGGGACTTTTACTAACGCCTCTAATTTCAGCTGGTTGTTTGAACCCGACTGCGAAGCAATATTTGCGTCGGTATCGAAGTGGCTATCGGTTAAACTGGGGTGGCACTGCGGTGATCACCAAAATCAAGGCGCCCAGCTTTCCTAACTGTCCCTTACTCGTTCTGAGGGGTGACAGTCAAGGCAATCTTCCTTGTTCCATTTATCGCTTCATATCGCACATTGAGGCCCCTTGGACATCCTCATGTACCGGTGAAATCTACCTAAATAAACTCTACATGCATCTCCAAACTATCTGAAAGCTCGCACTCTTGAAGGGTATCAAATATATCTTGAAGATCTTGTCTTGGAGCCGATGTTGCCCGTCGTAGGAGTAAAACATGAAGCAAGTGAGACACTCACTATCTCTGGGGTCTGTGATGACATACATGCGTATGGCTTAGACTGTCACTAGCTAGACAGAGCGGCATTGGACCTCTCAGTCGAGCTATTCTGTCATTCCTCATCTCAACTCACCCCACCTGTCAATTACATCAAGAGTGCCCACATACCTACAACCCTAACAAACCCTCAAACACCACCCCTATCACGACGGCAAGTCTACACAAGGAAGGAAGGCATTCACATCTGGCTCCTTCCTTTCAGGTCGGCAAAACCCGGCTTAATATAGCCGTGCTTTGCCCTACGCAATGAACGCACATTACGAATCATACAGTAGGCAAAAATTAGGAAGCACAATATTGAAGGGAAGATAGAAAACATCTCTTTGGACTAGTATTAACAGAGGGCATAGAACATAACGCCCATCACAAATTTCCATCCCCTTTTCCCCGTCCCCTCATTCTTTCCTCCTTCACACTTTTCTTTTCCCTTCTTCGTCACCAATACTCCCCCTTTCTCTCCTCCCCCCCAATTTCTTTCCTGCAATCTCCCTTCTCGTCATTCCTATCCCTCAACCCCTTTCCTAACCCTAGAGCACAACTCCAAGGCTCTCTCACTTGACAGGAGGCGGGCTGGATGGAGGCTTGATCGCTCGCATTTGGAGGCATCTATCTAAATCGATTCGGTAAGCTCTTCGTACAGTCCGCCTCCTGCATATCCATATCACGCAACTGTACCAAGATGCGTGTTTTTGTCGCCCTCTTTTCCTGGCCATTCAATTGTGCACCGCCACCGTCAGGGGGATGGGAAGTCACCAAGTCATTTCTCTTTTCCGTGACTGTGATCTTTCCAACATCCGTCAAGCAAGGCAGCTGATTTTGGGGCGGAGACGAAGGGACCAGCCAAATGCCCACCACGCCCCAAGCCCGAATGTTGTTCAGCGTAAGATGGACCCTCTTAATGCCCGCCCGCTCATCAGCAATCGGCTTACGGCGAGTAACGACATGTGTTTGTCCCATTCGTGTGGTGATCTGTTTAGAAATGATTCTGTAAGTTAGCCTTCTTCTACATCCGTCGACAGTTCAGCACAAAATGGTTGGTACTAACCTTGACCCCGCTTAGCCGATGCCAATCACCTCGAGAGTCGAACTGAATCCCAATCATTTCGTCCTGGTCTTCAATATCAATCGATTCCATATCCTTCGACGAGAATCCGGCGAGGTTAACCGACTGGTCCGAGTATTTGAACGCCACGCCCACCATATCTTCTTCGACAAAAAACACCCACACGTTTGTCACGCAAACCTCCGTGTTGGTCTTTTTGTCCTTTTTCCAGAAGAACAGCCGGTGCGCATCGTGGACCTCACGCGTTGTTGCACCCACGAATATCATCCTCCGCTTTTTGTCCAGGAGACTTTTCCGGACCACCTGTATTCGATCATGAGGAAGGTCAAACGACCAAGCAAGCCCGCTGATCTCTTCATACATGTTTTCACTGTAATGAAAGCTGTATGTGCTGTTTCCATCCTCTATCGCGTTGATACTGATTGTGGCATTGTTGGCGCCACTTTGGGGGGATTCTGCTGGCAGATTCAAACCCGGCAGCCGAGAACTAGGCTCCCCACTTTCAGTACCAGCATCGATCGCAAATTCAACTCCGCTGCGAGTGCGGATGCACAGTCTGCGTATGTATCCATTCGCGTTGGACAGAAACGACCGCCGGAATTTCCGATCTTCCTCCATATACTTCTTTCCCACGCTCGCCTTGATAGGCACAAACCTGGTCCGAAGTTCAGGAAATGCTCGGTGCAACATGTTGTCGTCACCGTGGCCAACATACTGCACATACAAGTCGCAAATTGCATCTCCCGCAGCAATGTCGATTGATCGATATTCCTCCAGCCACTGTCCCAGAATGACTGCTTTTGATGTGTGAAAAAAGTTGAACTTCATCCCACAGATTGTGCCCCGCGGGCGTGCAAAGTTATCGGCTCCAACCGAAACAGCAATCCGGGTCACCTTGGACAGATCAACGGCATTCATGAAGCACCCGCGATCAAGTAGCATTGCTATCTCGACAGTCAGGATGTCCGGTCTCAGAACAAGATACGGGTCTCCAGGCAGGGCCAACCTGACCAAACGGTTGCAGTGTGTCAAACCTTTGGGGCTAGGGCTCACCGTCGGTGCCAAAGGCCGGGGCTGAATCAACTCTCCGCCAAATTCTGCTGCTGAGAGTCGGCAAATAGCTTCTCCAAGACACTTCGTCTCAGCGACGAGAGTGGCCAACGGGGATTTGCCGTCGCTGCTTGCGATTATCAGGACTGGAATTTTGCAATCCACTGGAATGCGTTGTTCCTCCAAGAAGTTCCGTTGAAAAGGATGGATTAGACGAGATACTCCATCGTTGGTGATAAGTTGGACAGCCATCAAAGTTTCGTCTCCATCACTGCCCTTCGACCAGTAGAAAGGATTGATTGCAATGACTCTTTCACCTCGAGATCCATTGATTGGGACAGGAATCTCGAGGCACGGGATCTGTATGCCGATTTTCCCTTTGAGCTTGTTTGATCCCATGATGATTGGGGGTTCTCCTCCGGAATACACAAAGCCAAAGCCGGTGATTCCCGAACGAGGGTCAAAGTACACAGAGATACTTTCCAGTTTGTTGAGCTTCGATTCGGACGCTGAAGGGCCTCCGAAGGCGCAGTGCATTGCGACAGGATATGGAGGGCCATGGGCCAGGTGCCCCGTGTTCTTCTCCATTGATGCCCAGATATTGCGGGGCGGTCGCGAGGGATACCAGATCCTCGCCGGTTTCACCTTTTCTTCTCCAGACATATCCGGAGAGGCCCCATCTGGAGATTGCAATGAGGCTGCCTGGATCAGCTGGATGAATCGGCACTGGATTGCATTGAATCCAACATAGATCGCCGTGACCCGCCTCCCATGTTCTCTCATCAGCCAGCTAACCGGGAGTCCATCGTGGCACTCATCTGTCATCCCGACACCAGCGCTGTCAAACAGCTCAAGTTCATATGTGGATCCCAGGCTTTTGGCTTGGTGTTTCTTGTCACACAGCAGGAACTGGGCCCCGACGATGGAGTGACCAGTGGCTGAGAAAAACACCTTGAGTCCCGCAATGTCATCATTGGGCTGAATGGCAACAAACTCTTCAAACTCAAGGTTGACCAGTCCGATTGGGCCGGATATGTTGGGCATATCCGGTCCACCTCCTTCTTCGATGACTCGAAGGCCAGTGATATTTCGGACGCCGTTGAAGAGAACAAACGAAAAGCCAATCTGAATTGGGCGTTGTCGTTCCACTGGAATCTCTAGCATGAACATGAAATGTTGAGTGGAGTTGTCCGGGATGTCCGGTGGGAGCATGGGTGGGAGCGCCTGTGGCGGTGTCGGCGGATGGAGCGTGTTTGAATTCAAAGTCTCCGTCGGGCGGAGTGAGGCTGCAGTCGGAACCTCTACAAACTGGCCCCGATGAATGCGAGGTGGGGGTTGATCACTCTCGGACTTCATCTTGCCTCTCATGAGTAGGCGGACGGCTTCAATCGGCTCTTCTAGACATTTGATGGTTCGGTATTTGTTCGATATGCCGGCGTCGCAAAGGTAGTTGAGCTGCAACTTGAAAAGAACATCTCTCCACGAAATGCTTGCGATAAAGGCGTGTGTCATCGGGGGATGGACCAGGAAGTTCAGTTCCATTCCTGGAGAGCAGCGAGTTCTCCATATCCGAGACATGAGGCCGCTACTTCGCATGAACTCGACCATTGTGCGGCAAGTCTTGCGGAGAGACACAATGTCTTCCCAACGGAGAAGTGCCATGATGTCAATGAGAATAACAACGGGGAGATCGAGCAGCGCACCGCGTGACTGCGAAACATTGACGTTGTCATGACTGGAGGTTCCGGGACTGTCGACCTCGATAGAATGGCCAGGCCGACTCAGGTCCCGAGCCCGAGCTTCTTCAACTGCGCGTGTGGAAAACTCAATCAGGGGTTCATCCAATATCGGATCAGTCCGGCTGATATCGTCCATGAAAATTCGCTCGGTGCCTCGAATGTCAAGACGCTTGCGTCCCAGGCCAAAATAGTTGTGGTCGGGGATGCGATTCATCCATCCATCAGTGGGATAGCAGTTCATGACGCGGAGAAGGGCATCGGCGGCGCGGATGTGGAGAATTGCGGTTTTCCGAGACTCGGCCGCAGCAAGCGGGCCCAGAAGCCGCTGCAGAAAGAAAGTAAAGCAGCCGGAATGGAACATGATGTATTTGTACGGCTCGGTGTCGTCTCTCAGCAGCCAGGTGGGCCGGTCCCCATATAGGGGACCACGCCGGCCCATCGTCGTTGCGAGCAGAGCGTTTCCGACAAAGCGGCCACTCGGAGATGTGAGAACCGCCATCGCGTTTGGGGTGTTTACGAGAGCTAATGAAACGAAACAATTAGCAAAGGTCTGTTTCTGTTGTTTGGACATGTCTTTGGCGTTTAAGTTTTCCCTCTCGTTTGGACATATTGCTAACACTGCATATCCTTTTCAGATGTTCCTGGATTCGGATTCTGGAGAAATTCCGGGACTCACCAGCTCGAATGCGTTGATCCCAAAGTGGAGGGACCTGTCCTTGCGGGAGATGCGGTCTGGATTCACTCATCTCCGACCCGCACAGATCGCAGTATGGACATCTGTTATCCATGGCTGATAAGAATTCCGTCAGATTCTTTGTCAACTACTGGACAGCAGGGTGGACTGTGTTTTTAGTTTTGTTCGATTATGCTTGATTCCCTTCAAATTGTGTCCTCCTGCAGCAGGCAGCAAAGTGATAGTCAGTTAGCCAAATCTGATCAATCATGAGTTACAAGCCTGAGGTGGAGATAGGATCACCAATCATAATAGAGAGGTGATGCAAAGGGCAGATTGAGCAAACTTACTTGAAGCTTTAGGTGAAACTTTTTTCCTTTATTTGAATGAGTGCAATGATGCTTGATAAAATAAAAGATTAAAAGCCTCTTAAGCTTGAGGTGAAAGAAGGAAAAAAGATGAAGGCAATTGAAGGAAAATTGATAATGATTGAAATGGTTGTTCTATGAAAGGTGGAAGCAGAATTGAACAAAAGAATAGTTAACTTCTGAAATTGTGTTGTGAAAGGAAGAAGATAGAAGTCCAGGTTCAGATTCAGAAATAAAGTTCATTACCTTCTCAAATATGCCTAGATTAACGAGTGATCAAATGTGTGTCTTTATGTGATTGTGCATGGCGATAATTATGAGGTCGTAAAGAGAAGTAAGAGGAGCAAGAGTTTTATAACGCTGGGAGGATCATGGTCGGAGACATGAGGTTATTCGGAGGAACATCACGATGCGGCTCTGTGCTGACACGAATAGCCGGGCTCTTGGGCTCTGCGATTAGATGCTTTCTCTACGTTCGCTATGAAGAAAGAGAGAAAGATTTCAGGACTGATGGAAAGAGGGAATAGCAAATGGCTTGAGCAGGATAAATGAAACTATGATATTCAAAGGCCCACGAGGATTACAGAAGAGAAACGAGGGGAAGCAAAGGAGGGCTAGAGTCCTGACGAGAAAGACATGGGGAAGGATGGAGGGACATATCCGTCCTGTACCTTCCCTGAATCGTAAAGGGTGGTTGATACTAGGTATTAAGAGTGGAAGGAACAGCCTAGAGATCCAGTCTGGTCCGGCCTGGAATCAGAAGATATCGTGAGATATATTCTGTCCTGATCTAATGGAGGTGTGCTTTGGTGTGAGGAAAACCGTGGAATTATTAGACCTGAATATCAAGTTAACCCTAGGTAAGCTATTAGTGAAAGCCAAAATAATGGATGACTTACCCCTGGGCCTTATAGGGTTTGAGAATGTCCAGATATAACCTAGTCTAGACCAAGAGGCACATATATAGGTCTTAGAGCTAATAACTTATTAACCTGCTTCGGGGTTTTATGTGTCGAAAATACATAAGCGGTGTATGAACCCAAGATCTCGGGTCTGGCCCCGGTGATATCCTGCTGTGCCGGCCCGGTCACCAAGGATGCCGGGATGGAGTACACAGAAATTCGGCTCTATCTAGCTAAAACTCAGACGAACCCCGTAAACCATCAGCGTCTTCTTCCTCTAATGCTCACTTTAGTCCATCCGTTTGCCTGATCCGTCTGAAGCCATCACGATGTCCCTCCAGCAAAAAGAAAATGGTGCACTGAAGTCCAAGGTTCCCGTCGCCACCAGTTGGCGCCAGCTGCCACCAGACCAACACCCACCCAAAACCAACCCCGCAGACATGTCGGAATTCTTTTGACTCCGTTGACTCCCTCTCGCACGCCCGCCCATTCTCTCTTTGTTCCTTTCTTCCTGGCTTGGATCTTTTGCCGGTCCGATCCGGCGATTTCTCTCTCTCGTTTATCATGTGATCCAGTGGGAGACGACTGAAATCTCGCAAGAATTCTACTTGTTCTTTTATAATCTGCTCCTATCAGTTGATCTGGTGGCCTGTTCTCGACAGATCTATTCTCATAAGTCTTGTGCTGGTTTCCTTCCTGTGTTTCGTCGATTGTGTCTCTGTACATACTTAGAACCACGTCTCCCAAGACTGCCTGCCTGTCCCCGGCTTCCTGCATCGTCCTCCCGTCCTTGGCTTCCAGTCCCTCCTCTTCCACCCTCACTCAAACAGCCTCTAAACCCTGACCCTCCACAAGATGCCGAACCTCCCCGCCTTCGCGCTCGACATCCCCGTCGAGCACGGCAACCCGGCGCACCTGCTCCCGGCGAACTGGAAGGCGCAGGTGACCGCCTGGCTGGCCGAAGACGCGCCGTCGTTCGACTACGGCGGCTTTGTGGTCGGCGACGAGCCGCGCACGGCCACGCTGTGGGGCAAGTCGCCCGGCATCCTCGCCGGCGTGCCCTTCGCCACCGAGGTGTTCGCGCAGTGCGGCTGCACGGTTGCGTGGCACGTGCAGGAGGGCGCGCACATCAACACGCGCGCGGGGCCCGACGGCCGCGCCGACAAGGTGGCGCTGGCGCTGGTGCGCGGGCCCGCGCGCGGCATCCTCGAGGCCGAGCGCGTCGCCCTGAACATCCTGGCGCGCTGCTCCGGCGTCGCCAGCGCCAGCCGCGCGCTGCTGGTCAACCTCGTGTCCGCCGGCTTCCGCGGCCGCTTGGCCGGCACGCGCAAGACCACGCCGGGCTTCCGGCTGGTCGAGAAGTACGGCATGCAGATCGGCGGCGCCGATCCGCACCGTATGGACCTGAGCTCCATGGTCATGCTCAAGGATAACCACGTGTGGAGCAAGGGGAGCATCACCGACGCCGTCGCCGCCGCCCGCAGCGTGGCCGGCTTCAGCTTGAAGATTGAGGTCGAGGTGCAGACCGAGGCGGAGGCTGACGAGGCTATCGCCGCTGGGGCGGATGTCGTCATGCTGGACAACTTCACCAGCCAGGGCGTCAAGGCTGCGGCCCGGAGTTTGAAGGAGCGCTGGGCTGGCAAGAAGCACTTCTTGCTCGAGGTGTCGGGTGGTCTTAACATGGATAATGCCGAGCAGTTTTTGAGCCCCGGTAAGTTCTCTCCGATCGTCCTCTCTCCCTCTTTCCAGCCTGTATCATTCTAACGATATCATCACAGACGTCGATGTCCTCTCCACCAGCTGCATCCACCAGGGTGTTCCCCACGTCGATGTCTCCCTCAAGATCAACCCCCCGGAAAAGAAGTAGAGCCAGCATCTTCTATCCGTAAGCTGAATCACAGCCACCCCAACATCCAGTCCAGAACACTACAACCACAGCTGTGTTGTATGTACATTCAATCCACTTGCCCGTCAGATCTGTTTAGTCCGCTATTCCCAGCTTTGTTGTCTGCATTCAAGCGCCACTGCCACTGATGCCAAGATCGTTCTCCTATCTTGATCTTTCTTCCAAACCCTGATATTTATGTTGAATTTCATAGATGCATGCTATTTCATGTCCCTCACATCCTCACTTAGGTCGGAGAGAGTATGCTAACAACCAGGGTGTAGGTAGTAAAATAAGAAAAGAAGAAAAAAAAAAGAGGTTTGCAGACCAAAATTTGCGAGGACTCTAATCCAATGATTGACTGTGAATGCGAAAATGCCCGTCCAAAATATTAATGCGCGTACAATATCCAAAAACTATGGTAAAGCTACTGACTCAGTCTTCACCGTGTTGTAAGTTCTCAATGGCGCTCGCAGCACCCATTTGAACGGAGTTGTCCATTCGTCGCCTGTTCAGTTCCATTCATTTTCGGCTTCAGCGCCAACGTTGCCAGCGTGCTGGTCATGTTTGCTTTCGAAGGGACATCCAGCGCCGGATTCTCGGTGAAAAAGTCGGCCGGTTTGATGTGAAATCCGTGGATCTCAACGGGCCTGCAATGAAACGTCAGAATCAGAATCACGGTCTTTGTCGAATCAGAGATGGCGTCAAAAGGCATATAATACTCACATCACAGGCCAATCCTCCAGCCGAGGATTGTGCGTAAGTCCAAACACAGTCCACACAATCGGATGGCTCCGTTCTCCCGTCCCGGCCTTTTCGTGTCCATTGGCGTCGTCGCCGTCGTCGTCGTCGTCAGGAACGCTATCGACGAACCAATCGCCGCGCTTGACCATGTCAGACACTCCGCCAGTCTCCACCCGGCTCTGGTTGGTGAACTCGCCCGCAGCCCAATACTCGCCGTCCCGGTGGCCGGTGACCCACACATGGTGGCGTGCAAACAACGCCCGTTTGGCCTGGGCGCTCGCCGGGTCGGCGAGCATCACTTGCGTGGCCGGCGGCGCAAACTTATATGCGATCGGCCGGCCGCTCACCGGGTTACGCCGGGACACATGCTCAAGCCGCACCAGGCGGTTGAGCTTGGGCTCAGCGTCAAAGAACGTAGACTTCGGTACAATATCACGCACCACACTGTAAAAGTTGCCGTGCGGGTTGTGGGGCGGGCCCATCGGCACAGTCCGGCTCTCCTCCACGGCAATCACCGTCTCTCCAAGCGTCCATGAGTCTATAGCCGGGTCAATCCGGACTGCGAAAAGGTGCTGGTGATTCTGGGCCACCACTCCTGGTCCGACAATAACGCCAAAGTTCACACTCTTCACGTCCGGATCAAGTGGGGCCACGCTGACGATTCCCGTGGCACGCACCTCCAGGGATATGCCGCCGGCCGTATCCAACTTGTACGAAAAGGCATATTCGTAGTTTGCGAGGGTGACAATGAACTGGATAACAAACTCGCGCATGCGCGTCACGATAGGCCGGCCAGTGGCAAAGTTTGTATGTTTCCAGCCAACACCACCATCTTGCTCGTGCAAACACACCACAGACGGTGATACACGTGTAGTGCCATCTGATTTGGCAAACAAGGCGTCGACATAGTGGATTGAGCCAACACAATCACAACCAAGACGCAGGTTGTTTGCGGCTCGGCCAATGCTGCCATCACCAAAATCGAACGCCTGTTTTCGGTGGAACGGAGTGCGGGGATCGGCATATGGAACCGTCATCTCACTGATACTGAGGCGAAACAGCACCGGCCGGCCATCGTAGGAGATATTGTGCAACACGGCACCCTCGCGCGGCGTTACCGTCAGTCGGAGACTCCACTTCTGCCACTCAATCAGGCCGTCGTCGCTGTAGGTGAATGAGGCGCCTTCGGGCTGGGTAATATCTATGGGGCACTGGTCAGAGCGAAGCGGGCGGCCGATGAGCTCGGGGATATACTCGGCAGGGACGTTTTTGTTGAGAATTGGGGTCGGTTTTCGGGTCGGGTTAGGCTTGAAAACCGAGCCGTCCTCATCGGGGCGCATCGGCAGGCGGTCGATGCGGATTACCTCGCGGGTGTGCCAGTCAACCACAGGAATCAGTGGGACGGGATATGCGTAGTGGTTTGAATCATTATTTCCAGAGGACCGATCCATGGCGAAGACCAAGCCCTGCATGTAGCGAGGGATGTTTTCGTTCGAGTCGGGGCCCCCGTATGGCCAGGGGTCGATGCGAATCTCAAAGTTCTTAGGAAACTCATATTCAGCCAGAGCGTCAGCGAAGAGTTTTGACTTTGAGCAGGCATCCTGGAACTGTCTAAATTCCTCTCTATGGGGTTGCAGAGCAAGGTTAGCTATGGTCCAGGTGTACTATCCAGCATGCGGACTATGTATTGGGATCATGAATTCGGCGCGCACAGATATAGGCAGACAGTCACAGCACAAGAGCAGATAAGACGCAAATGTACTTACTGAGTGAACGACGGCTGCTGATCTGGTTCAGCCACAATTCGTTTCAACTCCTTGGCAGCTCCAAGGTCGATAATGCTTTGCATATACCGGCGAGTTCTGGTTTCGTCGTAGGCGTCGTACTGGACGCGGGCACGTCTCAGAGGGCGCTTGACTTTGACGGCAGCAGTCGGAACCTGCGGACCGGCGGCGGCAGTGGCGGCAAAAAAGGCGGCAAGTTCAGATCTGCTGGGCTCCTCCAGAAAAATATCTCGGAAATACAGAACTCCACCAATAGACGATGTTGCAGCCAGGACCACCTCGCTCGCGGCAAGCATCTCCGCCTCGGTGAGCGGAGCCAATGGATGGCGAATGCAGTCGGCGGAAGCCGGGGGTTTAAATTCCTCGCGCATGGTGGATGACGTGTCTGGATGAATGGTGGAGGGCTGGTAGATGATCGTGCTTGGACAGGGAATGTACGTATGGGTGTCAGACAGCAAGCAGATGGGTCTTTCTTCCGGTGCGGTATTGACGGTGAAGGGGTACAGGGTTGGCAGGGCTGAAGAGTGATCAGACTCTCAACTGAGGTCATATAGTGAGGAGAGAGCGGTACAGAGAAGAAACAACATATAGAAGACGTGGTATAGGGTGATGAGTAGGTATGGAAACGAGAGCCGGGAGTATATATAGATGTACTGGATAAAAATACCGAGAGAACGAATAGGAGAGACGAATAATAGCTGCAAGGGGTGTGAGGAGACGAAGATGCTATAGGAAGACGAAGGAACGAAAGAAGAAGGAAGAACAGGAGGAGAGAGATGAGAAGAAAAGAGAGGAGGAGGAAGAGGAGGAAGAAGAGGAAGAAGAAGAAATTCTTGGACGTCGTCTTCCTATCGCTTTATGTAATGCTCGGTAGACCGTTCTGTCGGGAAGGAGCGATGCAGCAGAGGTTGGCAAGGCTGGACTGGCAGGAACAAAAATGAAAAGTGATAAGAGGATAAGGAGATAGCAAGATAGCAATCGGGAAACAAGATGAAGTCGATCACTGAAGCCCTGGAAACAGTGGAGGAGGGACAAAAGAAGAGAGAAAAGCGAGAGGTGTTGGAGATATCGGGGATTTACAAGCACAAGACAGTTGTTCTGGCATGTATCGATACACTATGTGAACTGTGCACCTGCATATATATTGTGTTCCTGTGTAAGTATGGACTAGGTTGTGTAGCGTTTATGCAACCAACATGCAGCATGCAACAACGCTTCAACCCTTGCATACAGGAACACGTACAAACGAATGGGAGGTGAAAGTTTGATGGAGAATAGTTCTTGGGGAGGTGGAAAAGGTGTTCTTAGTATAGAATAGCGACGAACACAAGACAGAGGGCTCGATCTCCAAGAGGGGCAAAGAGCGTAGGAGAAGTCCGGATCGACGTGGGGAGGGGAGGCCAAAAGCAGTATGTTTGGACTTGCTTGTTTGGTCTACCTGCTCTGGCCTTCTCGGTTTAGCTTAGGGCGTAAAGAAAAATGGATGAGTGGACCAGCCGCATCACAAAAGCAAGCAAACGAGAGAAAAATTCACAGACTGGCGAGATTCCAAGCATGGCACAGACCAGATGAGCGTGGGATGAAAACGACGTTAGGAAAAGAAAATAATAAATCAAAAAAGAAAAAATGGAAAAATAAAAACAGGGCCAGGGGCTGGCTCAAGACTAACTGGAAAGCTCCAGAAAGCTGCCCATATAAAATCGGAGTGAAACGATTGACTGCCTGGCCGAACTGAACAGCCAGCCCATGTTCCATACCATCACAACTCTCGTGGCCTCTCTCTCGTGTCAACAGACATCTTCTTCTCTGTTTCCCCGTCCATATCCTCAGTTACCGAGATGCCCACCAACGAAGTCTAAACACGCATTATCAAGTCTGGTTACACGAGAGAGCAACGCTGTGTATGGGAAAACATCCCGTCCGGCTTTCGCGGTTAGGTTTTATTTGCTAGTCCGGCATGGATGTAGTGACCCGATTTGGACGTCGGACAGCTTTCCCACGGCCGCTTGTTGATAAATCCGGCACATGCAAGCTGTGTGGCCCAGCCGCAGCTGTTTGTATCGGGGTCTCGTTTGTGTGTGTGTCTTTCGGGTACCGTCCAAAGCTGTCAGAAAGTGGGACTGATGGTTTGTATGTTGTGTGTGTGTGGCCTAACAGCTAATGCACGCACATATAGATCAAAAAAGCGCTCGACGGTGACCACGGTGTGAGACTATCCGAGGTTTAGGTGAAGTGTCCGTCCGTGTGCGTGGTCTTTGGGGGCAGTTCCCTAAAGCCCCCCTTTGGCGATCTCACCCTGTTGTGTGTTGTTGTGCTTATCTCTTGTGCAGGGCCACCGACCCCCAAAATTCTTCCAATCAAATAACATGTTATCCACCCTGCAAGGAGCCGAAGATGGCACGTCCAACCCGGCCGAAACTCCGCGGGAAATAAAAAACTAACAGCACACTCTCACACACACAAACACGCCAGATCAAGAAGGTCTAAGTGATCGCCAACCGACTCGCATCCAGAAGGAATGTGCGGGCCAATAGTGCAGAAACGAACGTAATTGCGCGTAATGGTCTTTCGTTTGCTCTTGTTTAGTAGTTAGTACCGTCGGGGAAGCTCCGCGGAAGACCCTCGCTGGCCGAGCAGACAGCTCGAGGTGCTAGGAGCTGAAGTCGGGGACACAACAACGAAGGATTTCCGAACAGATGTTTGTTGGGGGGCGGATGGGTGGGTGGGTGTGGACGACAAGACAATAAAAACGGCCAGGTCCACCGTGCGGCATGTAGCTGCGCAAGCTAGTAGCATCGACATGCGTTATGCACCAGCTTCGTCCGGAAGCAGAGGCCGGCTTTCCATCCTTGGAGGCCAGACTGCAGACGAGCGAAAGAGAGATATCACACAGATACGAAAAGACAGCCGGCGGCGGTGAAGCCCGTGATAACAATTGTGTGAGCATTTTTTTTTTCGTGGGAGGGAGGGGGCGCTGGAGCGAATGGGTTGACGTCCTGCTATGCTCCTTTTGGGAAGTCCATGCGATGGCCCGCCAGAAACGCAGTGCAACACTGCATCCACGGATATATTAACCTGTTCTTGTCGTCAGACTTTTCGCTTTTTCTAGACCTCTTTTTTTTTTTTTGTTCTTGATATTTATTTTCTTGTCCTCAAGTTTGGTCTTTCGTCACGTCGCATGCTGTAGTGCGTACAACCTCTAATTTTCGAGGGAGGGCTTGCTTGTCCTCTCACATCTCTCCTCCAATCTGCTCGCCCGCCGGAATTCCGATGCTAGAAGACGTCTGTCGTGTACACACACACACACACACACACAAATTGGAATGGATTTTTATCTCTTCCCGCAGAACCCGCCCGGACGGGCGCCGAGCACAAGCTCGAAGCTGCTGCTGTCCTCCGATTGTGGACCATCAGCGCTTTTTTGAGAGCCGTCCACCCTACTTGTGATAAAAGATGCAGACAGACACGCCGCGAAGTTGGCGAGCTATCCGAGCTGACTGATAATGATTGCCTGATATATCGCGTGCTTTGTGCTACTCTCCGGTCGGAAAGAAAAGAATAGCGGTTACTTGTCACAACTCACCTGCAAGTGCCCTGGCTCGGACTAACTATTTCAGATGGGTTATACAGTTGCTCGTTGCTCGTGCTTCTCACGAAATCGGAATCGCACCATTGGATGGGGCTGGTTGCACAACCCTAACCCTACCATTTCTCAGGTTTGCTTCAATTGATCTTGAGCTACGACAGCCACTGGTAACAGTATCGCAAGGACAATGGTGGGGATTGGCCGTTTGACATGGAGGGGTAGTTTTGCATTCCTTTTTCGTGCTTTCTTTTTGCAGTTTCTGGCTTGTCACGGAGTCCCGCAGCTAATCTCTATGGGGAGGTGTTTTGGAGTTTCTTTTTCAAGCGCCAAGAGTGTGCGTCAGCGCCTTTGACAGCACGACGATTGCTTGACTGGGAGATTCAACGCTTCAGTCGCCGGCCGTCTGCGATCGGAGACGGAGGAGAAGCCCGAATCTTGGCGCTTTGGGCCAGCGACAGACAGACGAGTCCAAGTTCTTGTCGGACGGCGAATATTTAGGCGGGGCAGACTTCGGGAATCAAAGCACCGAAGCGACAAGCCGGGTAATCTGAGAGCATTGACGGGTCTTGACGCGCATGAGAGAAGAGATGGCTGTATAACTCTTAATTTGATCTCCGGGTGCGAATAAGGTGACCGATCCCGCCTGAAATTTCAACACGCACCGCAGAGGGGGACTTGGGGATTAAGGAATAACGATCAGCATGCCGCCGATCCTTGTGATCCTGGGAAGCTCTTTGACTGTTCATGCACCGCACTGGTGCACCTAAGTCGCGTATGCCGGAGGAGCGCCGTTTGGCTCATTTCCTCGCTCTTGGCTGGTATTCCTCTCATTCCCTTCCCGCGCCAATCTCTCTCACTGTTAGCAGTCTATCTCGTTTTTCTCACCAAATGTCGACGAGTGATGGGAGGCTTGTTTGTATCAGGGCTTGCCAATCGTAGCGGCGTTTTCTGACGTATACGGACGCCATCAGTACTGTAGTTACAGAATATGGAGTGATCGGTCATGTCCTGATATAAACAAAGAAAAGCCGAGGACCTAAAACGAATACCGTTGAACACTTATCCCCCCTCCCGTGAAGTCGACTTACGTATCTCCAGAGACTACGCAAGCACCAGCCCACCCCCACATCACGGCGTGAGAAAGTTGCGTGTCGTCGAACTCTAGTCTCTAGCAGAGACAGGGAAGATCACGACAATGCACCAGACCTTTGAAAATAGAACCAGCGCGTGATACCATCGTGGGTTTATTGACCCAGGCCGCTCGTCCAATGAGCGGCATAGAGTGGCTTCTTCGTGATGGCGGCGCCCAAAATCACACCGGTGATCTCTCTGGCTTGTGGTCGGGTAGGGAGAGACACCACGAACAAGCCAGTCCAGAGGGTGATTGACTCTGAGCCAAGAGGCTGAAGATAGGGGGGATTTGCGGTGTAAGGGCCACGATGGTGTGCTCAGACCAATGGGAATGTCGGGAGAATTCGACACAGAGAAAGCAGAAAATAATAATCCCCGCCAGGGCCTCCCCTGACGCTCTGGCAGGGTGCAATTTATGCCAGCCATAGGTCTGAAACAGTTGACAGGCGGCGATAAAATTTGCGCCAGGACAGGGGGCCGAGAGGGCGAAGCTGTGGATGGAGGCTCTGCGTTGGAAGCCATTGGCTGGATAAGCTACACACGCTTATCCCCGTTCAGCTATTGGGCGTCCTCAAGATGAAAGCAACCTTCGGGTCCGTGGTATCCCCATCTCTGTGCGTTTGGGGTATCGTCAAGCAGGAGAGAAGAGAAGCCAGCCTTCCTTTGCTCGGAATACGTGTTCACCTCACGGTATACGCGTCCGTGTCGCTGGCTTGATGTTCCTTACCGTGCAGGGAGTACCGGTGTCTTTCCAGGGTTGATGTGAAGCTCAGGGGAATATATGGATGACAGCTGGGCAGGCCACGAAAGGGTATCGCGATGGGAGAGGGGATGGGGCTCAACGAGACCGGGAGATCTAGGGGCGAGCGGCCAAAATTGGAAGCTGGCTTAGGATGTGAGTAGGGGAGGGTTGAACGAACTGACTGGGAGTTCAGTTCGATACCATCGTTGGTCGCCATGGTTGGACGTCGATTTCCCTCCCGATTCACTGTTCGGTCCATAATAGGAGCATGACGTGCCAAGTACAGTACTGGCAGCACCGTGAGTGGCCAGCCCTTGAACCAGGGAAATCCACCTCAATATATTCCTCAGGGGGAGGCCCTATTGTTGGCTTTATTGAGTACAACATGAAGAACCACCCAGGAATAAACGGTAAATAAGGCCGACAATGCGGGCTCGATGCCACCGCCTGGGCGGGCGAGAAGGAAGAATGGAAAGAAAGACCAAGGGACCCGGAGAGACTCCCCTCTTACGTATTGCGGACAGAAACAATCGGGGGACATCGCGGGAGAAACCTAATCTGACCGCAGCGACTTCCGCATTCATCTGGATCATCGAAGAGTTTTGCTGGTGGCCTTGGCAGAGATGCTCACGGAGGTTGTGGCGAGCCGGTGCAAAGGCGACAAAAGCCAAATACCCACAAGAGCTCACATCTGTGCAGTTGTGACAAGGCTCCAATTGTTCGATTCAAGTTGGTTGCGCGGGCTGGCTGTGCCACATTTGTAGGGCCTGTTTTTATATGTACCCAGTCCAATATCCGCTCAACGCCCATCACCCCCCTTTTCATTTCTCGCGATGGGTTCTGGAAGGCCGATTGCTGAGTTCTGGATATGTGAGCAAGTATATGGGTCTTGCAGTTCAAGCCACCTGTTGCTGGTCGTCGATCAACGCCCTGTTCTCTTCTCTGGTGAACAGCCACACGTCTGTGGGCTTGCATCCTAGTCGTTCTGCTTATCTTCGTCTCCTCTGCATCCGACGTGAGACGACCCCCAGAAGACAATCTTTTCAGTTCAGTCATGCTTGGTATTCTTTCTTCTCTCTCACATATACGGGGATTGTATCAGGACTTGGCCGCCGTTGTGTGTTTGCCCCCCCTTTTTCTCTCTCATCCCTCCCCTCCCCTCCTCTGGAAGTGATTATGTGATTATTAAGATACCATCTGGCCCGCCCAATTACCCGTCCCAGAAATGAACAAATCCACCTTAGGGAGGGAAATTTCCGCGGTATCAAATTTTGGGTTTAAAACTTTTATATCCGCCTGGCTGGGTTTCTTAGTGGTTGGGCCATTCAGCAGGAAAATCCCACACACACCATGGCCAACTGCAACGTGATTTGACCCTGGCTGCGTGGTATTGAGGCTTTTTGGATTGGTGTGACCCCATTCGTGGTGTGCGGGCTTTTCTGGTCGCCGTTCCTTGACAAGGGAAGCCTCGCGCATACACGAATAAAACGGAAGAGGGAGGAAACCACCTGTGATGGGGTCGTATTGTCTCGAGAGCGAGCAAGAACGAGGTGATTTTCCCAAGGCATCTGCAAACGTACAGCCGTCACGGCCCAACCGAGACAAAATTCCAAATCCCTTGACTCTCCCTGTGCAATAGTGGGAGGCAGAAGCAGAAGCAGCTCTTGTATCAGAAAACGCCGGGTCCGTGAATTGGCGTTGAAAGACACATGTGAACACACACAGAACTTGATGTCTCACAACAACCGGAGCCCTGGACACACTGAAAGGGCCCTCCTCATCGTCGTCATTCATAACCCTTACAAACCACATGTTGGAATCTTCAATCCCGCGCACCAAAACACCGGAAGAAGGTATGGCTGGAGACTGGAGTCGCCACCGTCTCAGAAGAAAGCGAAGAAGAAGAAGTCCAAAAACGAAGAAGGCTGCTCGTTCGTCATGACATGGCGCGCGTTTCTCCGAGTCCCGGTTCGTCCGGGCCTTCTTTAACTCGCATTCCTCGGATACGTGGTGGATGTTAGGTTCCGTGGCTTTCCATGGCCGTTCCCCCCATATCTTGTTGTTGTCCTTTTTTTTTTTCTTCTTTTCTGTTTCCCGGAGGACTACTATTTTCTACAGTATTTTAAACGAGGTCGTCATATCTCGTTTATGTTCTCTCTCGTCTCCTCCTGCTCAGTTCGGGCTCTGAGCCGCCTTCGCCGCGTTCCACACCCTCGATCCCGCAAAGTCTCCTCTGCCTTGTGGCGGTTCCATAAATAGGTCTGCAGAAGCTCATGCCGTTACTAGCCCCCGAGTGCAAGACTTGCCCGCATGTAGCCAGTTCTATTTCTTTTTCCTTTCAACCTGTTCGTAGTTAGTAGCTTGTCTTGCGATATTCTCCTCTTTCCGGCGAAACTGTTGCGTTTATACTGTTCTTTTCTCGTATCCCATCGGCAATAACAGAACGGCGGCGGTGCTAATTTTTTGGCGTTGGCTGCTAAAAAAAAACCTTGAATACGGATAGGTGTCAAACTTGGTACTTTCCCAATCAGGAACGCTTTGCTTGTCGGGCGCGGCTTCCCTCACGATCTCAGCTTCTGCATCTGAACATCTCCACGGCCGCACTTTTTGATGCTGAGCCTCACAGAAAAGGCGCATAGTATCAACCAGCCGAACCCCGAAGCGCACCTGTTCAGTGTTGTCTATCTTTTATTATTGCACCTTCACATGTGTGTGGCTGGCTTGATGAAAATTGCCGCGTGGTGTTTTAGCAGGGCCCAAAAGTTGCTGCACACTTCCACCCCCACTATAAAACCACAGACTTCAATTACAGCCGCCCTGTCCTGTGAATTTACCAGGGGCCCCCCCTAAAATCGAGATCAAACCACTGTACGCGCCATCAAAGGAGAAAAAAAACTCCAAAAATGCAAAAATTAATAAAAATAATAATTCATGTGGCATCATACTTAAAGCTCAGTCCACTTACGAAGCCTTCCTAGCTGCATTAGAGTGCAGACATATTTCCATCTCTCTCTCTGACATTTTCTCCCTCTCGGGTTCAGTGTTTGTTTTCTCTTTCTTTTTCGACATCTTATCTTCTTAGTGCTGTTCCGTTCTCTTCTCTGTTTTTCCTATTTTGACGTCTTTTTCAGGTTTTGGTTTTGGCTTCTATTCTTTCTTTCCCTCTTTCCCATTTTCTTTCTCTTATTTATTCCCCCTTTCACTCGTTTTCGAACTCCCCCTTTCGGTTCTCCAATCACGTCTCTACGAGATCTTCTGCTTCCCTCTCCTGACTCCTTACTTACTGGCCTCCTTTTTTTCCTTCTTTCCCTTCACCACCTCGTTGGCAACTTCCCTTCCCCTCTCCAGCCTCTCATCACGGTTATTCAGCTATTACACTTCCTACATCTTTTTTCCACGTATCCTTCTTCAAGCCTTCTTCCTCCCCCACAACCTCTCAATCCTCCGACTTGGCACATGTCCTCGTCGCGTCTTCATTCCTCGCCCACCATGTTACCCTTCAAGCGAGCTCTCATCGGCGCTTGCTTTATTCTTACTGTTCTCTTCCTAATATCAAGATCGCACACCGTTGCCACCGCGACTCCCGCAGCATCGAAACCCGTCGCCCCCAATGCCGACGAAGTGGCCAAGGCCGCCGCGTCAACCTCGACCGGCGGCGCAAAAGTCATCGAAGGCTCCAACTCGTTACCCGTGAAGATCCAGAAGCCGCTCCTCGACATGAGCAAGCTCTCGTTAAGTGAGAAGCTCGAGTACCTCTACCCCTACGACATCACCGCCAAGTTCCCCGCCATCATCTGGCAAACTTGGACTACCACGCCCGCCGACGATTCGTTCCAGTTCCGCGACCAAGAAGCCAGCTGGAGCGAGGAGCACCCCGGCTTCATCCACGAAGTCATCACCGACTCGGTGGCCCTGTCGATGATGCGCCTGTTCTACGGCACAGTGCCCGAGGTGATCGAA
Organism: Knoxdaviesia capensis; assembly: GCA_001510575.1. Taxonomy (NCBI): domain Eukaryota; kingdom Fungi; phylum Ascomycota; class Sordariomycetes; order Microascales; family Gondwanamycetaceae; genus Knoxdaviesia; species Knoxdaviesia capensis. The sequence continues at coordinate 690,637 of LNGK01000005.1, forward strand.
GCCTACAACGCCCTCCCGCTCCCCGTGCTCAAGGCCGACTTCTTCCGCTACCTGATCCTGCTTGCCCGCGGCGGCATCTACTCCGACATTGACACCTACGCCATCCAGAGCGCTCTGGAATGGGTGCCCCCCTCCGTCCCCCGCGATAGCCTCGGCCTTGTCGTCGGCATCGAGGCTGACCCGGACCGCCCGGATTGGGCTGACTGGTACAGCCGGCGCATCCAGTTCTGCCAGTGGACCATCATGTCCAAGCCCGGTCACCCTGTGCTGCGGGACACCATTGTGCGCATCACTCAGGAGACTCTCCGCAAGAAGAACGCCGGCTCGTTGCAGGGGGTGCTGGACAAGAACGTGATTGAGTTCACCGGCCCCGCCGTGTGGACGGATGCTATCTTCGACTATTTCAACAACCCGCGCTACTTCAAGGTGCCTGCTGGCGTTGACGGAGCCGAGGGCCAGACCATCAACTACAAGAATTTCACTGGCATGGAGTCACCGCGCAAGGTCGGCGATGTGCTCGTGCTCCCCATCACTTCGTTCTCCCCCGGTGTTGGACAGATGGGAGCCAAGGAGTACGACGATCCTATGGCCTTTGTGAAGCACGATTTTGAGGGTAGGCTCCATCTCCCCTGATTCATGACTTTCCAGTGACTCTGGCTAACTTTCGCTTGCCTGTTTTCACTTTCTAGGAACCTGGAAACCCGAGAGCGAGCGTCACATCGGCGAGAACCGCGGGGACGGTAACTAGTGGATGCCAGGCCCTCCCGATTCCGATAATTAATCCGCTTCCCTCCGTCCTCTTCGGCTTACCGGCCACGTTAACGATTGATCGATGACCACGACGACTCTAGAAACTTTAGATTTCTATCTACACCCCCTGGGCCGCCTCCCGATCAGTTCCGTCTCGCCCATCAGGATACATCAGGAGGACTTGGTCCTGCATGAGACACCAAGCCTCAGCTAGCAGCCTGGGCCATGTCAGACGCGAAACAGCTTGATGTTTTCGCCGACCTGCTTTATTTCTCCACGGCTCGCTAAGCTCTAGCTGGCCTGGTGGGAAGAGCTCTCCCTTTTCTTCTCCGTGCCGCTGAAGTGTGACACCGGCTACGGGATGATACATTTCAGTGGCAATACGCGACGGAGCTTCCGATCCATATCCCACACACTCTGCATATTTTTAACATCCAAACCCCCTTTGCTGGTTTCGTGCTCACTCCCCCACGAGACCGTTCACTACAAACTACGCTCTTTCCTTTTTCATTTTTTTTTTCTATTTTTAAACCCCAGATCATAGACAGTACTATTGATGAGGATATTTGTTCATGTTTTTCTTTTTTTGTTCTGTGCGGCTAGGCGAGAAGATCCCGGCCCCAGTTTCTGTCACTCTTTTTCTTTTTCTCAACTTTTGTTCTTTTCTTTTTTTTTTCGGCGCAATTGTGTTTGCCTTTTTCAATTCTTGTGTCTTCTATTTGGACCTACCCTTGGTACGGAGTACTGAGCCTTTTTCAAACCTGTAGAGCAGCTTTTCTCTTCTTCTCGCGATCACCTGTTTTTACTACTACCTTTCTTCCTCTAAACCGCCTTGGTGGTGTGTCTCCCCACTCGAACCGGGGTGCTGGACTTGCTTTCCTTCATTTTTCTTCTTCATTTTTTTTCTTGTTATCTTTTAGGGAGGTGTGCTTGTGAAGTTTTTGTGTGCATCAAGGATATCCTGGCCCAAGAGTCGTTTTTTGTCATTAGGTGTTTCTCTTGCTATAACGGATATATGAGTTGGAGTCTCCTTTTTCTTTCTTGTCATTCCCTGCTGTTTTTGTCTTCTCTCTGGACTATATCTCCGTGGTGTCTCTCTCCGTTCCTAGAGCACACACGAGTTAATCGACGGCCTCAAACACAATATAACAGCGACGGTGTGTTTTCTCTCTTCTCATATGTGTCTCAAGCTGCGTGCATTTACGTTATGATGACGACGGGTGCTGGTTCAATACAAGGGTAGTAGGGACGAGGGAAAAAAATGTGAAACAAATGGTGGCATGCGTGCATTTGGGTCTGAGGGCGTGCACAGAGAGTGTGTGGGCTTTGGCCTCTGAGAGATACATCGGCGCGCAAGGAAGTTTGCACTCGCGGTTTGCGTGCTGGGGGACCCGGTCTAGACCCCAGCAGCCGGAGAAGTTCTTTTTTCAAGATCGACGGGGCGGAGGGTCCATCGTGGAGATCTGATTGCCGCGCTCGCTCAGGACCTCAACTCTTGTGTGTACTATATTGTGGTGTGCGATTCTAGAAGTGGGCTTGCCTTTACTGTATATTTTCTGGGGTGCCGTGCACTGGGGGTGGAGTGGCGTTTGTTACAGATGTTGTTCCGGGGGTGTATTTTTAGGTAGGGACGACGCCAGAGACACGCGGCCGTCGGAGAGAGAGAGAGAGAGTCTGACAGCAAGTCCACGGCGTGTGTTTGGAAGTTTAGTCTTGCAACGGGATGAAATTTTTTGAGAAGTGCTTCGGTTTGTGAAACGAGACATCCACTCGCCAGAGGGCCTGGCTCTATAGGTCTAGGGTTTAACCCCGCATCGAGATGTTTGGTGGCAGCGCCTCAGACATACCGCGAGCTCAGGTATGTTGTGGGAGTGGCTGAGAGGGAAGCAGGGCGCTGAGAGATGTTCCGGGGTCGAGACACGAGTGCGAGCAAACCAGAGCTGCAGGACCGGCAGGAAAATACGGGGGCTTGCAGCACCGGAGCGCACACCGATTCACTCTGCACAGCCCAACCGCGGCCATTGACTGTGACCGCCCATTCCCGGCGGGTGGTTGCTCCTGGGCGGCGATGATACGTGCACAGCCATCGTGGGGTGACCATTTTTTTAAAGGGTTCTAGAAGACGTGGATGTTGACGACGTACGTCGTTGCGATATGCTCGACAGAGCAATGGATAATCGCTAGTCCACATGGCACGGCCTGGGAGGTTGCGGTGATCGGGGACGCATGGTCGGCATGGACTTGTCCTCGCGGGTCCGGAGGTGGAAGTCCGGGCGGACATGCTGGCTTTTTGAGGAGGATGTGGGGGATGGGATGATTGATGTCGATGCAAGTCGAAGGGTCGCTTAATTGCTGAACTGCCCGAAGTGCTCACTACACACGAAGAAGTCAACAACCCTAAGGCGTCTGTATATCTATCGATCGACGAAACAACGAACGGATGCTGTATAATGTTCTGTCGGACTCTTGGCGGTGGGCGACGACATCGGCTCAACAGTGAAGCACAGAGGAGGAGTAAGGGTTAAAAAAAGCTGGGGAAGTGGGGAGAACACTCAGAGCGGGGGAGGCGGGTCCAGCGCCATTCACACCAAGTTCATTCGGGGGAACAAAAGGGGCAAGACCTGCCCACTAAAACCCATAAGCCGAGGAACCTGGGGGGAAAAAGAGGAAAGCGTAGGATTCCACACAACCGGCGGGTACCCACGGCCCTCTAATCCACCCCTAGAACTCATGGATGGGTTTCTGTTGGCTCCGGTCAAGTGGGAAGAGGAAGGAAGGGGCGGCTATTGTGAGAACCCGCCGGTAATTTCTAGAGGCCGGCTCTCCACACAAATCTGGGGAAAGCTGGTTTGAGCCGCCCCCGAAAATTGGACCCATTCTGTCTCTCTGTTTCTCTCTCCCCCTCACGACGAGTCTCCAAAACGCGCAATATGGGAGGGGAGGGATAACACAAAACCAGCCCGCCTCCAGTTTTCATTCGAGCTCTCCTTTCCCTCGGGATAGATTGGATTCCAAGACTTTTGGCCAATAGTTCCTGTACACCGACAAGTGATTCTGTGCTCTCTCCGACGTTTCTCCCCCCTTCTCGTGATTTTCGGTTTGCTTCCTGCTGCAGAGTGGCTTTGCACCTGAATTGCTCCTATCACCTCCTCATTCCCGTCCCGCTGTCCCCCCCGTGATAAAACCGGTCTCGGCCTACCACCAACCATTGTCCTCATACACACGCGGCACACACTCACACACACACACACACACACACACACACACACACACACACCAAATTGAACCGCCCGTGGCTCTCCCGTGTCGGATCAAGCGAACAGCTCCTGCTTCCCACTCTGTGCATGCAAACCTGATCACTCCGGTTCCGATCGTCGCAGATCCCGCCCGTGCATACGCACCACCTGTTTCTCTCTCCTCTCGCCAGTTCTTGTGTGTGTGAATACCGTCCTACAAACATGCCGCTGTCCTCCCGCTCGCCGTCATTTGCTCGTCATTTCGCTCTGGCCTCCCACTGTCGGCGACCATGGAGGCCGCGCCGTGCGGAAGTGGCGGTCCCTTTCCGCCAGGTCAGGGGCCTTCTTGACACCGGGCTCAGTTTCACCCAGGGCCCATCGAATGTAAGGCGTTTTCCACACACACATAAACGCACACACACACACACATATATATATAGATATATGTCCATCCGCGCTTCAGCCTTGCTAATTATATCCTGTAACCCACATGAAGCCGCCGCTACTGGAACAGACCGTCCCGCAGAACTTTGCGTCCGTGGTGTCCCGCTTCGGCGACCGTCCTGCCGTGATTGCCCGCCCGCCCGCCCGGGACCTCACTCCGGGACACCCGGAGTTCCCGCCGTCGCACACTCTGACGTACCACACCCTGGATACCACGTCCAACGCCGAAGCTGACGTGCTACGCTCGCTCGGCGTCCGCAAGGGCTCGCGGGTGGCTATTCAGCTGGGTAATACGCTGGAATTTGCCAGTCTGACCTATGCTGTGTTCAAGCTGGGGGCAATCCTGGTGCCGTTGAACCCGTCGTTCAATGCCGCTCAGGTGCAGGCTGCGCTCTCGCACCTGGATGCCGAGGTTCTTATCGTCGGTGCTGTAACTGACTTGGCCTATCGTCCGGGGAAGGGGCGGTCGAATGAGCCGTTGCTACGAGAGGTCCTCCCGGACCTGGAATCCACCGCCATTTCTGCTCCAAATGTTCCCTCGTTGAAGACCGTAATTATTGTGGATAATAGGCCATACCACCCGCATGTTGTGTTCCCTCTTGAAAGTTACCCCTGCTTACTCCCATACCATACGCTTCTGGAAGGCTCGCAAAGGCCGATCGTTCCAGATGAACCTCTTCTACCCGACGAAGTCGCCAATATCCAGTTTACGTCTGGAACTACCTCCCACCCCAAAGCTGCCATGCTCGCTCATCGATCAATTCTCAACAACGGAGCGCTAATTGCTGGGAGAATGGGTCTCGTCCCAGCGGATATGATGGTTGTACCGCCCCCTTTATTTCACTGCTTCGGCTGCGTCCTGGGATACATGGCCACCGCCACTTCTGGAGCCGCCATCCTCTTCCCCAGCCCAGCTTTTGACCCCATAGCGTCTCTACGAATGGCGGTTGAACACAACGCCACTGGACTCTACGGCGTGAGCACGATGATGGGAGCCATGCTTGACGCCCTTGCCTCTGGAGCCGTGGCCACTGCCCCCACCAACCTGCGTAAAGGCATCGTCGCCGGCTCTTCAGTCCCGGAAGCGATGATGCGCCGGCTGTACGACCACCTCGGCCTGCAGGACTTGGTGAACTGCTACGGCATGACCGAGACATCGCCCGTCAGCTGCATGACCTCGCCGACCGACCCATTCGAGAAGCGCACCACCAGCATCGGCCGCGCCATGCCGCACACCGCCGTCAAGATCGTCGACCCGCACGACCGCACCCGCGTGCTTCCCGTCGGCGAGCGCGGCGAGCTGGCCGCCTCGGGCTACCTGGTGATGAAGGGCTACTGGAACGACCCCGCGCGCACGGCCGAGGTGCGCAGCGCCGACGACCAGGGCCGCGTGTGGGTGTACTCCGGCGACGAGGCCGAGATGGACGAGGCTGGATATGTGGCCATCACCGGGCGCATCAAGGACCTGATCATCCGCGGCGGCGAGAACATCCACCCGCTCGAGATCGAGAACTGTCTGATCCAGCACCCGTTGGTCGCCGATGCAAGCGCTGTTGGGGTGCATGACGAGAAGTACGGCGAGTCTGTCGCCGTGTTCATCATCCCGCGGCCCACTTCGGCCCCCACCGGGGGAATCGAGGCCCGCTCCGGTCCGCACGCCCCGTCCTCTGCCCCCGCACCCGCCGCAGCCCCGATACCACTGCCCGCGGACGACCTGCGGGAGTGGGTCCGCACGCGCTTGTCGTCGCACCTTGCGCCGAAGTACATCCTCTGGGTGAACGAGTACCCCAAGACGGCGAGCGGAAAGGTGCAGAAGTTCAAGCTGCGTGATTTGGCGCGGAAACTGATCGAAGGAAGCTCATAAAGGGGGTAGGCTGACTTGCCCCTATCTTCTGTATATACTGGACAGCATGCATTCATCAAGTTACTTCAAAACAAACACGATCTGGATTGGTTTACTCCTTAAGTGCCGACAACTGCTATGTATGGAAGGAGCAGGTGCGATCTCTGACACCTTCCCCCTTTTCTAACGCGCTCCTTCCTTCCGTCATGTTCCTCTTGCTACAAGGAAGGAACCATCCACTGGCGTACCTTCCCAATGTGTTTCTCCTTGCCCCGCGGTAAGTTTCCTGGGTAATCTTAGGGTACAAAAGAGAAAAGTTTACATACAACACCAAAAAAAAAAAAGATTATGAAGCTATCACGATAACCATTTTTGCTGTGTGTGTTGACTTCGAGCGCGTATTGACCTGTATCCTTTTCCACACTCCGCTGTCCGTCCATTTCATTTTTCTTTCTCTTCACACTTTTTTCCCTTTCTTGTTTATCCTCATCCTTCAACTTTTCTCCTTCCTCCTCCATTTTTGTCCCCTTTCGGCTTGTGCATACCTTCACCTCGACGTTATCCACAACTCTCTTCTTTCTCCACTCCCCCTTTTTCTTGTTTTGATGTTGACATAGCTTCATGAAGCCGTAACTCACATCTTCGTGTTGTTCCTGCCCCAATATCGTTATCTTCATCGTTACCCCCCAATTCAATTTCGAGTCTGTCCATCGTTGCCATACCGACCGCAATCAGTATCGTTAATCAACATGTTTTACAGCCACGAACGTAAGTATTCCAAGTGAAGTCCAATCCAGTTGCTTTGGAGACAACTGCTGACATGTGTCCGTGTAGTCCTGACCAATCGCCAGTATGGCGTGTCCACCCTCTGGCTGGCGGCCACAGTCGGCGGAAAGCAGTGTATGAACCGCAAGGCGGTCCAGAACGTCAAGATCCAGAAGGCTATCGAGAAGATCATGGAGTCGGGTGCTCCCATGGCCCTGCGCCTGCAGAGCAACCTGCTGTATGGTGCCTCTCGCGTCTTTTCTCGCCAGTGCCACTACATGCTTGACGATGTCGAGCGTGTTCGCGCCACCATGACTACCTTCTCGCGCCTCGTTATGGCTGGTGATCATGTTGTTGATCCCAAGGCCAGCCGTGCCAAGTATGTCCCCGTCTCTGTTCTGCCTTGCTTTTGTTTATTTTCACGGGTTACTAATGCACAGCTGTTTATCTTGCCATCAGGTCGAACCAGATCATGCTTCAGGACGATCCTGCCTTTAACATCGACAACTTCGCCATGCCTGATATCTCCATCTCCGCCGATGGCCGTATTCTCTCCTCGGGAATGCGTCGTCGTATCCCGTCGTCTCTCACGTCGAATCTGAGCCCCGCTGACGGTCTTGCCTCGGGCTCAACCGTGCTGGGCTTCAACCTTTCTGGAACGCCCAACGGAAGCCTGGGCAGCTTGCCTCCCATTTTCGGCGGCTCCTCTGCCCAGAGAAACCACTATGACCAGCTCGATCTTGACGAGGAGATGATTCCCATTCGGGACCTGGGCATTGAGTTTGGCCCGGATGGAGACCTGTTCGAGTGGGACCTGAACGCGCCGGAGCCAGGCAGGGTCGAGCCCGCCAAGGATCCCCTGGTTCTAGAATACGAGGCCCAGCTCGAGGAGGAGCTCGACCGTGAGCGGTTGCTTGAGATGCAGAACAGAGAGGAGTATGAAGAGATGCAAAGGTCCATTTACCGCCACCACAGTTATTATATGCGCGAGGATGAACCTATGCAGCAGGACGTCGAAGCTCCCGCCCACGAGGCTCCCGTCCTCAATGCGCGCCAGCGCACACACGCCCGCCGCAACATCCACTCCGATTCGACGACCATGATCACTCGCAACACGCTTCAGAACTGGAACACCGACTACCTCGAGCGGTCGATCGGCCTGGTCGACACGCGTGTTCGCAAGAAGATTGCCCACGCCAAGATCAACGTGTACAACCTGATATTCGGCTACGGACTGACCAATGTTGGCGAGACTGTCGGAACCACCCCTGGAGCGGTCAGTGTCCTGTCCGAGTTGTACGCCGGACCCGCCCTGGCCGAGACTCTGGGTCTTGTGTCGGAGGCCAATCAACGCAAGCGTGCTTCGGAAGAGTCTGAGAGTGAAGAGCAGCGTCGTGTGCGCCAGCGCACCGGCGAGACTGGACGCCGCCAGTCGAACAGCACGGAAGTTGGCCGCAAGTCCGCGGTGGCAGAGGAGCAGGCGCCCAGCTCGGCCCTGCGCGGCGACAAGACCAAGGCGTCGACGCTTCTGGGCTCGGACCCCAACAACCAGAGCTCGCGGCTCCTGCAGCCTGGCTCGGCCCCGAAGTACACGCGGCCTCCGCTGACGATCGACATCACGCGCATCAGCTCGGGCTCTTGGATGCCGCACGGGGAGATCATGGCCGGCATGCGCAGCTCGATCGAGCAGGCCTCGATCCTGCCGCCCCTCCCCGCCAACGCCCCCGGCGCCATCCCCAACGCCACCACCGCGGACTTCCTCGAGAACGTGTACGAGTACATCCACACCAACGGCACCGAGCCCCGCCAGCACCCGGACCGCCCGGACCGCAAGCTGATGTGCCGCTGGGCCTCGTTCGCCATGCTGGAGTCCCGCACCCACGTCCCGGACCGGCCGCGCCACCACACCGCCGCCGACGCCTTCATGGACATGCTGATCCTGGCCACGCGCGGCGAGATCTGCGTCGCGCAGCCGGCGACCACGGGCCGCAAGCTGCTGGACGATATCATCATGGTGGGTCTGCAGGTTGACGAGAAGACCTCCCAGCTGCATCGGCCGTCGCTCACTCGGCCGGCTTTGTTTGCCCGGAACAATTGATTTTGGGGCACCGGGGTGTAAGTGGTTCGGGGTTGCGGCGGCGCTATTTCTATCCGTTTGGGTTTTTTATCGGGGTGTTGTTGGCGTTCGGAGTTAGGATGGTGAATGTGTCGGATATGAGGTTGTGGGATGATCCAGGGTCGAGGACACACACCATGTTACGGGTGGTCCTACAGAAACAGAACACCGGAAGATAGCATAGCATCCTCTATTGAGAGGAACAGAGAATGAAGAAAGAAATTCAATCACATGCGTTCACGATACCCAGACGTTATACGTTCTAAAAAACAGCCACCACTACCAGTATATGAAATAGATCTCAAAAACTCCAAACCCAACGTGAAATAGACATGAACAGCATACAGAGAGACCTAACACTCCATGGAAACATCAATCATAAGTATCATCTTCATCCGCCATCCCCTCCCGGTCCTCAAACACCATGAACTGGCCAGGCTCAGCATCGCCGGCCACGACAACATCCCACGCGGCGCGCACGGCCTGCAACGAGGTATCGTCGAAGGCCATGCCCGCAGGCATACCCGGCAGAGTGACTACAGGGCCGGAAACGGACATGTCGGTTGTTGGTGGCGTGGACTGGGTGTACGAGAGAGTGTACAGAGTCTGCAGGGGCGCTTCGCTGCGGCGTGGGGAGGCCGCAAGGATCTGGTCCAGGGCCATCCGGAGGATGGAGGAGGCGGTGGGGGTTGACGCGGTTGTGAGGTAGAGAACGCCTGAGTTGGGTGGTTAGCGGGTGCTGGCCCCAACGGATAAAGGGAGAGAGAGGGGGGGGGAAGGATTATGAGGGAAGGAGAGGGTGTGATCAGAAACATATGGTGTCCTCAACGCTGATGCTCGGACAACGTAGATAAGAAATAATAATGGAATTCATCATGGTACACACTCCCGCGGAAAGGAAAAAACACAAATGAGGTTCGACGAAACTTACTTTGGCCGGCAGGACACTCGCCGGTGTCGCTGGAGTGCCACGACGCATATACAGGGGCGTCGTTGGATGTATCGGGGCCCAGGGAGTCTGATGGGATGGCAATAACCGCCACGCACGGCGTGGGAGCCCCGTCCAGAGTAGGCTGGAACAAGTCGGGAGTCGAGTCGACTACAGCAACCAGTCTCGCTAATGCCGGACCTGGTGTGCCACCAGACTCCAGTGCAGGTTCTGAGCCACGGACGAGAAGGGCGGCCTTGACTGTGGTGCCGTCGGAGAGCTTGATACGCACGCGCTCCTGTGCACCCTCGGTCGGTTCAGCTGATTGCCCGGTCTCCGGGACCAGGTCGACCGACTCTACGCCGGTGCCCAGCATGTACACAGCGCCGCCGACTGCACCAGCCCGGCACGCGACCTGGGTGACCTCGGCCAGCCCACCCCATTTCGGCACGACGGCCGCGAAACCCCGGCCGAGCACGCCGAGCGAGGTAAGATGGGTGTGGATAGCAGCCAGGCCCGTCGATACACGGACCTGCGGGTCGGTGCTCAGCGTCATCGCCAGCACAACCGACTGCAGCGCGGCATCCAGGCTATACTGGGAAGCAAGGAACTCGCGCAGGGGGGTATCGGCGTGTGCGGCCCACGCCGGTGGAGACTGGTCCGCGGGGCCGGCGGCCGGCGGCTCCGGGGCGTACTCGGTCAGCACGAACTTGAGGAACTTCATCAGGGCGCGTTTGGCGCGCATGGGGATTGCGGTCGACGAGAACACGTCTTCGCGGGTAGCGGGGATGCGGGCCAGCGCCACCCCCGACGGCGATGGCGGCTCGCTGCGCGTGGCAGCCGGCTCGAGGATGTAGAACGAGCCGACGGCCAGGAACTCGATCTGGCGGAACGCGCGCGACGACACGAGTTGCGAGAGGAGGGCGGAGCGGCTGTGCACGAGCTGCGGGGCGAGCGCCAGGGCGTAGCTCCGCGAGGCCAGCGCTGGCGCCGCGGCCGAGGACGGGGTGGCTGTGGCTACCGCGGAGCCGAACACGCCGGCCGCCGCCGGCCCGGCCCCGATGGCGTTGGCCCAGGCATCGGCCTCGTTCAGCGAGAAGGCGGCCTCGGCGCCGCCGTAGTAGGCGTTGCGGTCGAGGTGCAGGATTTTCTTGGTCGTGCGGGACAACGAGCTGCGGAACAGAAGAAGCAAGGAGAGAGTGTTACCGGCTGTGTCGTCAGTCAGACTTTGTGCGCGGTGCTTCGGTGGGTGTCGTTGAATGTTGGTGTGTGCAAATTTTTCGTTCCGGGCAAACACGGAAGCGGGGACGGGATCAAACGTACAGTGCAAGCAGAGACTGTTGGAGGCCGGTGCCGTCGATCACGACGTCCCAGATTGTGTCTTCGAGGCTCTCCATGGTGAAGAGTCTTGAGAGGGGCGACTTTGTGCAATGGAATGCGGAGAGGAGAGAAGAACGAAGCGGCGAAGAGTGAGATGGGGAAAAGGGAGGACGTGATGAGAAATAGGCTGGATTTTTTTGGTGGATTTCCGGCATCCTTGTCTCGCAACCCTAATACGACATTGAAACCCTATCCTGATGTCGGATCGACAAAACCCTAGTCTTGCAACTAACCCTAATGGATCACCCCTTTTCCAATTTTTCGTGGAGGACATAATCGAAACAAGAAAAAAAAGGAAAAAGGGCAAAAGGAACACCAACGGCCATTGCAGTGAATTGAAGAGGCAGCTTACATGACTTTCAGCAACAAGTGCTTAATCAAAGGCTGTTGTTCAACAACTCAAACCACTAGGCCATTAATGGGTGTTCCGGAAGACGTCAACATTCTCGGGCTACATGAAGTGTACACACACGGCCCGGGGAACGGAGGGGGGGAGGAGCGACTGGGAGGATAAGAAACGGAAGGAACAGCTAGGGAGGTGTGGCATTGCACTGGGAAGGAGCGAGTCTGGCGGGGAAATAAGGAGGTCCTTCCCTATGAGTGGCTCAAGCTAACCCTAGAATCCATTTTCATCTTGACGTTTCTTCTCGTGTCGTGCTTCTAGCCACACGAGCCATGTTGGCAGTCCCATCATCGACGACCCTTGATCGCGGAACAGCAAAACGTGTCATAAGCGGACTCGGAAGACCACGTCCAGAGTCAACTTTACGGCAGATTCAGTGGAAGACCGCGCGGCCTGAATCACGGAAAGCTTTCCACGCACCAATGCAACCAACGCCTTGGACCCAAAATCGGCATCCTCCGAGCAGAATTTACAGGCAGTATGTCACTCCATACACACGATGGTCCCGTTCCAGTTCCGTTGTCCGCGGAATGTGAGGCACTGAGTCAGCGTCGACTATTGCTTCTACTATCGGAATAGGGTGTCTCGAGGGATATAAAATGTCTTGTTTGAGACATTCACCCAGCTTTAAAGTGTGCCAGGGAAACCTGTGATACCAGGAAACGTGAGCGAAGTCAACCGGCGGCGTGTAGGCGATATCCTATCTCCAGACGGGGAAAATCGCATGACTTGGTTTAACCTACACTAGTGGAGGCCATAGCTGGCAGATGTGATACCACCGGTCAAGAACCCCTTTTGAAGCCCCCCACAGTTCACACCGTTATATCGTGATAGCAAGAGCGGTCTTCGCCTCTTACTCGTGTGGTAATCAGTTAACTATTCTCGGACTCTCTGCGCGTAAGTAAATCTCTACACATCTGCTGGTACTACTGTCAAGCATGGCATTGGGGAGCCGGAGGTCTCGTAGAAGAAAACGATAACAAACATACACAAGGGATCCATTCGGCCGGCCAGTGACAATCACTTCCCGCGCTATCAAGCTTGTGTTTTATTCCGGCATATGTCCTGGGGTGGAGGGCTGGTAGCAATATGCTTTGTCTTGTGTGCCAGCTCCCATATTGCCCCTTATTTCCGACCTTCCATCAGATCCGTCTTAGCTAGGTCGGCGATCTGATCCCTGATGAGTTCTGCATGGACACGGCTCAACTGCAGACGAGATCGATCTGCCGCGCATGTGGCCATCGATGGATGTGGAAGTGCATGCATGAAGTGGACAGGCAGCCACTCACACATATTCGTCCCATACTCTGCATGGAATCGAATCAGCTGAGACACGGCCATCTTGTGCTGCATACGTGAATGGCCAAAGTGTCTGCGGAGCACTTCCCCCGGAACATCGACAGCCATCACAACAAATTAGGAATCCAGAAGACAACATATCCCAACTAGGAACAGCTCGCCCACGAGCCGTTCAGCCACAATCACTTCCGCTGGCAGTGGCAGCGCGACTTCAAGTCCGACTTCAAGCAGCACCAGTTGCTCAACTAGCGAATCTAACAGCTCGGGGTCTTCCAGCAGTATTTCCAGCAGCAGCAGTGGCAGTGTCTCCAGTTCCACCCGCAGTACCGACACGACTAATGCTACCACTCATGTCTTCCCCACTACTATCACTTCAACCGGATCCTCCACTAGCACTGGTGTTTCTAGCAGTCTCTCCAGCAGCACCAGTGGTTCAAGCACTTCTTCCACCAGTTCCTCGGGGAGCAGCACTGTGTCTAGCAGCGCCAGTTATTCAAGTGAAACTTCCATCGCTACTACTCTCACCAGCGCTTCCAGCTCCAGTCGTTCGAGCAGTGTCTCCAGCACAGCCCCCCAGCAGCTCTTCATCTGACACAACTTCCACTCGGTAGTTCTACCGTCACGAGCTCATCCTCGTCGACGAGCAGCTTAGGTACTCCGACCCCTAGATCCACTACGACGTCCTCGTCGGCCAGCACGTCGCGGAGATCTTCGGGATCAAGCCCAAGCGCGAGTAGTACTGTCTCCCTGGTCCAAAGTTCAAGCAGTACATCCTCGGCTACGTCGGTCAGCTCCTCTAGCTCGTCGAGCACACAGAGAGTTCTACTGCGCGGAAATCGCGCCGTGGTCGTAGCCGCAGTGCCAGAACTGTCTCCCGTACATCTTCAACGGCTTCAGCTAGCCCAACACCGGTACCGAGGCGCTCCGCTGCTTGGAAGAGAGCCTGGGATTCCGGGAGTACTTGCTGATGTCGCCGGAGGTCCGGATCATGTGCGACCGCGAGAACTTCACGCCGACTCCGTTCACGTGGCCGTCCTGGACATTGATGCCCGGATTGACTTAGGCGGTGCTGCCGTCCACCACATGTCCATCTCATGAGATGATTCCCAACGTTCCGGCTTTCATGTTGTAACATTTACCTGTTTCTTATTTCTTTTTCGTTTCGTTTCTTGCCTCCTTTGTTGTTCATGGAATGGACACCGCCTGTTTCTAAGAAGGAGAGGGGGGAAGATTTTCAGCAGGGTGTTGGGGAGGTCATTGTGATTAGCAGCGGTTAAAAATTAGAACAGTTCATATAAATCAATAGAGCTGTTCCAATGAAGGTGTCGTTTTCTCTTATGTTTTAGATTATGTGTTTCGGAGAAGTGAAGATGCGGAAAAGAAGCAAGCCAGGAGACATTGGCAGCCCCTGTGGCTGGTGCAAAAGCGCCACAATATCAAAAGCGTGTGGCGCCACCTAAAATCTATATCAAGTTTTTCTCCATCTTCCAAAGCAGAGAAATTTTCCTCTTTTCCTTTCCTCTCCACCGCCCTCCAAAAAACATCTATGTATGCCTCTGGTGTTTGTCAGTCTCTGACGAATTCTGTATGTGCAGAGAGTGGAAGAGTTTCCGACGATTCATTTCATCGGGCTTGATTAAGTTGGGCGGGAGAGTGAGTAGAGACTCTGTCTCTTTTAGTCTACCCGTATCTACTGCTCTAGACATGAGGATGAAAGAGTGGTTCGAAAGGTTTTGACACATTTCGCGTAGATTCAAGGAAGGGTGCTTGTAATGACGGCTTGTGAAAGATACCGCGAGAGACTCGAGGTTTATCGGGATAGTGCAGTCCCTTTTGGATTAATTTGACGCTTTTTTTTTCTATCCTGTCTATTCGTGGTATCATGAAACAATTGCTTTTCTGAACTCTTCCCAGCGTTGCTCAGCGACCTCCACAAACCCAGCCAAAAGCGCAGGCGACGCAATGATGCCGCCCGACTTCGTTATGCTCAGGATCCTCGTCTCTCCGGACGACCGATCCAGCGCCACGGTGATGCTCTCGTCGCACAGAGTCTCCTCCTGCGAGTCCGGGTCCAACAGCAACCAGAACCTGGACTTGTCGGCCGGGTTGTTTTCCTTGCCGTTGAATATCACGCCCGTGCACGCAATCGGCAGCGTGTCTATATGTAGGCGCACGGTCTCGTCACGCGAACACACCACGGCCTCGCGGTCGGGGTCCCACCAGGCCTTGGGCAGCGTGGTGTCGCGCAGCGCCGCCACGAGGGCGGCCCAGGCGGCGTCGAACGGGTTCCCGTCGAACGAGATGAAGAACATGTCGATGTAGAGCACCCAGAACGCCACCACCTCGGCGTCCGCGGGGGCGGGCTCCGCGCTGCCGTCGGCGGCGTCCAGCGCGTACAGGTCGGGCCCGGCGGTCGGGTCGGCCAGTGGCGGCGTGTACCAGATGCGCAGGTCGGCGGGGCGCACCAGGCGCGACGCGTGCAGCAGCGAGACGACGCGCGTGCTCAGCGCCTGGGCCAGCGTCGACGGCGGCGCGCCGGGCAGGAAGTGCGGCGAGCAGCCGGTGGCCAGCTCGATGTTGGGCACCAGCAGGTCGTAGTCGCGCGGCTCGGCGTCGTCGTGGGCACCCGCGCGGAAGGCGGGGATCTGCGACGCCAGCACCGTCTCGCCGCGCACGCCGCAGATGACGGTGGTGTCGCCCAGCCGCACCAGCGCGCTGCCGTTCGCGTGGGCCAGGTTGGAGGCGTTGACCAGCAGCTCCCGCGCTTGGGCCGGGTGGCGGCCGTTGCTGCGGGCGGGGGGCGGCGTGGGGCCGCCGGCGGCGGGCTCGCTGGGGCTGAGGTTGGAGAGGAGGTACGGGTGCGGCGAGAGCTTTGCGAAGGTCGCTCGGGGGAGGCCGAGTCCGGATGACATGGTCGTGTGGGTGGGTATGTGCGTTCGTGGGTGTGTATGTGTGTGTGTGTGTGTGTGTGTGTGTGTGGGTACCGACAGCGGTCGTTCGGAGGGGGGGATGGTCAGAGACCAGTCGCGGTTGCGATGAGGATGTCAATTGGTCGAGGAGAGGCAGTTCGTCACAGAAAAAAGGTCGTCAGGGCGGTCGCAGGAGGAGATTAGTCTCGATCATTCAGCTCGTGCTGATGGCCCTCAAATACAGGTTAGGCTGTCGGGCATGGGACCCTCGAGGCGAGAACAGCGGGAGTGAATTGGGCACTCTGAGTAAAGGAGGATGGAGCGGTGGCCCAATGAGTGAGAGATTGAAGAAGCTTGCAGATTTTATCCAAATGCTGCAGTGCTGTTTTTGTGTGTTTGGCAAACCTCGTCCGGATTCCGATCCCAATCTTCGTTGACGATTGTGTGTATATTTTTTTTTTTTCCAATCAACAGCACGGGCCAATCATTTGCCTAAGGTGGGGCTCAGATATTAGGGTGTGGGGTTACGATAATAGTTAGGGTTCGGGTTGGCGGTTTTTGGCTTCAAGTTCACTGAAGAAAGCTCAAGCTGGCACTTTCCCATGATTTCATTCTTGCCGGCGGTTGTACGTGTGCTGGACAGTCACGATGCACACAGAAGCCATGTCTCTGGCATCTGTAGGTGATCTATGCAGACCTTAAGGCTGAACAGCGAAGTAGCAGAGGAGGAAAGCATCCGTGAGTTAGACAGATGTGGCGAATTGTCCTTTTACCCTGCTGCGTACTACTACGTACTACGTTACCTGAGGAAAGTCTATGCATATCTGAAACCACAGAGGGAATACGGTGGGATTGCAAGTGTTCGTCAGCAGAATGGCAAGAAGGGAAGTTCCGCTGGAAATAGAGAGCCAACTCAGCGCCAGAAGGATGGAAGGATGAAGGAAGGATTGGCGGGCTGTGGTACAGATACCAGAGCATGCAAACTGGAGAGGGATCTCCACTCAGTCCGGAAGAGTTGCATCACGGCAGCGGAGTTTACGAAGGACCGGGCCGATAGAGCTGCGATGTCCGCTGAGTGAGTATGTAGTCGTACGTTTGCACAGTGGTGGACATGTACTGTGCTCTAGTTGTTGGATCCCTTCATGGAAGGGATCCGGATAGCCTGGATAGGTCTACAAATAGCCACCATCGCATCTGGCGACAAGACTGAAATTGTGCCGGAGATGATGGTCGATGAGTTGGGGTGATGGCGGTAAAGAACGGTGCGCTTAATCTGGCATTGGCTTCTCGAATGAGGAAGAAAGTCGCGACCACGATGAGCCAGCCGGCCAAACCTGACAAGAATGATGGCGGAAGAGCAGAGAGTCGTGAAGAAGTTGCGTGATGGACCGATGTGTGTGTGTGTGACAGTGACAAGATGAGAAGAAGTGCTGACGCCAGGTACATCCACGCAAAGTCAATATCAAAGCAGAGCGCTGCAATTAAACGCGCACCCACGCAAACCCCAGTACTTCCCGTCAAAGTCCCTGTGCGGCGGGCCAATAGAACGCAGCGCGAGCACGGACCCGCTCGACCAGGGCGTAATTTCCAGCCAATCAGAAAGCGTAGGTTGGCGCCGGTTGGGCAGGTCTGTTTTGGCCAATCAGACGTGATAACGCGGGATGTTGGGGATCACAGGCAATTTTATCACAGCCAGCCCTTTTTGGGGGTTTGCTTTCTGCTTTCTGCTCTGTGCATCCTCTTATGCCCGGTGTGGTTGGACGCAACTATCGCAGGCTAGATTCTGACTCGTGGACTCCAGATGCTGTCACTGCAGGTGAGTGATGCAGCTGTTTGCATACAGGAATATTATGTGCGTGCAGACTGCAGCCTGTGTGTGATACCGTCCGGAAGCCATGGGAGACTCTACGGCGTTTTCTCTGCACAATGGATCCTCTCAATGCTGTCACCAGTCCCACCCGGACGTTCGTCCAAAGGTCCCCTCGCCGATGAAAGCAACAGGATATGCCACTTTTCTGGGTGTATCTCTGTTGGGCGGTCTCCACACACCCCGGCTGCTGATCTTCTCTCATCACCCCACGCGCCGGCGCAAACCGGGAACAACGGCGAGAGCACCACCGGCGGGAGAGGAAGGAAGGGTCGGTAAGCCGACGAGAACGGCGAACTGATGATGACGAGTGAAGGAGACATCGAGAGGTATCGTTGAAGGGCACTCACCCAGAGAGAGAGACACAGATATAGGATAGGGATGCCCTGCCAAGTACTGTCTGCACGAACTTACACCCCCGCCACCCGTCCCACCCTGTCTTCCCATATCAGACTCCATCTCTCCATTCTTTCAGCCAATCTGATCTTGTCCTCAGCCGCTGAGCCCTGTCCTGCATAAGCAAACACTCACCACTTTCGCTCGTTTCCCTCTGACCCTGCACCCGTAAAAAAGACTAATGTTCCCGCTGCGGAACTACCCTGGGCTGCATCTGGACCGGTGGCTGCTTTTCGTTTCTGTATTCATTCAATCACTTGGCAGATGCTGTTTGTTTGTTTGTGTGCGTGCTATACTGCTTCTGTTATAGGGGAGGGCGAGAAGTGGTTGGTCGTGTGGTTGTGAGAAGCTACTGAGGGACTTGCTCTCCCACATATCATCGACCTGGGTCTAACCGAGAGAGGCATCGAGGGTCAGCTCTCCCGCTTTCTCTTCTCTTTTTGGCCTGTATCTCTCTTCTCTTTCTCTCTCTCTTTCCCCCCAAATCTGGTTCTCCCAAGCAAGCGCCGACTTCCACCTTGATCCCCTCCACTCCACGCCTGGGTCGATATATCACCACCACCACCACCACCACCACCACCCTGGCCTGGACCAGATAAGATACGACTCTACCATGCACACTGCACCAGCCATTGCTAGTTACCACTTGGGTTAGCAGTTGCACTCGCTGGGTGACGCTTGCTCTCTCTGTCTCTCCCCACTCTTTTCTCTCCTCTATCTTCTATCGCACTCTCCTCCTCTTCCTCGTCCACGTATATCTTCCCTCCTTTCATCTGCCGTCCCCATCATTGGTCAATTTCTATCACCTCAGTCTTCTCATTTCTCGTCACATCTCCGTCCTGCATCTCTTCAGCGCCTTCGTTCCTCGTTTCTTCATCTCACTTCTTTGATCCGCGCCTATATCAATCATTATACCCAAGCACAACTGCCAATATTCGCTCTTGTTTCCGCCCCCAACTTCTGTCCTGCTCTGTCCCACCCTTCCTCTCTTGTTGCGTTCGCTTATACTCTCCGGATCTCTCGTCTTTTTCTTCCGGTGTCTTCTCTTTTCTCTCTCTCTGTCTCTTCTCTTCCTCCTCCTCTCTCCATTTCCTTCTTCTATGATACCCGATATCAACGTCGTCTTTCCCTCTGATCTCTTATAACACCGCAATACGACGTTATTTCTCCCGTCCTTTCATATTTATTGTTCCTCTTAGCTACATAGTATCACAGCTACACCCCCCGCAGATGCTTCTCACTTGTCCATCTCCAGCGTCGACGTGAACGGGGCGTCCTCCCAGAACGACGACAATAGTCGGTCCAAAAACAACATTACCTACTTCTTAATATTTCGTTCCTTCATTTTTTTTCCTTGCATAGGAATGTAGATCTGGTCTCTACTTCCTCGACTTTTTCTCCTTTCGTTGTTTCTACTATTCATCTCTTATTTTAGTGTGTGTCTGTCCATAATTTGCGGCTCTTTCATGTTCCTTCGTTGATGATTCCCCCAACCCACCACTGGTCGTTATCCTTCCGCATTTATTAGCATATTTTCGCACTTCATATACCCCTCTACTCAAACCTTGATAATGGGTCTCTTCTCAGATTACGCCGCCGCCACTGGCCGGCTATCCAAACGAATCTCCATTCCCCTAACTCCTACCAGTCCACCGGGCCTCATCGAAGCCCACGTTCTCGATCCGTGGGAAAAGGCTGGCAAGTATGGCCTAGCTTGGACATACTTTGCGCTTGCGCTGATGGGCACGGTGATGTTCATGCGCGTGTGGCACTTCTGGCAGGACAAGATCCGGCAAGCCATCTACAAGCAAGAGGTGGAAAAGTACTACGAAGATCTCTGGAAAGTCGATGCCAACGCCGCCAACACCGCTCTTCAGACTGGTCTTGCCGGCCAGACCTTCTTCGCCGACAACGACCGCGGCTCCGACGCCCGCCATTTCCGTCCCAAGGCGCATTTCTCGTCCGTCGGCTTCGTCAACGACACCCTCGCCTTGTTCCGCTGGGTGTTCTACCGCCCCATTCCCGATATCGTGTGGCGCAAGCACCGCTTCAGCTTCTCGTCCCTGGCCGTGCTCTTCTGCATGTTCATTGCCGTAACCTTCGTCGCCCTCTTCTGCTTCCTGCAACAGCCGCTATACTGGCAAAGCATTCAGTTCGGCTCTCCGCCTGTGGCCATCCGCGCCGGCATGATTGCCGTGGCTATGACTCCGTGGATCGTTGCGACCAGCATGAAAGCTAACCTCTTGACTGTCCTCATCGGCATCGGCCCGGAGCGCCTCAACGTGTTCCATCGCTGGGGCGGCTACATCTGTCTGTTCATGTCTCTCGTCCACACCATCCCGTTCTACGTCCAGCCGGTCTGGGACGATGGCGGCATGGATGTGTTTGAGCGGTTGTTCCCCGGTGGCAGTGGAATCATCTATGGAACCGGTATTGCTTGCCTCGTGCCTCTGGCCTGGCTCTGCGTGGCCTCGCTGCCGATAGTGCGTCGCATCGCCTACGAACTCTTCGTCACGTTGCATGCTCCCGTGGCCATGCTGTATGTGGGCATGCTCTTCTGGCACACCAAGAACTTCCTCATGTCCTGGAACTACCTGTATGCCACCATCTGCATCTGGGTTATCTGCTACCTTGTTCGCCTGTTTAACCTCAACTGGGCCCGGCCATGGCGGTTCTCGTTCCTGGTTGGCGACGAGGCTGCTATCACCCTGCTCTCGGAGAACGCCATCAAGATCACCATTCCGACGCAGATGCGGTGGAAGCCCGGGCAATTTGTGTACCTGCGCATGCCGGGCATCTCACTGTTTGAGAACCACCCGTTCACCATTTCCTCGCTGTGCAGTGACGACTTCCCGTCGGAGTATGGCGAGGAGTACCGCGACTGCGTGGTGGTGTTCAAGCCGTACGGTGGCTTCACCCGGCGCGTGCTGGAGACGGCCATTGAGAAGGGCCCGTTCCACACTTACCGTGCCTTCCTGGACGGACCGTATGGCGGCATGCGCCGTGACCTTGCCGCCTTCGACACGTGCATCCTGATTGCCGGAGGGAGTGGTATTACCGCACTGATGTCGCAACTGCTCAACCTCATCAAGCGTATGCGTGACGGCAAGGCTATCACGCGGAAAGTCGTGGTGGTGTGGACGATGAAGCGCTTGGAGTCCATGCAGTGGTTCAGCGAGGAATTGCGCATCTGCCACGAGTCGGCCCCTCCGGAGAGCGTTACCTGCAAGTTCTTTGTGACGGCCACCACCCGTCAACAGCACATGGCAATTGGCGGTGATCGCACAGGCCGTGCGCTAACCCATCAGTTTCACGACCGCCTCGACGGCTTTGTGGCTGGCATGGCGTCGAAGCGCAACTCGGCGCTGATTCAGGCCGAGGCTCAGGGCAACCCGGATATTGAGCGCCAGCTGCGTGCTGAGGATATGGACCGTATTACTGCCCTGCCACAGCAGAAGTACCTCCAGCCTTACCAGTTCCCGCCGCCGCCGCCACCGGCTGCCTCCATGACTCCCGCCCAACAGCAAGCGCACCAGCAGATGCAGCTCGACGAGGCGCGCCGGCGGCTAGAGGGCGGGTACTTCGACGAGAAGTCCAGCCACGTCGACGAATTTGAGCAGGCCAGCCTGGCCGCCTCCGGCGACAACAAGGGGCTGGGCGAGTTCCACTTCCCGCCGCTGAAGACCGATCCGCCGCACTTCAACAACGTGCCGCCACTGTCGCCCAAGCGGGCGCCGGTGGCGATGACCATGGCCGACGAGAGCGGCGACGACACCGACGCGGGCATCCGGCCGCCCGAGCTGGCGCACCTGCGGCGGCTGCAGATCCCGGCGTCTGCGAACGCGCCGCGGCCAACCAGCACGTTCGGCGGGCCGCCGGCGGGCTTCGACTTTGGGTTCCCGGAGACGCCGACCGAGTTCCAGAAGAACCTGATGCGGTTCGCGTTCCCGGTGCCGCAGCAGATTGACGGCGGCTGGACGATCGAGTACGGGCGGCCCGATCTCGGCTACATGATGAAGGAGTGGGCCAAGGGTGGGCCCGACGGCCGCGGCATTCTCGGACGCCGCACCGCCGTGTTTGTGTGCGGGCCGCCCGGCCTGCGTATCGGCGTGGCGAACACTGTGGCCCGCCTGCAGGCGGAGATCTGGGGTGATGATATGCTCGAGGAGATCTTCCTGCACACTGAGAACTATGCTTTGTAACGCAGTTATCTCTCTCTTTCGGGTTCCTTCAATTTCTCTAGTACTTCATCTTTCGTGGAGTTGTGATTCTTTTGTATGGCGTTTATAGGGGATGGGGATGTCTGTGATGCATGCAACTTACTTGCAGATGTCGTTCTTTTTTTTCTTCACTTATACGTGTGTGACAAATGTACCATAATTACAATGTACCTGTACAATGTTGATTTACACCTTCTTAACTTTAAACATTCCAAGTTTTACGTGCGGCTAATCTGGTACAGCGGTTTGATTAAAGAGAACCCATTTTCTGATCAAGAAAATGAAGAACCTCCGAGATACAGAAACGACCCTGCATAGCATCCGAGGGTTTCAACGAAAAATATCCCCATCGACGTTTGCCTCGTCGTCCGCCTTCACGGTATTGACAAGGGACGTCCGTCTCATGTGAACTCCAGGGATTTTCAGCAGATCCAGAGCTCTCAATCGAACGGCAAGGTTCTTCATCTCCCGTTTCGAGATAGCATTGAGCTTTTTCACCGCGGAGTGGATGTCATCGTCGCTAGTGGTTCCATTCTGGGCCAACACCACGCACAAGAACCACCTCCGATTTGGGAAGCCGATGGTCGGGTCTGGTGGGCGTGGAAAGAGTTGGCTGGCCGTCACGGAGCCCCAGATGTGGGAATGTATCTCACCTAGCTTGCGATGCTCGGATCGACAGTGATACCGGGATTTATTCATGTCTTTTCACGGCATGTTATCTTCTCTTGAGAATGTCCGGACACGCAACATATCGATGGGCGAGGTGCTGGCATCTTCCAGATCCTCACCTTCAGCGCCGGGATCGGAGTCGAGAAGAACTTTCGCCATGATCGAAGCCAATATTCTTCCGCAGCTTCGTCCTGGGCTGCCACTCAAACGGCCACGCATTGCTACCATCTTCAGCTGGGCATCAAACCTGACCTTTCTGGCGAGCCATTCGCCAGAATGGCAATTAGTGCTACTGAGAGTAGTATCGGCGTCGATGCAAGTATTCCGGCGAACCCGTCAACAGTGACGTGTGTGTCGTGAGACCCGAGATAAACATCAGAATTATCATCTTCGCCATGGCCGGAAATGAACAAGAGTAGGTGCTGATTCTCATTCTGAGCTAAGATAGCTTGTTCTTTTACCGTCGAAAGACATGTCTCGGCAAGATCTGCCTCTGGGCACACGCGAATACTACCAGTTTGGTGAATTCTCGGTAGGAGGACCCTCACCGCAAGGATTAGAGATGCGAGCGACGCGGAATATGTTTGGACATGGCACGGGAAAGTCGACAGGCGACGATAGCGACAACAACGACAGCTCCCTCGTGCTCACCTGCTCGAACGCAGCCGCTGCCGCTACCACCGCCAACTCCCAGTGTCTCGGATGCAGCGCCGCAGATGCCCCAAGCGACGATGACTTCGGAAGGCGAAGACAACGAGGATAGTCATATAGAGATCAGAAGTATTCTTCCCTGTTTACTAGGCGTTAATAGGTGATACAGTAAAAGATTGAGGTTAAGAATAGGGGAAAAAACAGAAAATAGAAGAAAAACGAAGGGAGTAGGTGCATATTGGAGAGGGACCCGTTGAAGAAAAAAAAAAAAAAGAGAGCAAGTAAAATTAAAGGGAGGGCCCCCGAAAAAGACCTCAAAATCGCGACTTTGATTTTCCAGAGATTCATTCCATTCAATCCCATTTCAAACTGCGCACATACAGACCTCCAATGTCGCTGTATCGGACTTATTACCCCTCAATCGCCCACCAAATCAGCAATCGTCCCATCAGCTTTGAGATGTCGCCTTTTTAGAATCGGGACCACAGCCAGAGTTTTACCGGCCCTGTTGCATTGGAGCTTCGTTCCCTTCATCCATTGTTGGGACTTCACCACCTTTTGTTCGTCTCCAGATTGCTTGGAAATACAACTTGACGCGTTTTGTGATTTCTTTTTTCTTTCTTGTTGGTGATACCCTCATTCTTTTAAGCTTGGACGCTATATCTGCCTGCATTTGTATTTTCTCTCTGTCCACCGCCATGTCTGTCCAACGGGAGCTCGATCTCCTCCCAACCGCCGATGACGGCGTCGCGTTCCGGTGGAAACGGGCGTATCTGCACGAGACTTGGGCGCACACATTCTCATCGCTCCCCGAGCTGTATCTGCAACCGGAGTCGGTGGCCGAGATCGCCAAAGTGGTGGCGGCTGCGCGGCAGAATCGCCGCCGGGTTGTGGTCGTGGGCTCGGGTCACTCGCCATCGGACCTGACGTGCTCGTCGTCGTGGATTGTCAACCTGGACAAGTTCAGCCGGGTCTTGAGTCTCGATGTCGAGTCGGCCGTGATTACCGTCGAGAGCGGCATTCGGCTGTACCGGCTCAGCGAAGAGCTTGCGAAGAACGGGCTGGCGATGCCGAACCTCGGCAGCATCAACGAGCAGTCGATCGCCGGTGTGATTTCCACGGGCACCCACGGGAGCAGTCTGCGCCACGGCCTGTTGTCGGAGCGGATCTCTGCCCTCAAGATCATGCTGGCTGACGGCTCGGTTAAAGCGTGCTCGGCCACCGAAAACACAGACCTGTTCCGCGCTGCCCTCATCTCTCTCGGCGGCCTTGGTATCATCACCGAAATCACCTTCCGCGCCGTCCCGGCCTTCGCCCTCCGCTGGCACCAGGTCATCGACCGGGACTCGCACGTGTTCAACTCGTGGTCCAACGGCCTGTGGACGCAGTCCGAGTTCATCCGCGTGTGGTGGCTCCCGCACACGCGGCGCGCCGTCATCTGGCAGGCCAACCGCAGCGAAGAGCCCACGTACGACCCGCCGACCAGCTACTACGACGGCAAGCTGGGCTACTACATCTACCACAACCTGCTGTACCTGGGTCTGTGGGCTCCGCGCGTGCTGCCGTGGGTCGAGTGGTTCGTGTTCGGCATGCAGCACGGCTTCCGGAACGGCACCACGCGCGGCGCTGTGCAGGAGAGCCGCAAGGCCCTGCTGATGAACTGCCTGTACTCGCAGTTTGTCGACGAGTGGGCGCTGCCGCTGGAGAAGGGCCCCGAGGCCCTGCGGCGGCTGAGCTCGTGGCTGAACGGCCTCGACGCCAGCGACCCGGATTTCTGGGAGCCGCGGATCCCGTTCTCTGCGGACGGAATCTACATCCACGCGCCGCTGGAGGTGCGCGTCAGCGATTCGCGGCCGGCCCGCTCCGACCCGCTTGCCCCGCGGCCGTTCCTCGACCCCACCGAGAAGACCGGCGCCACGCTGTACCTCAACGCGACCCTCTACCGGCCCTACCACCGCGATCCGAGCTACGTCGACCGCTACTTCGAGGCGTTCGAGTGGCTGATGAACGACCTGGGCGGCCGGCCGCACTGGGCCAAGAACTTCCAGACCACGCGGGCGGACTTTGAGGGCATGTACGGCGACGACCTGGTGGCGTGGCGCCGCGTCCGGGACGGCGCTGACCCGCTCGGCATGTTCACGGGCGCGTGGCACCGGCGGCTGATTCTGGCGGCCGACGCGCCCAAGATGGAACTGGAAGAGGTCGAGGATAAGCGCCAGTTGGTGCCGGGTAAGGGTGTGACCTACTGGGGACACATTGCGGCCCAGGTGGATTCATATTCGTCGGAGAGCGACGATTATGTCGAGGTTGGGGAGAGTGATAAGGAGAAGCCGGCGGCAGAGGCTGGGACCAAGGCGGAGTAGGGTCTCTGTAGGGTCACTGTCTGATGAGAGAGGATTCTAGATTTTTAGGTCTAGAGGACATTTTCTTTTTGGTTGACGATTCATATTTTTATTGCTACCTGGGAAATCATGATGTTTCGTCCTTGGTATTCATGTATATAGCATCTAGCATGCGGATCTGCACCCATATGACCACCAGGCATTTGCGACTGGCGATTTTCGTAAGCATATTTCCTTCATCATCCATCAAAATCACCCATGACTCGTTCTTTAGTCCTTCTTGGGCTCGCTGTGTCCCTCGTTGCCAATGTTCCGGAGATCGGCATTGGGCTGGTCGGTCTGGTGCCGGTTGACCACAGGCCCATGGCCGAACTCTCCGATTCTGCGGGGCCGAATGACCGGTCCCATGGGCGGTCCCGACGGCCGGTGGAAGGGCATGGCGATTTTCTCGATGGGAACGGAGAGGGGGTTCCCGGCATCGACGAGCTTGGGCTCCTCATCGGTGGCGGCAGCAGCAGGGGCGGCAGCCTCGGCGGCGCCGTCGACCCGGACGCCGGGCTGCCCATCCCGGTTCGCCCGCCACACGCCCTCGCCGCCCTCGAACTCCTCGCGCTTCCACACCTCGACGCGCTCCTTGCACTCCTCGAGCGCCTGCTCGCCGGCGCGCCACGCGGCCTGGCGATGCGGCGCGCTGACGGCAATCACGACGCTCTCCTCGCCGACTGGCACGACGCCGACGCGGTGCACCATGGCCACGGCCTGCAGCCCGTGCTGCGCGCGGACGCCCGCGGCAATGTCCCGCAGGCTGGCGAGGGCGCGCGCCGCGTACGCGCTGTACTGCAGCTCGCGCACCGGCCGCCCGTCGAAGGTGTCGCGCGTGGTGCCCGCGAACACCACGATGGCGCCCGCGCGCGGACTGCGCACCCGCGCCACCACGGCCTCGATGCTCAGCGGCGCGCGCGTCAGCGCCACGTGCACGCCCGGCGCGGAAAGCTCGCCCTCGTCGGCCGCGGCGGGCTTGGGGGGTGTCGTCATGGTTCAAGGGGGCTTGTCGGGGTGGGAAGCTTTTTGCGGGGGAGGGCCGGGGTTGGAGGGCGTTCGATGGTTTTTAGGGCGGGGTAGCTTGGAGGGGTGAAGCTTTGACGATTTCAAGGGGGATGATTGATACTGTTCAGTAGAGTGAGAGGTCACGACCTTTTCCCAGGAACATTCCGAATGATAATGCGACAGATGAAAAGAAGATTACATCGTCTATCACATTCGGTCACAGTTTGGTCTTAAAAGCTGTAGAGCAAATACTTTTGGCCCTTCGTGACGTCTGCTTTCAGCTGGTGGCAGTTGCGCTAGGGAACTGACTGACTTGTCACTGGAAATTTGGCGCCGTCAGCCGCTACACGCCCGAGGCGCATGAACGTGTGCCTTGGAACTCTCGACATCCCTCGGACACTTCAGATCTTTTACACACTACGTTGACATTCTGTGCGGGGGTTGGGACGAATGTTTATGCGTGTATGCTATCGCTTCCGCTCCCTCCATAATTAAACCCTAATCACCTCTTACCACCCGGAAGGCGAATCGTATAAGTGTACTGCCGGCGCCACAAAACCGCAGTACATGGAGCAATCATGAGCCCCAAGTATGAAGATTGGCCAGGAAGCTAGGAAGAAAGTCCCGCAGTTTCAAGGGATCACACTGTGTCCCCATCCCGGTGCAGTACCAGGAAGGATGGAATAGCCGTTGGGTCTGAAAGTGTGCATCCCTCTCCCAGTTCCTCGGAGACTCGGGGTCGGTCTCTCTGGCCGGTGGTAGCACCCGCGTAATCGCGTGGTAGTAAACTATTATCCGCCAGCAGTACGCCAGAAATCCATCTAACACTTCCGCGTTTTCGGGGTGTAATGGATCATGGGCTACCGGTAAAGCTCGCCGAGGCGTTAACATATCGGCATAGCCAAGAATCTTATGGGAAAGCTCTCTCGGCAGGCCTTTGTACCGCAGCAGGATGATGATCGATGTGATTTCTGGCCTTGAGAGTGGGCATGGGATCTGAGCTCGGTCCATGGTCAGAAATTCATCATACGATATCCTCCCAAACGGGTCGTCTGAATATAGCTTGTTCGGCGGCGGTTTGAGGTGATCCCGCAAGCCTAAATCGTCGTCATGGCTCTTCGGCTGGTGAAGGAAGAACTGGTCGGCGGGAACACCAAAGAAATATCGATGCAGATCATGGATGCTTTTGTTTTCACCGAACTGTTCCGGGTATGCGTCTTGGGGATCATACCACTCGGGCTTGACACTGTTGTATACCATGTCTTGGTAAATCTTCGTCGATCGATAGTCGTACGGAGCCGATTTGGCCATCTTGCGTAATATCGAGAGTGTCATGAACGTCTTCACCATCTCATCTGCGATCAGCCGCCAACCGAAGCTACGTCTTCTCCAATTGGACTGGGATGCCGTTATGTTAAAAGGAACAAAAAAAAGTCTAGCACGGGCTTGTCTGTCTGGAGTAAGTCAACTTACAGCGGGTCTCGTAGTAGCAGATCCCTTCACGGTCCACCACGGCCAGAAGTCAAATTGGGGGGTACAGCAGAGTCGCAGCACCAAATCCATGCGCTCTCGCATGATCAGGCCTTTGACAATCTCAACGTTGAACCGTGCTTCACCTTCGGTGCAGTCGTTCGCAGTGTACCCATGTCCGGGCCCAGGCCGTAAAAAGGCTGCACCAAGGCGGTAACGGTATGGCAGCATGCAGTCGCAGTGAATAGTGTTGAACCCCGTGTCATGAGGGCAAAGAATCATGTCGCGGTTTCTGGGACACCAATTGATATAAGACAGAAAATCGCGAGCTCTGACTGTCGGCTGAACCTTGGTGTTAGCCATGTTCTGGGTGTCAAGCGCCACCCATTCAGCATATGACATCCTAGGCTGGTTAGAGAATTCTGCGCGAGCCTCCCAGAAGCCTTCCTTATAACTGTCTTCTTCCAAGTCACCTCCGAGATCCAGTTTGGTTTGGGCCTCTTTACATTTGAGCACCTGGCCCCGCGCTGACTGGATTTCTTGGGGAGTGAGGACGTTCGCGCCTAGACGTCCCCAGGGCCTCGCCACCTTAAGTGCCGCGTCTAGATAGCCACGAACAGGCGCAAGGTCGTGCTGAATCGCCTGTGCTGTAGCTGGGTCCAGAAATATCTCATCGTCAAGCACGGGCTTGCTCTGTGCTTCCAAATACTCGTCAGATTCAAGAAGCTTGTCAGCATCGGCATTGAGACATTCCATGACACTCTCTTTGAACTTGCGATGGACATGATACAACCGACGATATTCGCCGTCGATTGCCAAGCATCGGGGATCTTGATCATCCTCCTCGACCCATCGAATATCCTTGATGACCTCATCCCACGGAAGTCGCTTGTCGAGCTGGTCCGGGTAGGACCAGGAATATCGCTCCTTGGCTGCTTTGGAGTGAAATGGCAGGTCCGGAAATTGGGAAAAAATCGACGATGATGTGTCTGATTGCATGTTGAATAATGGGAGAGTGTGGTTGGTGAATGTGATGTGAAGGTTTGTCTGATGTGATGGTTTGTCAAGGCAATGAGATAGGAAGATAACCAGTTTTAAGCGAGGTCTTTATAGATCTTAGGATAACAGAAAAAAATGAACGACATCTGAGAGTTTGACGATCGTCTGTTTCTAATCATATCTGCATATCATCGCTCCAAGGGACTGGCCGGGCGGCTGGCCAGTCAGTGACCGCCGACATCTACCGTTGGAAAGGCCGGCTCAAGACTGGGCCGGCGGTTACCATTCTGAAGCGCAGAACATGGTAGAATGGCCCGTCAGTCTGGGCATTTAATTTCCAGTGTTCCCTTCGCTTTTGGAAACATGACCGGATCCTTTTGAAAGGAAATATCGGATGAGGTCGCTTGGAAGGTCGTTTGTGCCGGCCGGCCTGCCTGGCGTCAATAAGACAACCCTAACGAAGCCCAAAAACCCTAACCCTTACAACCCTAGTGCCCTCGGCCGAAATTCAACCACGCAGACACAAACTTTGGCCCTTCTGACCTGCTCCGGTTCTTTGTTGCAACTTGACTTTCCATTTTCTTTCCCTTCAACTCAGCCTCACCAAGGAACATCTCCCTCGAAAACATCTGTCGCAGTCCATTTTCCCATACACACAAACTCTCATAGGAACACTATCGAACAACTTATGCAACATGCCTGATCACGACGGCGACCATTCACCGGACCCACGGTTCCCTCCTGGACGAAGCCCAAACGGCCGCGACGCAGCTCGAGACGAACACACTCCGCGCGGCGGTCAATATCGGTCGCGGCATGGTAAATAATCTAGACCCGGCATGGGCCTTTAGTAGGACCGGAGAGGCAACGTGGACAAAGTCTTTCTAGGAGATGCTGGAACTCTTCTCCTCTCCACCAACCACGATTTCTCTCTTCCACTGCAAGGCGCCTTGGCTCGCAAAATTTCTGATTCTTCTTTGGCGCCATTGCTAACATCCCCATGGGCCGGAGAGAATACTCCCGATCCCCAGGACGGCAATACGGTGGCCTTTCCTACGACGACCCCCGCGATGAGGGCCAGAGCCATCTGGCCGTGCCTGTCGGCCGACATCATAGCCGCCGGAGCTCCAGCGAAGACCTTGACGAGGGTGAGCTTCTCGATGACGCCGATGGGCGCGACCGGGGCCGGCCAACTAGTAGACACTCTCGAAATAGCGGCGATAGCAGGCCCGACTACCATTACAACTCGTATGAAGATTAGAACATAACACCTGCAACCATTTTTCCCATTCCCCCCCCCCCATGTCTCCTCTTGCCGCTGGGCTCACAGTACTGGAAGAAATTCACCTGCTCAGATCATGTTTCGCTTTCTTGCATCTCCAGGTCTCGTGTTGGTGACCGCTCAGTCGACGGCGGCTATCACAACCACCACCATCGCCATGAACGCCCTCACGCCAGTGGTCGAGACAGTCATCGCCACCCAGACGACCTAGGGACCGAGTACCGCCACCGCTCGCGGTCATATTCGCGCAGTCCGCGGCGCTACCACAGCCGTAGTCGCTCGCCAAATCCTCGCGGTCCTGGGGTTCCGAGCAATACTGTGGCTCTGGAAGGTCTTCCCTCGGATGTTCCTTTGTCGGAGGTAGGTCATCTACCGTATCTTCATCTTCGGTTGTCGGTTGCCCAGGGCGTGAACATGGCACCTAATCCAGTCTTTCTTTCCAGGTTCGGGAAGCTCTTATGGGCAACACCATCCTTTCAGACCTACCACCAGCCGATATCAGAATGCCAGTCTCTGGAAGTACGTATGAATAGCTGTGAACTGTAGGACGTGGTTCTGTAACTAGGCGCTTTTCGGGTGGTTGCAACTAACACTCTATCCAACCTTGGTAGGAAATCGCCGAGTTTTCGTGCAATTCCAGACTGAAGACGACGCGACCGCTTTTGTCGATCAGTACTTCCCCAAAGTCACGATAGATCATCGTGGCTCCACCGGAACTGTCCTTAAACTCGCCATGTCTGTCAGCTTTGCTCGTGGCAGCCACTCAACTGTTGAACAACGACAGACAAACGACGATCGCTGGATTTGCCAGTCGGTATGGCTCTCACGCCCCACAGCTCGTTCCTTCGCATCGCTAACCTTGACTTTAAATAGTGTGACACCGAAAATTACCCAACCAACGCTACCTGCGAGAACTGCGGTGCCATTCCTGGGGGTGCCCCGTCGTATCGACAAGTTCTCACCGGACAAAGCGACGCATCGAATGTTCCATCGCAAATCCTCGTCTTTTATCCGCTGGCATCTTCGGTGCATGAAGAAGAGCTTGCGTTTGGTGCAAAGAAACTCGAAATCGCCGAAAAGCCGGCGCAATCCCGAGACCAAGCAGCAGATAAAGTTCCCAAGCTACGGTCGACAGCCCCTGGCGATGTATCGCGCCTCGGAGCTCGCCCCGGATCACTACACCGCGTCTTCCTCATGCGTGATACCCGCGATGATTCATCCCTCAACTATGGTTTCGCGGAGTTCTGGACTCTGGAGGACTCCATGGCGGCTCTGATGAAGTTCCATGCCATGAAGAATTTCACCATCGGCTCAGCTCCCGTGGCGGTGGCGACTATTCATCTTGGAGTCTTCGTTCATGAGACTAATGATGTGAATCCAGAAACGGAGAAGTTTTCGTTCAGCCCACTGTTCAACCCCGCGATCCGCGTGCGCTATTGGGATGCTCATGCGTACCCAAGTCCGCTCATCATGAACGAGGAGCGCCCCGGAGGTGCGCCATCTGGGACTGAAAAGGACAAGGAACAGGCGAATGATTCCGAGAATTCTATAGATGCGAAGAAGCTGAAGAAGCGCAAGGCAGATGGCCCACTTGCTTCAGTACCTGTCAAGAAACCAGTGATGATGGTCGGCCAGCTTGCTGTATGGCAGAAAAAGCATGCTGAGTTGGTTGGGGACAAAGGCCTGCTGCAATCAGGAGGAGAGGACAGGGACATTAACGATGGTTCAGCACAAAAGCCGAATCGTCGAGCAGCAGAGTCGAAGAGCTCCATCAAGATCTCTTTGGGTGGACTGGCCAAGTCTGTGGCGCTCTCCTCCAACCCACAAGCCTCAGATGCGATTGACAAGACCGCATCCGGCTGTGAGCAGTCTCCCGACGAGTCGGTCACAGCCCCGGTATCATATGTGGACCGGGACCGTTTGTTTTGTTTGCTCTGTATGATGAAGTACAAGTCTCTGGACGACCTGAATACCCACGAGCGGTCGCGGAACCACAAAACGGCCACAGAGGACGAGGCCAAAGTGAAGGCTGCGCAACCGCGCCTCGCAGCCCGCGACAAACGGCAACAGAAAAGCGCCCAGGCCGACAGCGCATCAGCGGACGCCGACACAGCCGCGGGGCCACAGTACCGCGACCGGGCCAAAGAACGGCGTCACGCCTTCAACCAGCCCGACAAGCCGCTGCCGCCCTCGTCAGCCAACAACGGTAGCGCGAAAGCGAAGGCCAAGAAACCGGCCGAGGCCCCACCGGCCGTGCCGGCGCCCCCGTCCAAGGGGTCGTCCCTCCTGGCCAAGATGGGCTGGACGAGTGGCCAGGGCCTGGGAGCCAACGGCGAGGGGCGCACGGAAATCATCGCGACGCATGCCTACCAGGAGGGCGTGGGCCTCGGTGCCGAGGGCGGTAACCTTGGCGATGCCGCGAAGATTGCTGAGCGGAAGACGAAGGGCAGCTATGCGGATTATCTGGAGGTTGCGCAGGAGAAGGCCCGGGCGCGGTATAACCAGCTGAGTGAGGGTGGTGGTCCCAGCGAGGCGTAAACGGATGTGTCCTTTTGTGTATTCTATCTTACGGATCTCATCTAAAGCGATGATCAGGGAGTTTTGCGGGAGGCTAGGAAGCAGCATGGCATTTCTTTTTTCTTTTTGTTTTCACTCTAGGAATTGCATGTATCACAGACACTGGTTGACCTTTTAGATATGCCTTTATCGTGTATCTTCTATAACTTGGCCCCGTTCGCCTTCCGTGTCTCCCGCTCACGATCCCGCAGCAAGCGGCGCAGAATCTTGCCGCTCGGCGACTTTGGCACCGCGTCGACCAGCTCGACGCCGCCCTTCAGCCACTTATGCCGGGCCTTATGCTCCTCAACATGGCGCACCGCGGCCGCCGCCACAGCCGCACCATCGGCGCCCTCCTTCGCGGCAACGTCCGACGGCACCACGAACGCCTTGGGCACCTCGCCAGCGCGGCGATCCGGCACCTGGATGACGGCGCAGTCGGCAATCCACGGGTGGGCCAGCAGATGGGCCTCGAGCTCGGCGGGGGCGACCTGGTGGCCGTTGACCTTGATCAGCTCCTTGATGCGGTCGACGATGACGAAGTGCTCGTTGTGCGGCGGGTGGGGCGACAGCCGCACCTCGACCTCGTCGCCGGTGCGCAGCCAGCGCGTGCCGTCGGCGTCGAACACGTACGTCTCGGCGTTGGCGCGCTCGTTGTGCAGGTAGCCCAGCGTGACGGACGGGCCCTGGATGTACAGCTCGCCGGGCGTGTTGTAGGCGGTCACCTCGTTGCCGTCGAAGTCGATCAGCTTGGCGCGGCAGCCCGAGAGCAGCGAGCCGGACGAGCCGTTGAGAATGTCGTGTTCCGAGGTGCTGCAGGCGACGGTTGCGCACTCGGTCATTCCTGTCGAGCCGGTGTTGGCGTTAGAATCAGAGAGAGGGGGCGGGGGATGGAACGCAGAATGCATGCCAGAGATGAAGAAAGAAAAGGGGAATTCAACTTACCGTATCCCTGGCCGACTTTGAAGGTGGGGAAGACTTTCACCAGCTCTTCGGCGGTTTCGGCGCCGAGAGGGGCGGCTCCGGTGAAGATGAAGCGGATGCTCGACAGATCGTACCTGTCCAAGAGTTCCTTGTTGGCAATCATCTGGATCACGATGGGGGGGACCTAGAAACATCCGATGTCGAGTCAGCACAGGAGAACACTTCACCTCCTACAATGCGAATAGGGAACCACGACCGTGTCTAAGATGCAAAACCCACAAG
Organism: Knoxdaviesia capensis; assembly: GCA_001510575.1. Taxonomy (NCBI): domain Eukaryota; kingdom Fungi; phylum Ascomycota; class Sordariomycetes; order Microascales; family Gondwanamycetaceae; genus Knoxdaviesia; species Knoxdaviesia capensis. The sequence goes on from LNGK01000005.1 coordinate 725,415, forward strand.
GCACATTTGCTCAATCCGGAACCGCTGGATCGCTTCGCAGAACGTTTTCAAGTCGAAGCGCGGTAGCACCACCACGCCGTCTCCGCGCCACGTGCTGCCGTGGGTCACGGCGACCAGCGCGTAGATGTGGGTGAACGGCAGCAGACCGAGGCTGACCTGGGTCTCGATGTGCTGCAGGTTGCGGGCGTAGCTTTCGTGGGTGGTGAACTGGACCACGTTGGCGATGACGTTGTAGTGCGAGACCATGACGGCTTTCTGCAGGGTCCGGTTAGTGTGAGCACCGCGAAGAAGTGAGACAGCGGGGAAAGGTCCACTTACGGGGAGTCCCGACGTGCCGCTCGAGTAGCACAGGTATGCGCACTGCCGCCTGCCCTGCCCGCGGCCCCACCGCAGCGGCTCCAGCTCTGCAAGAGCCTTGCCCTCGGCAATCAGCTGGTCGATCGTCGGGGGTCCTGCGGGCTCGGGGTCTCCAGGCATGGAGAGCACGAAGATCTTGTCGTCCGGGAGCCCGACGGCCTTCGCGGCGATGCGGGCGTTCTCCAGCAGCGGGCGGCACGTGACCAGGGCGATAGCGCCGGATGTGCGCAGCTGGTGCTCGACTTCGCTGGGGGAGTAGGCGGCGGAGGCCGGGGTGACGATGCCGGAGAGGCGGTGGACGGCATGGGTGAGGGGGATGAAGTCGATCTAGACGGGTTAGACTACTGCAAACTTCCGATGTGAGTGCAGAATTGTGAGAAATAGGGTACGTACAGTGTTTAGCGAGTACACACACACCACCTTCTCCCACGGCGTCCCCTCGTTGGGCGATGCGCCAAGCCGGGCACCAATGGCACGGGCGAGGAAATCCACACGGTCACGCACTTCGCGCACGGTGTAAGTGCGGCCGGTGAGACCGCAGGTGTACGGGTTGCGCGAGCGGGCGAACGGGTGGCGGCCGTAGCGTTCGTCGTTGAGGAAGTCTCCGACGGTGATCGAGTCCGGGGGTTCGATGGAGAGGGCCGGGGCCCAGGCGGGAGGCAGGAAAACCATGGTGGCAAGGATGTGTGTGTAGGGAGGAGGAAGCTTCCGCGGGGAGGGGACTGAGAGACAAAGTCCGGCGGTATGTGTGCTGTATATATGCGGGTTCTATCGGCGTCAGCTATGTGCCGACTCTACACGACTCTCGGGTTGGATGCGGCGGTAGTAGTGGACGGCGGAAGCAGCGAAGCAATTGGTCCGGAGCGTATATGGAAATGAACGTGCGAGGTAATTAGAGTCTGGTGAAAGCCAAAAAGGATCGTGCCGCCGGAAAGCCAGGTGTCAGCGTCGCAATATGCATGTACCGATGATCGTTGGCCACAGATGTGACACACGGTCTTAGCTGTCAGAAAGTGTTGAATGCAGCGTAATGTTGGGACAGAAAAGAACGAGAAGAAAAGAAAGGAAAGGAGAGGAAACCAGGACTTTGCTGGGGCCGGGCTTTAAAATATCTCAGCCAGCTTTCTTAAGCTCGGCTGTTCACTCGGGTTGCAACCTTTCGGCCACTTAGTTCTTCGCTAGCTTTTTTTCTCTTCAATCATCGGCGTCACGGGGACTCTCTCTTGCCGTCGTCACCCATCAATGCAAAGATCGCTGCATCTGTAGCGCACTCTGCCCACATCTTTCGGCAGAAGGGGGGCGATCTGACTGGGCGACGGCCTCCCGATTCGTGAGACACAGTCCCATTGGAAGAGGAGCCGGGGTGGGCGGATTTGGAGAAGGGGTCCATATGCGGAGAAGAAGGCCAAATACGGGGAAGTGGGGGAAGAGCGGAGCGAGGCTAGGTCGAGAAGAGGGTTGCATCGACAAGCATGCGCGGCGAGAAGCGAAAAGAAAGCGTCTGGGGAAGTTGGGGCTGTTTCTAGGGTTGGACCCTAGAGAGTGATTCGCCCTCTCGGAGCAGGTTAACGGCCAAGCGGAAGGGTCTGTCGACTTGAAGAACTACACGAGGCGAGGAAAAAACACCAGCAGAAAGAATAAAAATAAAAAGACAAAAAAGATGATCTGGCCCAATGGGAGTTCGAACAGGGACTGCTAACTATTGTCGCAGCGCACCCGCTCTGCATCGTTATACCACCAGGCCAAACAAGCTTTCCGGGGAGTGGTCGTCCTGCTCCCCTGAGAAACGTGTACGGTAAGAGCCTTTATATGTGATACACATAAACACAAGGACGCGTGAATGTTTATGGCTGCTGTCGCGTGGTGATGTTGTGCCGGTTGTTGTTTTGCTGTTGTGGGCGGTGTTAATGTGGCGACTGCGGATGTCTGATATGTGGCATCTAATCATGTGTTGATTCTTCTATGTATCTAACTAGCGGTATGCAGCTGGGCGGAGTCCTAGATAAACACCGCAGGCTTATCACCTGATCTAAGCATGACATGGCACGTGATAGTGCTCATGTGAGAGTGCTATATCCTGCCATATACCCCTATCTACGTACGGTAACGAAGTAGATATATAGGAAGATAGTACCGAAGTATTAGGGATAAGTAACTAAATAGGGATACGAAGGCTTAATAGGTAGTACGGACGTACCGCGGCTATACTAGTAGTAGGTAAGTAAGCTATCTATATATAAAAGTAAAGAATATAGCTAGGCTAAAAGCGTCCGATCTATACTTAGTAGAGTATATAATATTATCGGAGATAAAGAATAAAAGGAAAAAAAAAAAAAATATAGCTATATAATACCTAAGTAGTTTACCTACCCGGAAGGGAGTACGGCGACTAGCTAGAATAAAGCTCGGAGAGCGTATAGTAGGCTACGGGCGCATACTAGTAGGTGCACGCGCCGCTAGAATAGAATAATAAAGGAAAAGAAAAGGGAGAGAATAAGGGGGGGGGAAAGAAGTATATAAATACGATCTCCTACCTATAGACCGAGAATCCAACCTCTTCTTCTATACCTATTATCTATCGAGATATCTAAACGAAAAACTCCTATAAGATAATAAATTACGATAGAAAATCCTACTCGAGAATACGATATATCGAAGTATAAGCCGCTAAAAAAGGAGATAGCTCCCGCGGGTTATCGTACCGTCGAGGAGTATATACCCTATAGGCGCTATATTAAGTCCGCCGCGGCTTATAAGAGTAGCGGCGTATACTTTATAAAACCTACTAGAGTAAGAGCTTCTCGGTATTACCGTTATAATACCGGTAGGAAATACGAGCCTTAGTAAGTTAGAGAGGCGGCGGAAAGGAAACGGGATCGATAGAGAGAGACGCTAACCGTAAACGAGTAGCCCGATACACGTCGTACCTCTAGTACGCGCCTTCCTTACGAAGCTACGGGGTAAATACTCTAAGCGTAGCGACGTAGTCTCGCTAAGCTACGTGGTTAAAGAGTTACTCGCTATTTACGAGTACGACTTCGACTACTCCCGTAAGGCTAAGCTATAGCGCCGAGATATTCGGAAGGATAGTACCGAGGTACCGGTAGCTCTTAAAAGCTTAGAAGACCCGGTTATATCTAGCGAACCCTATTAGTACTCCCTAAAGCGTTAGTTCGCTAAGATCTCGGATTATATTCCGTTTTAAGAGTATAAAGAAAGGGAAAGAGGAGCGTCGAGGCGGATAGACGAAGGAGGAGGAAAACTTAGTAGAGTTAGTATTAGTCCTTACGGACCCGTTCGTATATAGACTATAAATTTAGAAAAGTATAGAAATATTCGAACTTTTATCGATTTAAAGCCTTAGTAAGCCTATCCGCGGGTATCTCTAATATAGAGACGTATTTCACGAGCCCTTTACCTCTACTATACCTCTCCTTTATCTATATATTATAGATATCTATATACTATAGATAAGTATTTACTTAAGAAGAGGTATCTATAACTAAGCGGATAGTCTATATATTATCGTAGCCTACCGTTAATAGAAACGTTAGATAAACGCTAATAGAGTTTATTAAGCGGCGAAAAGTAATACCCTCGCGGGTTATTAAGCTTAGAGCTAGAAGCTTAGCTTCCGTTATTAACGTAGTAACGGTTAGCTATTTAGCGGCCTTCTATATAATAGGGCTACTAAGTATAGTAACTAGAAAGCCGTTAGATAACCGTCTAATATCTAGTACGTCGGCGAATAAAGTATCGCTATATATAAGTATAGAGAGATTTATCTTACTATAGAGCTACTCGACTAGGATATCGATAGTAGGTAACTTACCCCCTACGAGGTCGGTAGTAAAGTAGTAGATCGCGAGGAAACGCTTACTATATAGGTATTAAATAACCTAGTTAGTAGTAGCTATATATTCCGGGCCTAGGTTATAAGTAAACTAAGTAAGGTCGGAAGCTATAAACGCGATATCCGGTCGTAGAGTAATAACCGTATAGAGAATCGAGCTAACCTTTTTGAGAAAGAGCTTAGTATAAGCCTATAAAGACTTACTAAGGTATAGCGGGTAGGATATAGGATATAGGTAAGGATCCCGGCTAGTATCTAGACTAAAACGATATCTGATTTTCTCGATATAGGCGTTATAGGATAGCTAGAGGCGCCGAGTCGCTTTATTACGGATTATACGAATACTTAGGAAGAACGCGGCGGACTTCTCTCTACGTATATTAAAGCGCGAGGAAAGCTACTTAAGTATAGCTTCGCATTCGTCCCGAGAGTTAGGAATATAATTAATAAGGATATCGTCTACGTAAACGAGGAAATAGATAGTCTTACGTGAGTTTATCTATTAGTAGGGATCCTACGTAGAGCGAATAAGGCCTAGAGACTTAAACTCCTCGGAAAGCGTATTAAACTAAAGAATTAGGGACTCGCTTAAGCCGTAAAGGGCGCGCTTTAAGAAAGCGATATAACTAGGGTAACGCTTACGGAGGGGTTCCGGTAGCTAAACGTAAATCTCTAAACCGGTATCCTCTAGAGAGGCGTTTAAAAAAGTATTAGAAACGTTAAACTATAGAAGCTCGAGGTCGAAAAGAGCGGCGAGCGTAAGGAATAGGCGAAGTAAACGCGTAGCGAGTATCGCTATATACGTATTAAGCGCGGACGCCTCTTACTAGTTACCTTATACTACGTAGCGAGCCTTAAAGCGCGTAATCTTACCGTCCTCGTCGAGCTTATACTTCTAAACCTATTTAATCGGAATAACGCGCTTATTACTTAAGTAAGGGACTATTTCCTACGTACCTTTACTCTCTAACGAGGTTATCTTAGACTAGCTAGCCTCGAGAAACTCTTCCTTATATAGATAAATTAATATTCTACGTTAGGATTTAGGCTCTAGGGCGCGAATATACGGAAGGCGAACTTTAAAGGAGGCTGCTATAGCGAAGGAAGCGTATAGCGGCTCGAAGAACTCCCGCGAGTCCGAGTAAGGTAATAAGCTATACTCCTCGAGCGGGAAGATAAAAGCGCGATCCTCCGTACTAAGTAGTAACCTAGTAGCTTCGATAGCTATTAGGTTAACGTACCGAGTAGGGGGACGCCTATTTCGCGGTAGTAACTAGCGCCGAGCGGGGAGCTCGGGCGCGTTTTCTACCGATACCGCGCGAGCTTATTCTAAAGGAATGAGTATCGGAGGCTCGGCGGAAGAAGTAGTAGAAAGGGTCTAACTACTTAGTAGTAACGACTAGCGCTAATTAGGCCGCGAGGCCTACTTATCCGCGTCCGCCGCTAGCGCTAATAGAGCTTAGTCTAAAGGAACGAGTATCGGAGACTTAGTAGGCCTTTCCTTAGTAGCTAAGGAATTCGCTTAGGTAGCGAGGGAATCCCTAGCGATATCTAGCGAAGTAATAATATCGTTAACGTAATTAGTATTAGCGACTAGTCTTATATCGGGAGATTCCGATAAAGTATATATACGAGGGTATTCGAGCTTTAAAATAACTAAAGGTATAGATTACGTAAACTAGGGTATTATTATAGTACCTATAGAAGATACTAGGCTAGGGGTACGCTCGATAGAGTTCCTAACCGAGGAGGCGTATACCCCCGAAGGTACGGAAGACGAGGCTAGGGGATAAACTATAACGTATAGCGTATATAGCGTTAAAAGGTACTACGGGCCTTATCCCGATAGGAGGTTCGCTTCTAGCGTAGATAAACGCTAAGAAGTAGTAGTCTAGTCGTTAACCGCCTCGGATAAAGCTAGCGGAGAAGCCGATATCTAACCGAATAACGGTACGGGAAGTCTTTTAGAGTACTAGACGCCCTTATTAATATATTTAAAGAAAGGTAGGGAGTCCGCCTAAGAGTAGAGGTCGGGGATCTCTAAAATTCGGGCGAGCTTAAGAGCTTCGGCTAGCGAATACTCTTCCTAAGGCGTAGTCTTATCGTAGAAAAAGCGCTCGTTAAAGCGGACGTTACGCGTACTAATAACCTTATTAAGAATAGGGATTTAGATTTAAAAGATATTATATATAATATAGCTAACTAAATAGCTAATATATATACGAGGGGAAGCCTTATACTAGTAGCGATCCTATCTGAGTTCCTAGCGCGCCTAAAGAAGATAGGCTCTATAGCCGTACGCGTAGACGCTACGTTAGTTATTAGCGAGATATACTATACGCTCTTTAAAGCGCTCCGAGGGAGAGGAAGTATATAAGGTATTATAAGTAATAAGCTAAGACGATAGTATCTAATTCGGCGAGCGCTAGGAGTAACGCTAAATTAGCGTTATATTATATAGATATATAGTAGCGTAGATAGTCTCGCTAAGGAGTTTACTTAGTAATTAAGAACCCGCGAGTATTTTTATATATTTATTAAAGATAAGTTAACTTACTCGCTTGGCGAGCCCGTTAGGCTCGTAAGTACGCGGTAGAGAGTACTTAAGGATAATACTATTATTTTTAGCGAACGTTTACTATAAAGATTAAGTAAAACCTTCCTTATTAACTATACTAGCTTTATTATCTATATAAATATAGATAATAGGAATACCGAACTAGCGCTTAATACGCGCTACGAACGCCTTAGTATTAGAGATAGACTTAGGTATAGTCTTCGATACTTAAAGAAATACCGCTATAAACCCCGAAAATTCGTTTACTTAGATTTATACCTAATTATATCTACCGCTAATAGGTAGATAGAAAAGATTAACGCCTAAGCGCTTAAACGGTCTTACGGCCTTATATATAGTAAGTAAATAGTTAATTACCTATATAGCGCTAGATAGAGTATACGAAGTATACTCTAGAAGCTTCGGCGCGCTATTAGACGGCTTAACGTTAATCTACTTAAGAATATACTTAAGCGTAGTTTTACTTATATAACCGGTACGTAAGTACTAAACGGTAGTAATCGTATTACGAGGAATCGTACTCTTATATCGGCCTAAGAAATAAATTAGTAAAGGCTCTAAATTATAAGTAATACTAGTAAGCGATATATAATAGATAGCGCCTACTAGTAGTATATTATCTACTCTCTCTATATAGAGTAGACTACTATTAGAGGGGAGCTCCTTAATAACGGTAGGTACCCCTAAGCGAGTAGTACGTAGCGTATCGTTAAAGCCGTTATACTATACTCTACTTACGCGAAGTATCTTCTAACTAACTATATTAAGATAAAAACCCTTAACGAGAGTAACCCTATTTAAATATAGGTTAGCTACCTTACTAGAGGGAAGCTTAAAATAACTAGCGAGCACGCGCTTACCCTAGGCCGCGATTAGAAAAAAGCTAGGACTAGTATAGATAGCCTTACTTAGCTTTATACGAACGACTTCGGTTAGGAGATTAACGTTATTAATAACGTATAGCGTAGAACTACTATTAAAGATAGTAGAGTTACGGAAACGCGATTAACTACTTATATAAGTAATAAATAAAACTACGGCTTATTTAGGCGTAAGCTAAAAAATAACTACTCCGGCCTAATACTTATCGTTAAATACGGTATTAGAGGAGGGAACGGGTAGGGTAGGTATTATACTCGTTAAAGAAGAAGAAGTAGAAGCCCTCTACGAGGTCGAGTAGTTACCGCGACCCCGGGAATTACCTCTCTTAGAATTACTTTACTACTTAGAGGGCTTAGACGAGTACTTAATAGGGATAAGGCGTTCTAGTCGACGACTTATAGCTTAGAGTATATCTAGGCCTTCCTACCGCTTAAAAGTAAGACGGACTATAGAGGTAAGCTTATATAAAGGGGTCTTTACTACGACGTATTCGCCTATTATACGATAGAAAGCGAAGTAGTATCGAAAATTAAAGAAATAAATCGCTCCTAAGACGTAGAAGTACTTAATCGGCGTAGAAGAAGTAGCTAGGAATAGCTACTAACTACCCGCCTAACTAATAGTAGCTATAGCGACGTTAGAGCTCGTACGAGTATCTATAAAACGTACGATAAGCGTATAAGAGATATTATCGAGACTAAAATTAGGTTTAACTTAGCGAATAGGAAATTTATTAGATAAATATTTATTAAATTCTAGGTCTATACTACTATTAAGAATATCGATTAGGTCTTATAGTACGACCTAGCCGTCTCGAATAAGCTAAAGATACGGCGCGCGAAGATACGCTCGGACTACTCGCTAGGACTTAACCTAACGGACTAAGTCGCTAATAGTTCTAGCTACGGTAAGGACCGTACGATAAGTATTAAAAATACTTAGTACGTCCTCGGTCGCGTTTTAACCGTATACTTCGCGAAGGTACGAGAGTATATATCGCGGGATATAGTCGCCTATACCCTAGGGACGGGAATCGAACGCCTCGGCGTACGTAAGGTCTATTAACGAAACGCGTATTATATCTAGGAGTATAGTATACGTTAGATTAAGGCTTACTTAGGAAGACGCGAGCCTAACGTTAGACTCGAGACCTTTACGGACGACCTTACGAATAAATTCGTAATATACTAGCTTAGACGCGTACTCCGCTTCGACGTATAGATAATCGGTAACGGCTTAGTTATATACTTCCTTACGCGTTCGAGTAATAGGAGGGTTAATAGCTAGCGCGTACGCGTTCGGGTCCCTATCGGGGTTAACGTACTACTAGACGCTATACTAAGCTAACTAAGCTTCTATAATATTAATCTACGGGAACTACTTATCGGAAGATAAGAGCTTCGGAAGCGTAGAGGATACGGTAGGCGTAACCTATAGAGCGTTAGGGACGTAGGAAGATATCGCGTATAGATAAGGTAATTATTCGAGAATAGGATAACTAGATAAAATAACTTAAAAGTTAGATATTTAAGTAAAAAAAAATTAATAACTTATCGTTAACGGGAAGTTTCTAGATACTAATATAAATCTTAAAGGAGTAGAGTATTTAAATAAGAGAAAATCTATCTAGGCTTATAACTATAGTATCTAATTATATATTAATTCTTCTATATATCTAACTAGCGGTATATAGCTAGGCGGAGTCCTAGATAAACACCGCAGGCTCATCACCTGATCTGAGCATGACATGGCACGTGACAGTGCTCATGTGAGAGTGCCATATCCTGCCGCATGATATATATCTTCACGTATCAAATTGCCGGGCGGCACGCAGGCAGTCTCACCACTGTATTTTATAGTGACCCCAGCGGGAGAGGTAAGCATAAACCCTAAATCTTCAACAGCTGGAATCGAAGGCTCCCACTTGATTTATGTTCGGTGAAGAATGTGTTGATTTAAATCTCGGTGAGGAATCTGGGGAAACCCGGTGTGGCGGTGTGTGGCTGACAGCCGTGTGGCGTCCTTTTCGTGCCCGCTGCCCTCTTCCCTCTTCTCTTCACCTAACCTTCACTTTTTCCTTTCACTCACTCCGAACATGTTCTGCACGCACATTCCTTCGGCCATATCGGGGGTTTATTCCTCGCGCCTTCAGAGGCGAGACACTACTCAAAATGTCTCTGCTTCACGAACACGAAGCCCCCACGTCTTGCTTCCCGCCCCCCGTCACCGACTTTTCACCACCCTCCGTCCCCGTTCAGCTGGGTCTTGAGCTCACGGTGGCCTCTCACCTGCAGTTTCATCCCGCCGCTGTTTCCTGCTGTTGTCCCGCCAAGGTCGCACCGGAAACCGGGGGCGGTGGCCTTCTCGGTCGTTTCTCCTGGACCTCGGCCGCTCAGCACGATTGTTTCCACGCGGGCGAATCGCAGGGCTCGGTGGCCAGCCCATGACCCCCACGATTTCTCGATGCTGCTTGTGGTGAAGTACCCAACCCGCTCCCAGACTGGATCCTTGGTAAGGCTGGTCTTGCTGGACTCAGTCTGGCTTTCATGCGGCAGATCCGGGCCAGGCACCACCGGTGGAGGGCCGCAGCCGGGCAATCTTCCCGCTGAGGCTGCCCCAGCTCCCATGAACCCAATTTTCTCTTGCATTCTCGGTCCTGATGGAGGAATTGGGGAAGGTGTCAGTTTTATAAGTGTCAGTAAAGTCGTCGGGCCACCTTTTGTACTGGTATCCCAGCTGGGTCAGTTCCGATGCACCCCGTTGCCGGCACTCCAAGTACACCATATCTGCGCCAAAATGCAGGATCCGCTGCGAAATCGGCCGTTCCTGCAGAACCTATGCACGCAGATTCAGCGGGGCCCAGTCAAAACGGCGCGTTCGAAACCGAAAACACCGTCGCAGCGCGTGTCGATCCACTCGGGCTTGAGGGCGGTGTATTCATAACTTAGGACTAGGGTTTACATCAAGACGACCCCGATGAACCATGCGGAGCTTATCAGTTGACTGACAGTAACGTGGCCCACACATGGACCTTGCTATTTTCCCTCCTCTTACATCCAACTCCAGTCCCCAGGTAAGCCATGGCCACCTAAACCACCTCCGGCGTCCCATCTTGACAGCAGTTGAAAGTCTCCTTGGCGAGCCCCAGGCCGAGAGCCCCCAGTGCCGGCGTGCAATGCTTGTGTATATCTTCACGCAGTGTGTCGCTGAAATGGCGAGTTCTTGAACACATGTTGCGTGTGGAGTCTCCCGGGCTTCGGCAGCCAAGACCCCGGCGCCGGCGGCTCAAGCAATCGACGGCCGCTCTTCTTGAGCCACTTCGCACGAGGTTCGTGCATGGTCTGAGCCGTATACTCTGAGCTATGGTGATCTATATCATCCGTGATGAGGAATGAGGCGTGTGTCGAAAAGCAGAATTGCGGCCGCAGGACAGGTTGGAATATGTAGTTGCCTGAGGCCCTGGGATCATGGTCCGTGATTCAGATGGATGATTCACTTCACATGTTTGCCGCGTTTACCAGCACGCGCCAACCACTCCATAGAACCTGCTTGGTACAAGCTGGAGCTAAAAAATACAAAGTACAAGAAACCCAGAAGAAGCATCATTAGAAATTCTTCAAGACATCCCTTAGGGCTAGCCTAACAAGTCCGGCGTTGTGGGTGACAGGAATGGGCCGGGTTCGAGAACTAAGCCGAATGCGGGCGGAGCGGGACGTCTGTGGAGCCTCAAACGGGGCCAATGCCGGCGGTAGCCCGCATTCCGTCCGGTTCTTTTCTGGGGAGGGACTTTGCACTAAACTCTTCTAGACCATGCTTGTGGTTATCTGATGTTTCTTTCTGCGCGGTTTGCCACCCTTTCTCACTTCCTCAACGGAACAAAGCCACATCCAACGCTCTCTGTATGTTTGTCCATTGTCAACCGCGCAACATATTCGACGGGCCCGAACCTTCTTGCGATACCACCCACGACACCGAATCATCTCGACAACCTCTTCAGCCTCCTCCTCGTCCTCCTCCTCAACTATGGCACACCTGCACTTCAGTCCGCACTTGAGCGATCCACCGTCGGCTCCGGTCAGTCCGGTGAAGCAACAGGCCATCGACGATGCGCAGACCATGCAGGACGAAATCAACAAACAAGCCCTCGAACACAACAAGGCGCTGCCGTCGTACAAGCTGACGGAGCTGATCGGCAAGGGCAGCTTCGGCCGCGTATACAAAGGCATCGACAAGTCGACCCAGGACGTGGTGGCGGTGAAAGTGATCAACCTGGAAGCCCGCGACCTGCAGTCCTCGTCCGCCGAGCCCGGCGGCGCGCCGGACGCACTGCACCAGATTCTGCAGGAAGTGCGCACGCTGAAGCTGCTGACCACGGCGGGCGCCAAGAACATCAACGCCATCTTCGATACCGCGCTGGTCGGCTCGTACTTTTGCGTGGTCACCGAGTACTGCGCCGGCGGGAGCGTGGCCACGCTGATGCGGCCGACCGGCTGCGGGCTGCCCGAGTCATGCATTGTGCCGGTGCTGCGCGAGGTCGCCGAGGCACTGCACTCCGTGCACGGCGCGGGCATCGTGCACCGCGACATCAAGAGCGCGAACGTGCTGATCACCGCCTACGGCCGCGTCCAAATCTGCGACTTTGGCGTTGCCGGCGTGGTGGCTACGAACCGGGATTCCCGCTGCGCGTCGATGTCTGGGACCCTGCAGTGGATGGCGCCCGAAGTGTTCCTCGCCGAGCCCGACTCGCCCGATCCCGGCCCCGTGGTCGATATCTGGGGCTTCGGCGCCTTGGCCTTCGAGCTGGCCACCGGGATTCCCCCGAACGCTACACGGCCCATCACGGATCTGCAGGACTTCGGCACCTATCTGAAGCAGAATCCGCCCCGACTGTACGGAGAACGCCATTCCGACGCTCTGAAGGACCTCCTCGCCGTGTGCATGGAGCCCGACCCGGCACGCCGGCCCTTTGCCGCCGAGATCCAGAGCCACTACTACATTCACAACACCGAAAAGTCGCATCCCACAACCGTATTAATCCAGCTTGTGAATGAGTACCGCGAATGGGAGAGGCGCGGCGGCAGCCGGATATCGCTGTTCTCGCCGGGCGGCGCCCAGGCCCATGGGTTCTCGCAGCCATTGCAAGAAAGCTGGAACTTCGACTCTGACCCAGACGATACCTCCCTACACCCCGAGACCACCCGGCCAGCTCCGAGCCGGCTCAGCTCCAAACTCCGCCCCTCAAGACCCGCTTCCCCCGCAGTCCCCGGCAGCCGCGATGAACTGGACGACCACCGGAGCATAAGCCGGGGCTCGGCCTCATCCCGTTCGTCGTTAGGCGGGCGCCGCCGCCGCCGCCGCCTCCCCATGCTCACGATGCCGCGCCTCGAGCTCAAGCCGCTCGAGCGCGTGTTCGACTCGGACTCGGCCTCCAACTACGCGGACAACGCCGCCGCGTTCTACGGCAAAAGACTGTCCGCCCGCGCCACGCCCGACCTCCCGCTGCGCGACTCGCGCGTGTCCTCGCCCATCCACGAAAACATCATCCGGCTGCCCGGCGGCCCCTCGTCCATGCCCTGCTCACCCGACCCGCACCACTCGCCCGTCAGCTTCCGTACGCTGGACTGGACGTTTGCGCGCGCGCGCGCCGACATGCCCCCGCAACAGCCGCACCGTCTGCGCGCTGCCACGCTCTCGGAGGATATTGATCCGCACCATGCGGCCGCTGCCGTCAGAATCAGCCCGCGCCGGGTTGAATCGGCTCCTGGGCGCCCGCTGTCACCGTCTCCCCCGGATCCGCACTCCGCTCCGGCCGAGACGGCCGCGCCGGTGCCCGCCCCACACCCCCGGGCAGAGGTGGGGCCCGGGGACCCGCTCTGGGTGTCGCCGCCTTTGACCCGCGCGGTGCCGGTCCCGGATGATTCGAAGTTTCCGCGTCGCGGAAGCGCGCTTCTTGCTGATCCGGTGTCTGTATCCCCACAGCGCCCACAACACCGAGCCTCGATTGTAAGCTTGATTGACTTGGACGCCGCTAGCCACATCGACGACGACCCGCCCGGATTGATGACCGGGCCGTCAACGGCGGACGACTCGGAGATCCAATGGACGCTTCCCTTTGGCTCGGACGGCAGTGCTTCTGGAAAGGAGTCCCCGGAGCTGCCAATGCTGCGGGATCCGGGGGACGATGAGTTCCAGAGAGTGGTGTATGGGTTCCAGGAGGGGATGAACTTTGGCGATAAAGGGGATAAAGTGAAGGTTTACAGCGATGATTGATTAGATGGCACTTGTTGTTTGTGCTTATAATGTTCGGACTTTGCATTTAGATCTAGTGAATTTGGAACGATTAGAATGCCCTCCATCTCATCCCAATCCCGGGACCACCACCGCCCTGACTTAAAACCGCTGGCTTCGATTGCGCGCCATTTTCCGGCAAGGCCACATCGAAGGTGGCTGCGCCTGATACACATGGAATGTTTGGGGTCCCAACTCGCCCTACCCCAGACAGCTCCCTGATGTTCCAGTCGGGGATCGGTTCTAAATACGCTGTCCCCCCCCCCCCGCGTCTAAATGGATGGCCGCGTTGAAGCCTCCTTCGCTAATATTTCAGCAGTCCGAGCTGCGGTTTGCGCAACTTTGGCCATCATTCTTTGCGGTGTGTGTGCGAGCAAGTTGAAGCGGCCAGTGTCGGAATGCTACCATAGTGAATTGGATAGTGTCGAGTGTCTGCTAACGCTGCAGTGCAGCCCGAGTGTCAGGAGTGTCAAGTTCCATGTGTGTAGCAGTGGCCAGCTCCATGGTGTCGTCAGAGTTGGCGGGTTGTTCTCCGCCCTGGTCATGCATGCTGCAATACCCGATCTCGTTCGACGCTGAGGAAGCCAACTGTCGCGGTATCTACGCACGTGCACTCTCAGACCGGGGCATGGCGTATAGGGCATCGCGGCGCCGGAGGACAACGCCGTCAACACCGGTTTCAAACCTAACTGCTCGACCTTGTGTTAAGGCCCAATCCCTAATTGAAGTAATCCATTCAGCGGTAGGGTAAGATATGGAATCCCTGCCAGATCTATGTCCGATATACAGACATGAACATCCACTCGCAGCCGATGATGAGGGGAAGGCCATGCCTTTTCTACGGAACATCGTGATGGTCGGTAACACGGCTCTTCCGGCAGAAACCTCACCATACAACATCCAATATGCCGAATGGAAAACCACTGCCAGCTGTCGTCCAAACAAGCTTAACTATAGCCGCATACCCACACTCAAACTGCCTGTTTGGTGGGGACGCTTGGATGGGGGCGAAAACACCGAAATCCTGGTTTTCCACGCTCCGGGAATAATGTCTCGGAAGCACATAGGCGGCCAGGAGGCCCGCGAAAATTGCCTGCCAATTTACCCGGACTCCTAGATTTCAAAACAGCCAGGAGACCCACTGGGATAGCCGTACCCGGCGTGAAAGTCCTGTCAACTGCATGTCAGGAAGTAAGTCCCGTGTCCAAGACCCTCGCAAATCTTCAAAGGGCGCAGAACCGCCCGACGTCAGCACATCCACCGGGTTCACTCGCCCCTGCATCGTGACAGCACGCTTGCAAGTCATGTCTCAGCACGACATAGACAGGTGGATCCCGCAAGGCCCAATCGGCACGCCGCCACCGGTTAGAGTGAAGAACACCACGCACAAACCCCAATCTCTCGTGGCAGATGCCGATTGTGTGCTTTCCAGAAAACGTGCATGTGGATAAAGCAGCCATGAGACACACATTTCTGCATATCCACACCCCGTGCTCCAAAAGGGGACTCTGTGCTCACCCGCACGCCCCCTACATGTCTCCGGCTAATCGGCACCGGAAAAGTGGAGCCGCTCCGGGGCCGGATCGGCGGGCGAAATGACACGATGCCGGGCCGGCAACAGCCAAACAAAAGAGAGTGGGGATGAGAGGAGAGGTGTATGGGTTAGGCGGAAAGCTTGCATGTATGGTTGCACTGCTCGCCCGCCTTAGTGGCTGCTGCTGCTGTGGAGGCACGGCAGGCTGCGCCCGTCGAATCCAATGATCTGTGAGACTCTTGCGTGCCTGTATTGCAGTGTTGTATGACCGTACCGTGTCTCCGGGAATGGCGCTCCGGTCACGAACGCAACCCCCACTCTTTCCTTCATATATGTATGTTGGTAGATGGATGTTGTTGAATTGGAAGTGTCAACAGATGGAGGCACCGTATTATTGGATGCAGATCTGCGTGCACATCCGAATTACCAGTCTCTGACACATACAACATGGTCCCCCATTCGGTTTCTGCCAATCGCGTCTCTTTTAAGATAGAGGCGAAGGATGTTTTGCTCTCTCACCACCTCCGTTATCTCGGACACTCCGGCAAGGTGTCGATGGTCGCCGACCTCCCAAGGGCTGCACGGCCAGGCGAGTCGTCCACCGCACACACCGCCCCTCTAATCTGCATCTCCAACGTCCCTATCAAGCATGGGGAGGCGAGGAGCAGGTAACTAAACGCAAGTATCATCCATTATCACGACTAATTTATCCCTACGGACACATGTGCATCCATGCACCTATCCAGTCCTGGAACCAAGTTTCCCAAAAGGATGCGCGGCGAATCCATCCACGTTACCACACTTTGCCTACACTACACCCTATGCACCTTCATATGCACGCTCGCCACCAGGTCCAGGCCGGCATGGGAGGCGGGAATGGATTGCACTTATCGCAGAGATTTTCTCTGGTGGTGTTGCACACCATTATTTCCGAATATGTCGCTATCCCCAGGATTGGGATGCATTCTCTCGTGAGGGTGTCCTCCGTATCTCATCTACCCTCTCGTCTTCGCTAATGTTGTTTGCTAGATGAGACACAAAAGAGTCATATTCATGTCTATTTTAGCTCATCGCCGCTCCATAGCGCATCGTAGTCGACTCAAACATCCCTCGCCGGAATCCCGGTCCTCTGCGGCTGTCCATCGAAGCCTCCAGGCGCGCCCGTAAAGCTTAAATATACTGTTTCTGTACAAGCGCACAACCTCACGCTCTGGATACTGTTTTTGTCTCTTCTGTCTTCCTCCAATCGACTTCATTCCGTAACTGTTACGCAAAACGAGAACTAAAAAGACGTTCATACCCCTGGCCACCTCCAAAATCCCGTGGTCTGCGGGGGGTGTGGTATGTGCATCGAATGGGGGGGACGGGCAGAGCATTATGCCTTTTCGACTCGGGTTTACCTAATACCCCAACCGGATTTGGACGTGTTCGTATATCACATTGGGTTCGCACTCATGATGTTGCATTGCGGCCTGCGTGTCTTTGGTTATCTTCCCTCTTCAGCCGCAGAGTATATGGAATCTCGCCTTGTTGGAGTGGAATGAGGGGAGATTCACGCTGCATGGGCAGCGAGGAAGGATTTGAGAACCCGGAACCATAATGGAATGGTATATTATAAGGCTCAACTACACATGCATAACCGAAAGAGCGGATATGCCTAAGTTAAGGGAATGGTAACCTGAGATCAGGCGAAAGAGTCCAGGCAACAAGGCAGTATGTAGTTGGAGACGCTCACGACGTGGTGATAGTATATCTCTTCACTCTAGCCTAGTTGATCACTGTCTGGATATCTTCTCGCGTGATGTGTTTCCTTTCACAACCCACAACCACACCGTCCAAGCCCTACCCATCTCAGATTTGCGCCTGGGCAAGTCTCGTCTCCCGTAGCCAAGTGATATGGCCCTCTCCACCTCCGCTCTCGTCTCGATCGAAATCCCCGGAGCTTCCCTGTCTGTGTGTATTGAGCTCGAAAGGCCAAGCTATCACTCGTCGTCTGTCTCGCCAACCTTTTTCTCCGTCTTGGGTTGTCATTGCTTTGCTTGGCTCGCGGGGGGGCGCGGAACTTCTCACCCCCGTCGCCCTCACCCTCCTTCGGTTGTTGTGTGTGTGGGGGATTGTGCATTTCCGGTCCTCCCAGGGGCGAGACAAAATTAACAGGAAAAGTTTTCTTGTTTTTCTCCCATAGCCCATGCTTCCTCCAGTCGAATACCAAGCCTACAGTAGAGATGCTCACCCCCTGGCGAGCGAGTGCCGTTGATCGCGGCTGATGCTTTCCAGGAAAACACCTTCATGTACCCCAGCCGGACCCCCAAATTAGGCTTGAAACGCTTCCGTTTGTTCTTTATTTTGGAATGGCATGTGCGTTATATTGAATTGGAGATTCTCAGCGTCCTCGTCTTCATGGTCCCAGGTATTCAGACCGCCACCGGCTGAACCGACTCTTTGGAGACGGAATAGTAGCGTGGCGCCAGTGGTTGGTGTTGAGCAAGAATCGTGATCGGCGGCAGAAATGGCGACAGGTGTGCGTGATAGTGGGTTGGTGGTCTGTAGACCGGGCTCGACCAAGCAGGGAAGAGATTAAATGCACCTGTCATATTCGGTGGGAGGGGGGCCTAATGCAAAATCAGATAAGACTGCTCAATATGCTCGGCAGCGAAAGTTATCCAACCTTTTGATATCCCGTTGTTCCCTCTGCTTCTTGCTCCTCTCTAGTTACATGTGAACTAGCTCTCTAATTCGATGCTTCTGATATCCTCTCCGCTCAGCTGATACAGGCCAGACGCTGGTCCAGATTCAGATACATAGCAGCCATCCATAAGGATCACACAGCCAGCAGAAAAGTGAGTTATGATATATATTTATACCGTTTGGAAGAGGCCAATTCCTCAATTCGCATCCACCGTCTCCAGTAGTCGCTATGTTACAGAGTAGTGGCACTGGGTGGTTCGAGTTGCATTCAGGAACTCTATGAAGAGTCCCGGGTCGCATTATTCACACATACAGTCAGGAGAACAGTCTATAGGGCTTTTAACTCCGAAATTAAAAAGAAAGCTCCTCATGTGGATGAATGCCCCGATTCTCAGCCGGGATACTCACTGACGAGCATGGGATGTCCAGAGGGCTTACCCGACTCTGTTCACCTTGTTACCGCCTCTGCCGCAGCCACTGGAAACTCTGGGTCCCAGTACAATAGGGACACAACGGCTGGCAAGTATATAGCGTGCTTTCCCCATGATAGATTTCACCAGCAATCTTACTGAAATTTTTATCTGAACGGGCAGGCAAAGAGCTCGTCGGCAAAACTTCCACGCAAGAAGGACCAAACAAGACGTCCAGTTTTCTCAGTGACAATCAACTTACACGGGAATTCGGTCACTGAACCAGACATTTCAACTGAGAGCAAATATGCAAATAGTCTAAAGCTCACCCACTGCAAAATTCCATGCATTCTTCACTTATATCGATTGTGCTGTCGCCGTGGCAGTCCGGCCAAAAGTCTTCATACGTACATCGCAATTGAGATCACCGATGGCGTCAATCCGGCAAACTGGGCCTGGCTTGGCGTACGGACGTGGTCCTGGTACAGGGTACCGCATGCCACCCGCAAACACGCATGGGATGGCGCGGTACTAGAGACACCGGCCGGGGGGGGGGGAAAGTGTCGAAGTTTATGTTAAGGCCCTAGAGAAGGAAGCATGCAGAGGCTGATGGAGGCGGCATGGATTTAACTTCTTCGGGCGGTAGTGTACCAAGGTCCAAGGACCCCCCTGGATGCTTATTGTGGTTGTTCATGTTACTCGACGGGGTTGGTTGGTGATGTGGAGGAAGTGCACACACAGCGTACGTGTACAGTACAGTACTGTACATACTGTACAGTACTCTACATATACGTGCACACAAGGCCAATATCTAGTAACTGGTTTGAGGCTTAGCTCCGAATGAGAAAATTGAAAAGTCACATCAACAACCTTTATGTTGGCCCCCAAACGGTAAGAGGATGCGAGTAAGCGCCCGTACTGCTGCACGTCTTCCAGTGCATTATCACTGAAGAGAGGGTGCGACATCAATATGGTTTCAAGCAGACGGGAAGCAATATTCGTTTGGCGGTAGCATCGCTTAAAGCAATATTTGAGGTTCGCCCTGCCGTAAAATAGAAGGGAAGGAACGGGGCGGGAGTGTTTCTCGCAGCGATATTCTTTTCTTCTAGAACGCTGCGAAAAGGAAGGTGCTGCCCAAACCCCCCGATCCGGAGCTGCCGGCGCCTTCCGGTATTCAACAAAGACACATAAGCATTTAGAGGGGATATGCAAGTATCCAGACGACAAAGGACAAAGCGGTGATAGTGCCAAGTGTATCTCGTTTCCTGCTCGGGTGTTTTAGAAGGCGCATCAAGTGACGGACGATAGGAAAAGTCAAATGGCTCAGGTACATAATAATAGTGTCATGGTAGTGGGTTGTTCTATCTTAGATTCAAATTCCAGGTGTTGAGTTTGGGGTGTGGTGGTTCCGGTCTCTGAGCCTAATGCGTTGGGCCAGGGATAACCACATGTTAATGAATAACCTTAAAAAAGGCTGTGAAAACAGTGTAGACCTTACTATTTAACAACGACAAGTTTGTTCTCACTGTGATACTTACAAGTAGACTAATATATCCACCCAGCTCGCGCGGGGCCCAACTGAAGGCCTCCACGTTGAAACAGCTTTCCTGGGCGCATATTCATGTTGTGCTTCTGTGTCAGACAGACCGTGATAGCAACAATCCGAAGCTTTGTGCTTGGCATAGCCAATCATATGCGGCGGTTGGTCTGCTTCTTTTCCACATTGGGGCAGCTCAAGGTCCGGATATGCACGCATGGGCAGAAATCCTGCTGACGCGGATGATACTCGTAGCAGTCGTGTACTACTGCGGTATTTCTCGTGTTATATCAGATATCTGTGTCTATTTGAACTCCGTCGTTGCTGAACAAAGCTTCCCCCGCCTTTTACCTGTTTTTACCTGTGCTTTGCTTTTCTCTGCTGTGCGTGTCCATGGTGTCGGTTCCAGCTGTTCCGTGTGCGACCACGGTGACTCTCTCGGGGTGGGAATCAGTAATAAAGCTTCGCCAATATATGTAGTAACAGTATGCAACGATATTCATAGTTCGTAGAGGTTTAAATAACAAAGGATGCCAAACCACTACCGCCGGTACATATGTTTATATACAGCCCAGCTGCAATCCGGCTGTTGGATCCCCCTCCCCTCCTAAAAGAGAAACACCACTCTATCACAAACTATCTATCACATTCGTTCGTTTGAATATACTGTATATTGTGTTTCCTCAGCCCCGTCTATTCTTTGTGAGCTGGTATGAGACACCTTCTGGTTGGTACTCTCACGCGATAGTCACACGCCTCAGGCTCGCCCGTCCGTTGCCTCCATCCGCCCCCTCCGCCCCCTCCCCCTCCCCACTGCAACCTTAGATTCGGCCATGCCAGACTTGGTAGTAAGCTATAACAAACTTTTTTTTGTGGACGAAAAGAAAAAGAAAAGCCCGCTAAAGCGGAACATGCTCGGTCGGTGTTTGTATTCTG
This sequence comes from Knoxdaviesia capensis, assembly GCA_001510575.1. Taxonomy (NCBI): domain Eukaryota; kingdom Fungi; phylum Ascomycota; class Sordariomycetes; order Microascales; family Gondwanamycetaceae; genus Knoxdaviesia; species Knoxdaviesia capensis. Next base: position 746,478 of record LNGK01000005.1, read on the forward strand.
GTTTCTTTTAAAAAACTGGGAAAAATTCCCTTGGCTCATCTTGGCCTTTGTCTGTACCTCGCACGCCATTCTCTGAGCCCTTATGGACCTCTCCGTGTACGACGCACAAGTGCGTGCTTTTTTTTGGTGCAAAGCTGGCGAAGAGTGAGAGAGACATGAACAGGAAGATGTAAACGGATAGGGGAGAGAATAGATATCGTCGATGGGAACACCATCAACGCAAGAGATAATCCTATGCGGAATGGCTCGTCTTGCTGGAGGCTGATCAGATCAACCACATCCCACTTGTGTAATTTCCTCTCGGGTTTTCATTATTCAAGAGAAACTGCTCAGGTGGTTTTCTTTTTCTCGCCTTGCCTCTTTGGACGTTCAAGCTTTTGGTCCTGGGATGATTGATGTCTTTTTCACGGGTGATATAGCTCGGGGCGCCGAAGACATCCATCAGCTGCTAGTGCTCTAGTATCTGTATACATATATAATCCCACCATCACCCTCTCCCCTCACCTGCTCCTCTTCTCTGGATTCTCATTCTCAGAACAGGCATCTCCCTCGGGCTCCTCCTTTCCTTCTTCCTCTTTTCCTCTTTTCCTCTTTCCCCTTTTCCCTTTTCCCTTTTCCTCCCATCCTGAACTCTTGTCCTTCTTCTCCGTTCCTGAGATCCGCCACATTCTTCTCTCTTTCTTTTTGGCTGTATAGCCTCATCCCGACCTGTTTGCGGAACCACCTCTTCTTTCTCCTGTCATTCCTTCTTTCTTTCCTCACCACCTCCTCCGTAATTGCCCACAATGCCCAACAAGGTCGCTCGCGGGCTCGCCAAGGCGCTGTTCATTGACTTGGACTACCGCCAGCGCCTCGAGCCCGAGCAGGCTGTCGACACAGCCGCGTCGTCCATCACCGATGTGCAGCGCTACAAGGAGGAAGACCCCAAGGTGTCGGACTGGCTGCGCGGCCTGCTGCCGACCGGCGCCAGCACCAAGGCCTACATTGTCAGCCTGTTCCCGTTCGTCAACTGGATCTTCCACTACAACCTGACCTGGCTGCTCGGCGACATCATTGCCGGTGTCACCGTCGGCTTCGTCGTCATCCCCCAGGGCATGGCCTATGCGCTGCTCGCCCAGCTGGGCCCCGAGTTCGGTCTGTACACCTCGTTTGTCGGCTTCATCCTGTACTGGGCGTTCGCCACCTCCAAGGATATCACCATCGGCACCGTGGCGGTCATGTCGACCCTGGTCGGCCAGATCGTGCTGCGCGTGCGTGACACGCACCCCGAGTTTGCGCCCGACCAGATTGCCCGTGCCCTCGCCATCATCTCCGGCGCCGTGCTGCTGTTCCTGGGTCTGACCCGTCTGGGCTGGATCGTCGAGTTCATCCCGCTGGTTGCCATCACCTCGTTCATGACCGGCGCGGCCTTCAACATTGCCTGCGGTCAGGTCCCGGCGCTTCTGGGAATCCGCGGTATCAACACCCGCCGGTCGACCTACCTGGTGGTCATAGACACGTTGAAGGCGCTGCCGACGGCCGGTATCGATGCCGCCATGGGTCTCTCGGCCCTCTTCTTGCTGTACCTGATCCGCTGGTTCTGCAACTTCATGACCCGCAAGCAGCCCTCCAAGAAGAAGCTGTGGTTCTTCGTCTCGACCCTCCGCATGGCCTTCGTGGTGCTTCTGTACATCCTCATCAGCTGGCTCATCAACCGCGACGTCAAGGACGCCAAGAAGGCCCGCATCCGCATTCTCGGTACCGTCCCCAGCGGCTTCAAGCACGCCGGCGCCCCCCACATCACTCCCGAGCTGATCTCCGCCATTGCCCCTGACCTGCCATCCACCATCATCGTGTTGATCATCGAGCACATTGCCATCTCCAAGTCTTTCGGCCGGATCAACAACTACATCATCAACCCGTCGCAGGAACTCGTGGCTGTCGGCTTCACCAACCTGTTCGGACCCTTCCTAGGCGGTTATCCCGCCACTGGATCGTTCTCCCGTACTGCCATCAAGTCCAAGGCCGGTGTGCGCACTCCCCTCGCCGGTATCTTCACTGCCGTCATCGTGCTCCTGGCTCTGTACGCCCTGACCTCCGTGTTCTTCTACATCCCCATGGCCTCGCTATCGGGTATGATCATCCATGCCGTCGGTGATCTGATCACTCCTCCCAACGTCGTGTACCAATTCTGGGAGGTGTCGCCGATCGAGGTCGTCATCTTCTTCGCCGGAGTGTTCCTCACCATCTTCACCAACATCGAGAACGGTATCTACCTGACCATGGCCGCCTCCGCCGCTCTCCTGCTCGGCCGTCTGGCCCGCACCAGCGGCCGCTTCCTCGGCCGTGTCACTATCTACCGAGTCACCCGCGACGCTCCCAGCGGCGAGAAGGCGCCGTTCGACAGCGAGGGCCGCCCGATTGTGCGCGAGACCCGCGAGACCTACCTCCCGCTGTCCAAGAACGACGGCGCCAACCCCAGCATCCACGTGCAGTCGCCGCATCCCGGTGTGGTGATCTACCGCTTCCTCGAGGGCCTCAACTATGCCAACCAGGCGTACCACATGGATCTGCTCGTCGAGCAGGTGTTCCGCCTGACCCGCCGGACCGAACTCAACCGCTTCGAGAAGCTTGGTGTAAGCTACTCTCCTACAGGTTCTTTCTGCAATCCCAGATGTGAACCCCAAGATACTGACTGGAATCTTTTTTCCTCCGTATATAGGACCGTCCCTGGAACGACCCTGGCCCGCGCCGTGGAGCCGTCGTCGACACGAACGACAGCCGCCCGATCCTGCGCGCGGTCATCCTCGACTTATCGGCGGTGAACATGCTCGACGTGACGGCAGTGCAGGGCCTGATCGACGTGCGCAACCAGCTCGACCGCTACGCGACGCCCGAAATCGTCGAGTGGCACTTCGCCAACGTGAACAACCGCTGGGCGCGCCGCGCGCTCGCCTCGGCCGGCTTCGGCTACCCGTCGGCCGCGTCGCCCGAGTCAATCGGCCGCTGGAAGCCGATCTTCAGCTTCGCGGCCGTCGACGCCGCCTCCGAGGACAAGACCCAGGACGTCAACAACGCCACCACCGCCTCGTCCAAGGACGAGGAGGCCATCACCTCGGTCGGCTCGCGTGACAAGGCTGGGGCCGTGCCCCGCGCTCGTCTCGGCGCTGTGCTTGGCATGAACCGCCCGTTCTTCCACATCGATGTCGCCGCGGCCGTCGAGAGCGCTGTGCTTGACAGCGAGGCGACCACCTCCAAGGCGTCGTCGATTGAGGACTCGAAGCTCGGTGTGTCTAGCAACGTCACCGGTCTGTAGATGGGGTCCCTGGTTGGGTTAAAATCAGAGCACTGGTGTCTGCCGTTATGTCACCGTTCTCGGGGGTTCGCTTTGGATATTTGATTCTTTGGTTTCTTTTTTTTTTTTCTTTATGCTTTTCATGTTATTTGATACTCTCTGGAGCTTTGCTTCCAAACTTCGTATACCTGATGTCGTTTTTCTTATGACGACTTTATTTTTTCTTGGAACATGTAAATCTTCCTATCTGGTCTTGTTGCGACAAATCTGAACCATGTGGTGATGGGTGGCGTTGGCTCGCGATTTCGTGAAGTTGCGATATGGAGGGGTAGCTAGGGTTAGGGTTGGCGACATGTCACCAGTCACTTATCTACGAAGGCGCACGCTATATCTTATCAAGGGGGTCTCATGCCAGATCTCTGTGGTCAAGCGCGCGTTGGCCTGCATCTCCCATTGTAACTTTATATATCTCCGCGGCCAAGTCTCAATGAGCTCTCGGGTAAGACGAAACCCCGACGAAGGAAACGGAGAGACGTTAACCTTAACTCATTTGAGCAGTCCGGTATTATGCCTTTGCCACCAGCCGAGATTTCCTGGGGAAACATACCTTTCCCGGTGGGCTGGCCAGCCTTGCCAACGCAAAGTTTAAGTTGTAGGTCTTATATTTTGGATCCATGTGTGCTTGACTTACATGGCATGTCACTGCCCGGGGTTTTTTTTTCTTTTTTTGCCATATTCCTGAGCCGCGTGTGCGCCCTATGTTAACGGCAGCGATGTTAACGGCAGCGTTGATGTAGGGCGTTGACCGGGAGCCGGGCGAAACTGAATCGAGCACCGTGCGGGTCAAGTTTCAGGCTCGAATGCTGGCTGTGGCTGTTCCTTGTTCAGCTACGTGAGAGGCCAGCGCTCGGATTTCGATGCCTGGAATACGCCGGGGTGGACGACTGATGATTTTATCCCGTACATGGAGAGAGTAAGTTCACCACCTCAGTTCCATCCCCGTATGGCCACACCTTCAAGTCTAGACGAACCCTAATGCTCCGCCCGCAGCTCGAAACCCACCACGGGTCCGGAAAGCCCGATGTCCACGGCTATGAGGCGCCGGTACACATCTCCGACGGCGGCTACAGCGCCCCGCACGCCCAGGACGACATCCTCGCGGCCTCCCGCAAGTGCGGCTGGCCGTACATCAACGACCTGCAGGACGTCAACTCGCCCAACAACGGCTTCGAGCGCTTCCTGCGCTACTCGTCCTCGCAGAAGCGCCGCCGCCGGGACACCGCCCACACCTTCCTACACCCGCGCTTACAGGGCACCGCCAACCCGCAGCTGGGTGTGCTAGTCGAAGCACGCGTGGCTCAGATTCTCTAGGACTGCAGCCGATGAGAACCTGAGTGTTTATGGTGTTGCCGGGCTCAAGGTCGTGGATCTGAGCATTTGCTCCGGAAACCTGTCGGCCAATACCAACAACACGGCGTTCATCATTGTCGAGAAGGCGGCTGATATTGTTGTCAAGGAGCTTGGACTGTAGAGGGGAGAACTTTGAGGTGGGGATATCTGGAGGAAAGATTATGTGGGAGAGTGAAGGGAACACAGAATCTGCAGAAGATCAGGTATCACAGTGTCAGTCGTTTTGTTTAATTCCGCAAGGAACATCTCAATTTTATATTTGTTCCAGTATATGTCCTAGGACTTGTCGTAATCCCAGTGCCCAGCCCAGTCTCTTTGGACTTCACTGCCGGCCTCGCGGGCTATTTGCCTTAATTCAGACGTCTGTTATCTATCCAGAGTCACTCATTTGGAGGTCTTACACCCCCACCAGGTGTCCACGCATACTAGAGTGTGTGGGCTATGCGTTGAACACTAGCTGCTCGTTACCGACCACGCCAGTCAAGACGTTTCCAATACCAGCAACATTTCCATTTCCGCCCTGCATGATAGTAGCGAAGTTGTCCGCAATCAGCTGGATACCGCTGACGAAGCCCCGCTCATCGAACTGGCAGTGGCCGCCGTTGGGCGAGTTGTTGACGGTCTGCAGGCGGTTGATCTGGGCAGCTCGGAGACCGGCCTGGGCAGCGAGAGTCTCGTAGGCGACAATAGCCTCGGGGATCGACTGCTGCAGGATGGCCAGCTCGTCGAGGGTGCTCTGGTAGTGGATGCGGGTCGAGGCAATGACGGCGTCAGCGTCGACGAAGTTGACCTGCGGGGCGAGGGCGGCGCAATTGAGCAGCACGCCGGTGCCGGGGAAGTTGGTCATGTGGGCGGGCATGAAGAAGCCGGAGAGCATCAGCGCGCCGCCCGACACGCCCGTGAAGAACACGTTGGACTTGTCGAAGGCCATGACCTGCGGCAGCACGTTGAGGATCAGGTCGTTGACGGCCTGCGAGTGGGCCACGCCGTTGGTGCGGTTCAGGCCCGAGCCGCCGCCCCAGAACAGGTTCGGGTCGGGCGCGAGCACCACCACGCCGGCCAGGCCGGCCTGCACGCCCTGGTTCGGGAAGTCGAAGAACGACTGGCCGCCGTCGCCGTGCAGCAGCACGTTGAGGCCCAGCTGGCCGCTGGAGTTGCGGCCGCGGGTGGCGCCGGGCACGCGCGAGGCGCGGGTGAACTGCGAGGCGGGGCCGCTGATCTTGAAGCGGAGGTCGAGGCCACTGAGCGGAAGAGGATAGAGAGACAAGTTAGAGATATGGACAGTCATGCTGGGGTTTCTTCTCCGGGCATGGACCTACTTGACAGTCACGGTCATGTCCAGGATGGTCGAGCCATCGGTCGCTGTCGACAGGCCATCGGGGACCTGGGCAGCCTGTTTCTGGGCAGTCTGTCCTCTCTGGCGTTTCACAAGGCCGAACTCGTTGGCCGGCGACGGCACGGCAATGCCGACGGACACCGAGGCCAGCAGCAGCAGGCTGACCACGGTCCGGAGGCACGAGAGTCTGGGCATCTTAGCGGAGAAAGTGAGGGAGTGGTCACCGGGAATAAGCGGAGAAAAGAGACCGTTCACCTGCTGGAAAAGAAGGGGTGGTAAAGAACGGAAGAGAAGAAAGAATGAAAAGAAAAGGAATCCACAAAAAATAACGGCCTGCCGCCCCGGGGAAAGAAGAGAAGGTCAAAAAGAGAACGGGCCGGCCGCAAGAACACAAAGGAAAAACGGGACTGGAAGCTGGCGTGGTGATCCGGCAGCTAAGGAACAGCTTAATGAATGAAGAAGAAGGAAAGAAAGGAAAAGAGGAAGGGGAAGAGAGGAGGAGAAAACAAGACGGGAGGACGGTAGATGGTATAGAGACTTCGGCAGAGGATCTCCAACATCTCCACCCGCCTATACACCACCGCTTGCTCTACCGCACAGTACTGTACATATTACATTACATAGCTGCACCCACAAGTCCATACATGCTTACACTTGCACCCAGACGTGCACTGCTGCTCGTTTTACACACAGTCAATACGCACGGCACAGTGGCCACTGTCTGTGTCGATGGAACAGCTTACCGAGCGTCTCAGCCATACCCGGTACAGCCAGCTGCCATTCTTTCCTTTCAGGAGAGTCTCCCTCTCCGGATCTGGCCATTTGGCTGAGAGCCACCGTTCAAGGTGCACCGTCAAAACTATAGAGCAACTGGGGGAGGCCACTCTTCAAGCCCTGACTCCCTGTCTTGTAGGGGCAGAGTCTCCACTGCTGGAGTTCCATTGCTTTACACTGGAGCTTGTTGACAAGTGCCGTCAGGAGGCAGTAGCAAGCCCTGCTTGTTATGGCTTTTTTTTCTCCTATTTTCCAGGGACCGTGGCGGCGTTGGACATGGGTCCGTGTTACTGGCATCTCCAAAAACAGGTGGAAGACCCGGGAGGTAGACAGCGATGAAGAGGAGAATTAAAACAGCAAAAGCCGCGGGACGATGAAGAGGGCAAGAAGACATTTACTTGTATGTTTCACACACACAAAAAGATCCGATACACTAGAACCCGCTGCGAACTCCGATCGGCCGCCAAATATATAACCCGCGATAGCATCAGATCCCGCCCTCAGGAAGTGCCAGTGCAAGATCGAACCACCGATCTGCCAGCTACCACACCAATTTTTTTTCCTTCTTCCTTTGTTTAAAAGGGATCGAAAGGAGAATTAAAAAGAGCCAAACACGGCTCTTGGCTTGCGTGGAGTTTTTGCCGCCAACTGGAACATCTTGAAACAGTGGGGAATGTTACAGCAACGGGAAGATCCCTGGCAGGTCTGGGGGGAGGCAAGGGACCTCTACGAAGCATTTGGGGTCTGTGTTATTTTTAGGAGGGGTCATAGTCATATTCAGGGTCCAATCGTCACTGTTCACATGTTGACTCTGGGACGCTGATACGTGCTGCTGTTGGCAACACGGGACTTCATTGGCTGTCACGGAGTCCCAATCGCCAGTATGGAGTTGATGGGAGACGATCGATCAGATAATAATACAGCCTGCTGTAGCTTCAGTCAATGGGGGGACTCGAGATAGGTGCGTGTGTCGCTAGCACGTCTAGCTACGAGATGGGCCCGGATGAAGCAAAAGGTAGGCAATTTTCGGTTCATTTTAACTCACTGGAAGTCGGTGATGAAAATATAAAGACAATAGAAAAAGAATCAAATTAACTGACTGACTAGAAGTCCCCCTTGAAAAGTGAAGCAGCGCAAAAGGAAGCAGACGAGCGGACTACGAGCAGTCGACGCAGCGAGAAGAGAAAAGAGCCGAGAAACGAAGAAAAGAACAAGTGCTTAGAGCCCGGTGAAAAGGGCAATCACCGAGAAGCAGAAAAGAAAAGAAAAGAGAACGGACGAGTGAAAAGCAAGAGAAACCGAAGAAAAAGAATCAACTCTAGGGGTATTCGGCATGTACCTAGTATCAAGGCAGCATGCAAGTGGGAAGTACGTCCTCGTACATCCGGAACGCCCCGAGGAATCCGAACAAAACGCCAAAAGAACCTCCAAAGAACAAAGCAAAAAGGGCTCACACATCTCCATGCAGCCATGACTCTAAACGGAAAATACATGGTCAGCAAAACACACGCACACACATCTCCTCCCAAAGGAGCTCCTCCGATGGAAACTTACCAGATAATGCCCTCCTCGAACAGGATGACCTCTTTGAAGATGGCATCCGCCCACTTCGCCTGCGTCCACTCGCCAAAGCTCTCGAGCTCTTCGGGCCGCGTCAGCTCGGTGTCCCGCTCGTTGGACGGGTTCCGCACGGACTTGAACCAGGCGTGGTCGAGCAGGTCGACCGCCGGCGCCCGCTGGAGCCAGTCCCACTGGAGAGTGCGCAGCACAACGTCGACGCCGCCGGGATCGGTGTCCGCGGGGAACAGGCGGCCGAAGCTGGGGTTTCTGCACAGAAACTTGTAGCACAGGATGTACGAGGACGACGGCTCGAACGCCCCCTCCAGCGTGTTCTGGCCCGCCGGAAGGATGTTCGCCGACCACGAGGTTTCCGAGTACAGCATGTTGTGCACCAGGTCGTCGTTGCCTCCCCAGGTAATGTTGGCCTGGGGCATCTCCCGCGTGTGGCGCGCCAGAAGTCTGCTCATGTCGGCCCGTCTCTCCTCGTCCGGCATGTAGTTCATGATCTCATACCCCGGCGGGCCCAGCATCGACACCGCCTGGCCAAAGTTCTTCTTCGCCGTGCGGTGCTTGAATAGCCTGTCAGCCAGAAGCAGCTCCGCCAGGATGCAGCCGAACGACCATAAATCAACCTCAGGGCCATACTCGGCCAGAGGGATGTACTCCTCAGGGGGGAGGTAGCCGATCATGCGAGCCGGAGTCAGGCTCACCGGGCGCTTGGGCTCGTCGTCACAGCGCCGGGACTCGCCGAAGTTGCACAGCTTCAGCAGGGAGTCTGCGGTGACCAGGATATTTTCGGGGCAGAGGTCCAAATGCACGAGGCTGACAGAATGGATGAACCGCAGCGCGCACAGGATCTGGTAGCCAAACCATCTGGCTCCGCGCGTGGTCATCGGCCGCGCGGCGTTCGCCAGGTCGGGCTGTCCAGCGGCAGACGACCGGAACAGAGAGTGGCCACTCGGCGGGCTGTCGAGCACCTGCCGGAGGGTGTCATGGTACTCGGTGATCACCCACAGATCGGTCTTCAGTGTCGAGATGTACACCTCGATGGTCTGGAGCACACCGTGGTGTCTGAACTTCCGCATCGCGTAGATCTCGCGCAGCGCGTTGCGCGCCCGCTGGGCATCAGTATGCGGGCGCATAAAGCGCTTCACTACCACCCGCGTGGGGGGAGTGTTCCGAGTATAATTTCCAAGGAACGTCGCCGTCATCGCCCCGGTGCTGTGGGACTCCAGCCCGGTTACATAGTTCGGCACCTCGACATCGATACCGCCGATCGTGTACTCATCCATATAGATCATCTCATATTCCAGGTCACTGAGGGGCAGATCCGGCCGAACACCGCGTAGGAGGCCCTGATCGGGAGGGGAGTCGGGCATCTCGAGGTCGGCCATTGTGTCTTCGGGGCTGCTCGGCTCCTCCGTTTCGTCGAAAGAGGCGGCTGATGCGCCTGAGGAGGAGGGGATGTCGGTGGGTGTGGGGGGGATTGGACTCGGTGAGCCCGCGCTTGAGGAGTTGAGACTTGTCAAAGATGGGGTTTCTGGAATCGGGGTATCGCTATGATGGTGGGTGAAAATCTGTGGATCATCCATGTTCAAGTGATGCCCATAAGGCCCATTCGGGCTACTAGCAAAATAGTCCGACATTCTTTTTAGGAATATCGACAACGTAAGTGATCAAAGTCAGTGACTTGGTTAGTGATCAAAGCTATCGAAGGTGAGCGAGCTTAATTGTCGTGATCAGAGAAGAAAGGAGTCGATTATAGAAGACAACAGGACGAAAGGACGAATAGAATAATGAAAAGAGAGGAGAAGGGAACGAGGAAGAATAAAGAAAGGAATAAAACCATAAGCAAGTACATCAAAACAATGAATCAACGATCATGAATATAAATAAGTAAATACATGAATCAGGTCTTACTGCTGACGGAGCATGAAGCCCTTCATCTATCATGGGCCAAGTGCTTTGCTTAAGCATTTAGGAATATTTTTGTGTTAATACAGATCTCTATCACCTATCTAGTAGATACTAACACCAAAAGTTATATCCATCACATATATAAGCTAGGAGAGACATGTCTATTCATAAGATGCCATCTTAAAATATCAGATATAGAGGTTGTTTTGTCCATTTAAAGTCCAGGCCAGTCACTGTCAACAAAGACGAGACAGTAGCAGTATTTTTATATCGAAAGATAGCTGATATACGTACATATCAGCTCGCCTATAGTATATATATTTTTTAAAGATTATACTTGGTTATGAGGCTGATATATAGGTTAATCCGTGAGCATCCATTTTAACTCTTTCCCTAAGTATTCCATGATACTTGCATCATATAAGGGTTTAGGTCAAGCTAGCAAAACGGAGTTAGGGTTAGCTTATTAGTCTATACTTGACTTGCCGCATACAAAGAATTAATATCGACTAATACTTTCTGTTTCATAGCAAGTCAGGTAGTATGGAAGCATCTATCAAGTTCTGGCTTAAAAATTATCTATATATTTCCTATTCAAATACAAAGACACGATGCAATCAAGTCTCTTATAGCAGGACAAACGCCAATATCGTGGAAATACAAATGCGGTGACATAGGAAAAGAGATACAGGCATCCAAATCCAAAAAGAAAAACAGGAAGAATTATAACTAAGTTACAGCTCTAGTGCTTCTAGCTGGCTCTCATAACTTGGACGACTTGGGCTCCGGGCTGCTGGGGTGGAGTCTGATAACGCCCTAGAGTAGATAGAGCAAATTCTGATGTCAGTTCACCAGTCTTATAAAAAGAATCTGGCATCTTAAAGGGGGCAAAGCTGCTTACCTCCTGCACACAGGTCGCCAGCAGCGTTCCGTCCTGCGCAAAGATATTCTGCGTGACGACTCCGCGCTCGGCCCCCGACCACGGGCTCTCCATCTGCGTGAACATCCACTGGTCGGCGCGGATGCTGCGCGGGTTGTGGAAGTAGATGCTGTGGTCCAGCGACAGCAACATGCCCAGGCGCGGACGCTTCTTCAGCTCGTCCTTCGTCAGCCCGTCGATGTGCCGGTCGCTCAGCAGGTTGCGCGGGATCGTGCCGGGCGACAGCTGGCCGTGGTCCGAGTGCGAGGACTCGCCCCACAGCCCGTGCATGCGGGCAACCGTGCCGATGAAGAAGCTGTCGGACATGTAGGCCAGCGCGGCAATGTGCATGTTCCCGCCGGTCTTGTCGGCCAGCTCGTCGGTGGTGCGCAGCCACAGCCGCGACTTGCGGTCGTACAGCACGTCCTGGTCGGCCTCGCCGGTCATGTGCAGGCCGTACGCCTGGAACGGGATTCCCGCGCGCGCCTCGGCGTCGTCGCTGGAGTGGTGGCTGGGCGGCGAGTGGCCGGCCTCCATCATCGGCACGGCGTGGCGCACCTGCTTGTGGGCCGTGGCGGCCGAGTCCAGCGAAAACGACATGGTGATGGTGAAGATGCACTGGCCGCGCTGGCGTGCCTGCACCGTGCGCGTGATGAACGAGCGGCCGTCGCGCACCCGCTCCACGTGGTACAGAATCGGGATCTCGCCCGAACCGGCTGTCAGGAAGTAGCAGTGGCAGCTGTGGATCACGTAGCCGTCCGGCACCGTGCGCTGGCCGACTACTATCGACTGGGCAATGGCCGAGCCGCCAAAGATGCCCCGCGCTCCGACCGGGTGCCACGGGGGCCGGGTGTTTGTGTAGATATCCTGGGGGTCGAGAATTGTTAGCCCTTTTGCCATAATCCACGTTGGTTTTAAGGTTTGACTCTTCATTCTGTAGCCGGATAAAGGCTCTGCTTCCTTCCTGCAGCCACCAACCCGGAGATACGGATTTCGGCTCCTCTCCCCGAACCCACTTACCGGACCTAGTACAGCCAATTCGGTAACATCCAAAATGTTTTCCATCATCGACTTATTCGGATCATTTGGCGGAGTCCGCAACAACGTAGACCGTGACGCCATGACGACACACGAGAGGATTTGCGTCCCCGGAAAAAGGAAGGTCAAAGGAATGAATATCAGATACGAGGTCCAGGCCGTCCCCACGTGGTATTGCAGAGTCGTAGGATTGTCTCCCAACGACGCAAAATCAGCAATATCGCGCGCGACCTGGAAGGATTCCGGGACAAGGGAGACAGGCGAAAGAAGGAAGATAGAACACGAGAAATTCACCCTCTAAAAAAGAGAAGAAGAAAAAGGAGAAATCGATATTACAAGTATCACCAGAAAAGAAGAATAGTTCAGAGTAGTTTGGTGATCAATCTACGTTTGGCGGCATTTGCTTGTCTTGGATCGTTTCTCTTGGTTCTTTCAACCCTTTTATTTGTGAGAGCCGAGGCTCGGTTATTTTGGGGGGAAAAAAAGAATGACACTTTCCACGCCTTCCTTCAGTTTTTCGGACTACCTCGCAAGGGCCCCTGAATCTATTGGCCGGCCGGATGCCGCAATCTTTCAGCCACAGTAGCCACGGCAGCCACGGCGGCTGAGTCAGCGGCTACCCCAGCCACAGCCGCTGAGTCAACGGTGACCAACGCTTCCTGGCCAGAAGTCTGTTGACGCTTCGTCTGCTGTCCCCGTTTTGTTCTGGACTAATCATCAAGTAATCCTAAGTCATCCACAGTCAGCAAATCAAAGGGCTTGGAAATTTCGGCAGGAACTGCTAAGTGTTATATAAGGTCCAAGACCAGCTTCAAAAGCAATTGGAAATGTTCGTGAAGTTCACCTCGTCATTGTTGGTATTCGCACAGCTTCGATTCCCTGCTCGCAGATTCTGGACTTTCCGGTCCCTCAAGTATAAATGCCCCGGTTTCTCTCCGTCTTCTCGGTTCTGATAGTTTTTCTTTCCATCATTTCCATCACTTCCAACTTCACTGTCCTCAAGACAACAATCGCTGCAGCTTACAACGACGTCATCTCGTTTGTTGTGAAAGACCCCCACTCAACCCTGAACCCTTATTCAGACCCCTCCATCACCACCACCACAACCGCAACGGCCGACCAAGACCCGTCCACCAAATCTCCCTTGTCCTCCCCCATGCTCAACGCTGCAAAGTCCATCATGTCCAAGCCGCTGAGCCACGCCAAAATCACCCCGCACCTGTCGTCGACCCGCGGCCACTCCGACCATGGCTGGCTGAACACCTACCACAGCTTCAGCTTCGCCGACTGGTACGACCCGCGCTTCAACAACTTCGGCTCGCTGCGGGTGCTGAACGAGGACCGCGTCAAGGCGAACTCGGGGTTCCCCACGCACCCGCACCGCGACTTTGAGATCTTCAGCTACATCCTGTCGGGCGAGCTGACGCACCGCGACAGCATGCTGCGCAAGGGCGCCGAGGGCGGCCAGTCGGACAAATTCTACCGCATGCACCGCGGCGACGTGCAGTTCACCACCGGCGGCACCGGCATCGCCCACTCCGAGTTCAACGAGCACACGCGCGACACCGTGCACTTCCTGCAGATCTGGGCTCTGCCGTGGAAGCGCGGCCTGGCCCCGCGCTACCACACGCGCCACTTCGACGACGCCGAGAAGCGCAAGGCCTTCGTGCCGATCCTCAGCCCGTTGGTCGGCGGCCCCGAGGCGTCGAACGAGCAGGAGGCCGCCGCCGTGCCCACCCTGCCCGACACCATCCCCATCCACGCCGACTTCGTCATGGGCGCCGGCCTCATCGAGCCGGGCAAGACCTTCGAGTGGACCGTCGGCGCCAAGGCCACCGAGGCCCCCAAGCGCAAGGTCTTCGTCCACGTCACCATGACCAAGAACGGCCAGTCCAAGGTCCGCATTGACGGCCGCGACGAGATCGTGCTGTCGGAGGGCGACGGTGCCTTCGTCGATGCTGTCAACCAGGGCGACAAGCTCCGCGTTGAGAGCATTGGCGACGCCGAGGCCGAGGTCGTTGTTCTGGATACTGCCTAAGCAACGAAATCTTGTCCCTGTCTTTCCTGTTTCCTGTATATGTGATGATATACGACCATCTCTTTGATTTCTCTTGTCGGGCATTCATGACTGTTTGGTTTCTGTTTCTCGTTTTCTTTCTTTTTGTAGGTGCTCCATGCAGAAGATCATGGCACCAGACAACCACATGGAATGAAGCTGCTTTGAGCATATTAGCAAAAACAGCTCCCTTGAGCGTGGATATAGTTATCTTGGTTTCATGGCGCTGGCCATATAAAACTGAACGTGAACCTTCTCTTTTATTTTTCAACCAGTAATATATTTTCTCGAATCGGCGAAACGTGAATCCCAATATTCCTGCTTGTGTACCGTGACATGTGTCATCCCGAAATCCTCACAAACGCCGTAGGCGGGATGATCTGTGAAGACTGTACAGTATGTACCCGAAGGTCGGAAAACGAACCGTGAAACCAACGCGTCGATGCGGGAAACTTTATCACGAGCGAGAGGGGAATTTGTCAACCTACTCCCTCCCTGTCCGCCTTCCAGAACATCTCTGCTATTTTTGTTTTTCCCAGCGAAAGATCTGTTCTGCCTCACGTTAGAAATCGAAACCAGTACCGCCTGCCTCGATCGGCGCAATCTGGCCGAGCTTACGCAGACAGGGGGGGCTTTTCTTCCAGATCCAGGGGAGGGCAAACCTTTGTCCGGAAGGCGAATATTCTAGATCCAGAGCGCGCGTGCAAGCGAGCTTCAAATCCTTGAGGGTTAGATGTAATTTACCGTGTCTCCATTCTTTTCATTTTTTTTTTTTTTTCATTCTGGGAGGAGAGGGGCCCTCCTATTCATATCCTGGTTTGGGGGCTTCAGTCACTCATGCCTGGGAAGATGTGCACGATTCCTGGCCCGGGGGGCCCTGGCACCCACTCTTAATCTCCGTCACTTTGGAGGCTTTGAGATGGGGGGGTAGACACATTTACCTCCTAAGAACGTTTGTATTTCTATTTTTGTGCACACTGCAGTCGGGGATTGAATTCATCTCGCGGTTCGCGTCGTCGTGATACCTGTTCACTCACATGTGTTTGTGGAACGTCAAACTCTGCTCAGTGACACTTGTTGTGAAATCAGTCGGGCTGTGAACAAATCACGGTCCCGTCGAACGTGCAAACATTGAACACACATCTTCTCTCCCAAAGTTCTCGTCAGATTGCACCCATCGAGTTGGTGGTCTGCAAATGTAACATCACCCCGTCCTTCTTCTCAGAACCACTATAGCATTGGCTTTGTGTTATTGGTTCCACCATACCGTCTGGACGCGATGCAAGAATTGATATTGCAGTTCCTTAGACAGGCTCAGCGTTTCCGTTGCTGTCCTCATGGCGTATCGCTACATGTCATTTTGTAACTAAAAAAAATTATACAGCGGACCATCTAACAGTTCAGGAATTGGGCAACCCTAACCCTACCCGCCGGTGACTGAAATCCGTCCGACCACCCCTGATTCATCCGACAGGAAATAATAACAGACCGAAACCCGCAGTCCACTTGAACAGGTAGTGCATCAAAGTTCGACATTGGTTGAAGATACTAGTTGAGCTGTTCTTTATCCTGCGGCTCGACCGACACTTGCCCATGAACACCGACAGCTGCTACACACTGACGCTTTTCCAGCCAGCCAACTGAAGGAAGAGTGTGAGAGGCGCCAAAAGACGTCATGACTGGCGTGGGACAATATATCCGTTGGACAGAGGACCGTATTATGGTGAGATTCGGATACCTAGATAGAGCTCACTAATAGCACCCACTGACAACTGATACTACGAATCTACAATGTCCTCTTCCCATGTATTTCATATGATTGTTGCCTTGTTGTTTATTGTCGAAGTCTGCCAAGGAGCAGCCGGCGGGGCCCGGGAGTTTGACAAGGCACATCTTGGAGCCAACTTTCATTACATGACAGATGGAACCCCACTGAGCACCAGGACTTAGGGTTACGGCGGTCCGTCTCGACGGTATATCTTCGCCTTGAAGTCTTCCTGAAAGGGCCAACTTGAATACGAGACACCGAGACAGAAGAAGCGGGATTGCTTTTTTTGCCCCAACCAACACCGCTTTCCCGCTCGCTGGCGTTAGCCTTAAGCCCACGAGCTAGATCCCAGAAAACCCAGACGCAGGGATCTCCAGCGGCGGCCTGGCGTTACTCCGTCGTGCTGGTCCTTGGTAAGTTGCACCGAGAATTACAACGAATAACCCCAGGCCGTTATGCTCTTGGCTATTTAAGCATGTTCCCGTCTGAGGGGGGAAGAGCACGCGCCACTCGCCGGGGTTCACATTCCAGAACTACCACCAAATTCCGACGAGAATTTGCCCTAGACGGAGCCACGGTTGAAGGGGGAGAAGAATAAGGACTACACCAGAAGCGGAATTACTTACAGGGAAGAAACTAATTCTGCTTTCTTGGTTCTTGGTCCTCGCGTGCGCACAGAGGGGGCAAAAAAAAAAAAAGCGTTCTCGAGTGCTGGACCGCTCGGTTAACACTTCACACTGAACAGAAGGCTGAAAAACACCGGGCCTGTACTGGGAACGAAGAACCCGATCTGACCGCCAGGACGAACTCTGTGTGTAATTCCCCTATGTGCCACCGGCATACCCGCTGAGAGAACACGTTTTTCCCTCTCCCGTTGCCCAAATAGGGACGCCAGGTTTATGCCCAGAAACGGCAAAGAAGCCAAGAACGAGCGGCACAATATATCGGGCGTTAATCAATAGAAGAAGAGTAAGGTGCATTGGCTAGCCGGATTTGGGTCGGTTGGGTATAGAAAATAAAACGTTAGATTCGGGCTACACCGTTACTTACCTAACATGAAGTCGATATGGGCGGTGGTTTCCAGCGTACGATGCGACCGTTTAATATGACCAGACCAGAACAGAACAACAAAGGTGTTCACGATGGCTTGTTAGATGCGCTGATCGTAAATGACGCGAAGACTGACACACACTTTTTTTTTTCCCTGATAGTTGTTGGTCAGCCCGTAACCGGCTCTCAGTAAGCACCCAGCGGAGAAGCAGGACACCAATACGGAATCACATCCGGCCAGACCAACCAAACAGCGGACGGGTGGACGATGGATGGCGGCTGATGCAGGTCCTACGAGATGAGGGTGCAGAGCTACAGCCGCTGTAATTTGCAGAACAGCTCGCTGGGAGAGGGTCGAACTGGTGCTGTATGTCCGCTCCAGCGCCTAGAATTGCTCTGCAGTTGTTGATCCATCTCGTCTGGGTCTGGTGGTGCGATGCAGACTGGTGCAATCTTAAAGAAGTGTGCCTGCCCCTGGCACTTTGCTGAATTGGGAAAAGCGCACACGCGGTGGAGAGCCATCACGGTGGGGTTATGCAGCAACAGGGTCACCAATCAGCAGACGATGGCCACCGCTGGCTGATATTGGCATGCACAAAAAACAAGGAAGCGAGAAAAGGAAATGCGAAGAGGCCGGAGAGACGAGAGAAGCAGGTGTTCCGACTCATGTGTCGTTCTGAGTGTTGTGCCTAAAGAATGAACGGACTGGAAGCGAGAGCCATATGTACTGTACTCGTACGGAGAGGAAAAAGCAAACCCCGATAACTGCATCGCCGCAGCTGTCCATTTGGCGGCAGACACAAACAGGTTGAGAAAGGGAAGGAGCATGGATTTCGATCCTTCCTTATTCTGCACCAACCTCAAAAAGGGGTCTCGCGTCGTCTGAACTTTTTTCCGGTCGTCTTATTGCCACTGCTAAGTCATGCAATTCCATCACGGCCTTGTACCCTTTCACCGCCATCCACACCCGAACGGTACATGCCAGGCGGTGTGTGTCCGTGATGTGCTTCATGTGAATGCAACTCTGTTATGCCCTCAAGTCTCAACCATCCTCTACACCTCGCAACTTCACGTCGTCTGTGAACCCGAGCAAAACACCACTGCAACGCAACCATGGCAGGATTTGATTTCTGAACCTTTGCAAGGCTCCCCACCCTTGACGCATCGCTGCTCATTTCTCTCTTTTCTTCCCTGTCTCTTGCTGCACGGTATCTTTGTCCTACCTTCAGTCCGTGGTATTGCCGCCCGAGCTCCTTTTTTTTTTTTGCTTCTCGGTTCCTGGCCTGGTTCTCGGCCTTTGCGCTGTGCAACGAAACCTGGGAATGAGAGATGATACTCCAAACAGATCCTGGTTGCTCGGTGGTCTGCCTTCGGGTTCTGCGTCTAACAGGGGGGCCCACATTCCAGGCTGAGAGTACAGTTTGGGAAATGAGCCTCTCTCTCTCTCTCTCTCTCTCTCTCTCTTTGTCTGTTATTCTCTTCTTCTCCTATCTTTGAGAGTTCAGATCCCCCCCCCTGCGAAAGCACCATCGTACGGCCCGACACAAGGGTTTGGCCTGGTTGTCCCGGGCTAAGCTTTTGTGATGGGTATGCCCTGAAGCATTGAACATTCCCTCCTTTTTGTGTGTTTTGCTAGTCCAGCCCTGCAGTGCCTCACCGTTCCTTGAACCGTCGTCACTGCCCTTTTCCGCTGTGTGCAAATTCCCCTTGTTGTTCTTCAGCTGCTTCTATCCTCTTGGGGCACTATGTGCACGGCGTGGCCGGTTAGACTGTTCCGCACCCATGGCCGTCAAGTGAAAACTGAGAACGCTTTTCAGAAAAGAACAGTGTCTCCTTCAGGTTACCTGTCCCCCTGTGCCCTTTTCCGAGAGTCTAGCCGACCTCATGGTTCTTAAAAAAAAAAAGACCTCAAAAGACCCTTCAGGTGATGTGCTGGGCCCTTCCAGTTCGCCCTGCTGGGCTGGTCTAAGTAAAGTGCTGACCTTTTTATAATCCTACGGCATACGGTGCAAAAACACTCGCACAGTAAGACGGATGAGGACTCATACACCATAGTTGCATTGCGAGAGTTTGCCGGCGTGCATAAGAGGAAGCGACTCTCACGGCCTCGGATATTGAAGAGCACCACCATTTGCTCTGGTCGAGTCTGTTGTTCGTTTCCGTTGTTACTTCCAGCCCGCGTGCGAATTACATGCAATTTCACCAGCCTTCTTGCTCACAGCCTCGCGGGTGCATCAAGAGCGAATCTAGACCCCAAGATTCCACAACCATCTGGCGGGGGAAGGGCTGCCCTGTCCGGATTCTCGGCGCGAGATGAAGATGAACTTCATGGTTCAGGGCCGTCTACTAACACCAATAGTCAGTAATAACACACTTTTGGCCTCAAGGTGCAGTGTGTGTGTGTGTGTCTGTGTGGGCGAAGCGATCCTACCCACCCTTGCAAGGTCCTGCGGAAAAGAACGAACGAATCCTTCTCTCACTAACCTGTGCTTTATAAGTGCTTTGCCCGGCACCGAGCGCTAAGATGGGCCTGACTCTCTCTTCTTCTCTTCTTCTTTTCCTTCTTCCTTCGCTTTCTTCTTCTCTTGATATCTCCAGGTCTAGCCAATCTTCCCCTTGAAGACGGCCTGTGTACATAAGTTGTTGCAATCGATTTTGATTGCGTCCTTTCGTTGATCACCAACACCTCACACTCTTTCAACCGGCTTCACGCCAATTTACTGTCGTTTCTTTCCTTTTTTGAAGTACTTTAGTCCTCCCAACATTCCTTCTAATATTGTATCTGTTTTTATCTTTTGCCCATCATGCTTTTCAAGAGTGTTGCTGTCGTGGCTCTCGCCACTGCGGCCGCTGCCCAGAAGCAGCTGAACGTGTACTGGGTAAGTTTCTTTTGTGAAGTGGAGTGACTGTGATATCAGACGGAAGTCGAACATTCAGGTCCGAGTGAACGGTGGTTGCACAGGAATGCTGGGGCATCGTGGTACAAAACACCGATATCACGCTTCGACTGTCAGCCAGGAGCCGGGCCTGCCTAACCCGAAGCCATGTAAGTTGCCATACACATACTAACATCCAACCACCACCACCCCAACAATAGGGTCAAGATGGTAGCTCCCGTGGCCTTGCTGCCTACTGCGCCGACTCCAAGCCCGAGTACATCTCCATCGGCTTCATCAACTCGTCGCCGGAGAACAACCCGACCGGATGGCCCGGCATGAACCTGGCCGGCCACTGCCCGGCAACCTACTTCTACAACGGCAACGTGCGCTCCAACCTGCTGGACTGTGCCGCCGTGCGCACCGACGTGGCCACGTGCCAGGCTGCCGGCGTCAAGATCATCCTCAGCATCGGCGGCGTGTTCAACACGTGGCAGAACAACTACAACGTGTCGACCGAGAAGAACGGCCAGGACTTTGCCGACTTCCTGTGGGAGGCCTTCGGCCCCGTCACCCGCGACGCCAGCATCCCGCGCCCCTTCGGCACCGCCGTCATCGACGGCTTCGACATCGACGTCGAGATCCCCAGCGCCGAACTCGCGCACAAGGCCTGGATCGCGCTGATCCGCCGCCTGCGCCAGCTCTCGTCCGGCGCCGCCAAGAAGCTCGAGATCACCGCCGCGCCGCAGTGCCCGCTCTCTGACGACTGGTTCCAGCTGAAGAACGTCATGAGCGCCGTCGAGTTCGACAAGGTGTTCGTGCAGTTCTACAACAACAAGGACTGCGACTACCCCGACGACGACCTCGCCTGGGTGGACGTCTTCAACTTCGACGCCTGGAAGGCCTACTTTGTCCAGCACAACTTCCCCAACACCAAGGTGTTCGTCGGTCTGCCGGGCTCGCCGGATACCAGCGGGTACATCTCTGCCTCCACCGTGTCCGACTTCGTGTGCAGCCACCGCAACGACGCCCAGTTCGGCGGTATCTCGCTGTGGGATGCTGCCAGCGCCTACGACAACATCTCCGGGGGCTTCAGCTTCCTCGATGTTGTGAGCTGGGCTGTGTCGCACCCGTGCCAGGCTGGCCCTCCGCCCAAGCCGACCACCACGTCGACGACCAGCACCTCGACCACCACCACGTCGTCGAGCTCGACCACGACTTCTTCGTCCACCACCACCACCACCACCACTTCGTCGTCGTCTACCACCACCAGCTCGACCAGCTCGACCACCTCGACCACTCTGGAGCCGACTTCGACCACCTCCACCTCCAGCTCCACCTCCACCACCGAGTCGTCGACTAGCACCACGGAGGAGCCCACTAGCACCACGGAGACCTCGACCACGGAGACCTCGACCACGGAGACCTCGACTACTGAGTCTACAACCACCACTGAGGAGCCTACTAGCACTACTGAGACCTCCACCACCGAGGAGCCTACTAGCACCACGGAGACCTCGACTACTGAGACCTCGACCACCGAGACCTCCACCTCGACTACCGAGTCGTCGACTACTACCACCGAGGAGCCTACTAGCACTACTGAGACCTCCACCACCGAGACCGAGACCACGGAGACTTCGACCACCACCACCGAGGAGCCGACCAGCACCACGGAGACCTCGACGACGGAGACCTCTACTACTGAGGAGCCCACTACCACTACGGAGACCTCCACCACCGAGACCTCGACTACTACCACCGAGGAGCCGACCAGCACCACGGAGACCTCGACGACGGAGACCTCTACTACTGAGGAGCCCACTACCACTGAGGAGCCCACCAGCACCACGGAGACCTCGGCTACGGAGACCGCCACTGAGGAGCCCACTTCGACCGAGGAGCCCACCACCACGGAGACTTCAACCTCGACTACGGAGACCTCGACTACTGAGGAGCCTACTAGCACCACCGAGACCTCCACGACCGAGACTTCCACCTCGGCCACGGAGACCGCCACTGAGGAGCCCACCTCGACCGAGGAGCCCACCACCACGGAGACTTCCACCTCGGCCACGGAGACCGCCACTGAGGAGCCCACCTCGACCGAGGAGCCCACCACCACGGAGACTTCCACCTCGGCTACGGAGACCGTCACTGAGGAGCCCACCTTGACCGAGGAGCCCACCACCACCGAGACTTCAACCTCGACTACGGAGACCTCAACTACTGAGGAGCCTACTAGCACCACCGAGACCTCCACGACCGAGACTTCCACCTCGGCCACGGAGACCGCCACTGAGGAGCCCACTTCGACCGAGGAGCCCACCACCACGGAGACTTCCACCTCGGCTACGGAGACCGCGACTGAGGAGCCCACCTCGACTGAGGAGCCCACCACCACCGAGACTCCGACTGGCACCTCGGAGCCCACCATTACTGGCGAGCCCACCTCGACCGAGGAGCCTACCTCGACCTCGTCGACTGAGGATGAGTGGGTCACTCTGACCGAGACCTCCACCAACGTGTACACCATCACCTCGTGCGCCCCGACCATCACAAACTGCCCGGTCGGCTCCGTCACCACCGAGACCATCGAGGTGACCACCACCGTGCCCTGCAGCACCAAGACCAGCGCCACCGGCAGCGCTGTTGTGCCCTCGTCCACCGCCTCGTCGACCCCGTCGGCCGGCCCCACCAAGTCGTGGGTGACGCTGACCCAGACCACCACTAACGTCTACACTATCACCTCGTGTGCGCCGACTAAGACCAACTGCCCCGTCGGCGCCGTCACCACCGAGACCGTCGAGGTGACCACGGTGGTGCCGTGCCCCGAGGAGTCGACCACACCGGTCGCCCCCGTCAAGCCGTCGACGCCGCTCGCCAACAACGGCGTCAAGCCATCGACCTCCGCCTCGGTCATCCTGCCCCCTGGCCCCGAGCCCACCGTTACCGCCGGCTCCACCTCCACCTTCGTCTCCGTCACCCGCCTGCCCATCGGCACCGGCACCGGCACCCCCCTCCCCACCAAGCCGGCCTTCACCGCGCCGCTCCCCGGCGCCGCCTCGGTGTCGAGCTTCAGCATGGCCGCTCTGGCTGTTGCTGCTCTCGTCCACCTCGTGTTGTAAATGCCTACGATTCTCTTCTTCATTTACCCCGCTTTCCCCAACGGCTCTTCGTTTCTTCTTCAAGCCCTCCCCTGTTTTTTTTTTCTTTTGTTCAAGAGCCGGTGTAGGGACGGGGGATATATGAACCTTCTTATATCACTCAAAATCTTTACCACTTACAAACATGCAATGGATTTCATAATGGCCTGGATTCGTTCTTCTTTTTTGGATATGACTATCGCATTTCCCGTTTTATGCATTTTTCCTTTTTATCTCCTTTTCGCCTCTCAACGGAACACTTGCTGCCCCTTACTTCTTTTATGGCTTTTTAGATCCCGTCGAATCTCGGAGACGAATATACTACCAACAAAAATATTTTTAACTCTTCCATGTTGTGTTTGACTTGTTTCTGTTCTTGCAAATTATTACCGCATGGTCCCGAGGGATTCTAATCAGGGGTTGGCATGTTTCTTCATTTTCAGCGGCATTGGGGTATAGAAAAGCGAATGGGATATATACATATGGGAGGCAAAGTATTGTGAGGCAGGAAAAGAAGATCCGTTCTTCCTTTCTGTCTTGGTGGCCATCGTTTCCATAGAAAACTGAAGATTGCCATTTATGAGTTCGCCGGCTCTTTTCGCTGCACATATGTTCGCTTGGTCTTGTTTCTGGTGTTCTGAAAGCCATGTCTTCTGATCTTGAAATTTTATAAGAGTTTTGGCGTGATTGGGTGTTTAGACGGATCCATACAGACATCTCGAAATTAAGTTGGACTATCTGAGGGGTTTTCAATTGAATTATTTTTGGGGCTCTGGCTCCATCATCAGGCATTTCAAAGCCGCTTTCTCACTCACCCCGTTAAGAAGAAACTACAAGCATCATTAACTGACTTTGGCAAGGCTGTAAGTCTGCACGTTGTAGATTGGGGCTTCCCCAAAATTAATACCGCGAGAATACACGAGTCAGCACCCAATGACGTCGTCGATTTGGCATTGGGCGGAATAAAAAAAAAGCCAAAAAACCCCCCCCCTGTTTGGTTTTTTTGTCACAGGCCCTTTTTCTGGGTCATCGGAAATACCGCCCAGAAACACCGAAAATTGAAGGGACTGAGCCGGTGTTATTCGAATATCAGAGTAAGCACGAGCCCACTTTGATGCCATTTGATGTCCTTAGTACCAAAACTCAGGCCCGGGCCGGATTCCGGGGCACGATCACGGACGATGGCAGGTTTCGCCGCAAATTCGGAGATAAAGAGCGCGAGAGGCCCAAGTTCAGAAGGAGGCACACTACATGTGACAAGGTTTTTAGAACTCATTTACTATGTGGTACTATGGAAGCATTTCTCGAACTGAGACAGGTTGAAAAGAGGCAAAAAAAAAAAAAAAAGAAAGAAAGAAAGTTTGCAAGCTGAGAAATCATTGCAGATGCAGAAGATCTGGGCCAGCCATTCTGGGACAAACAAAGGACGAGAAAGGTTAAACGGAAATAAGCTCGGGGTGATTACTTGCGGGGATGTGAAGGGAGGTAAGTCGGGACATGTCAAGAGAAGGTCAGATAGCTCGTTAGCTGCCATCCCATATGATACAGGATACATTTAACTGAGATCGATGGCGAACTGCTGAAAGCAACAAGGCTGACGAAGTCTTGTGGCAGGGAGATCGACGGTGCAAAGACAGACGGAAAGGTGGAATTCCGCCTGGTGAAGTCCATTGGCCTAGTGTTTGAAAGCCTCTCCTGATGTCCATAGTGCATTTAGTGTAAGCTAATCGACACGACAGCCGTACTGAACAAGACCCGTTACGGAGGAAAGTCGCCGGACCGTCGTTGATACGGCGAAATTCCCACCTCGCAGTCGCAGCCAAGACGCCAACCGCAAAAATCAAAAACACTCCAGACACTGCCCCTCGCGCGAGGATGCCGTAACCATTTGGGGCAAAGCACAGAGTGCGTAATCTGGTACGGAGAAGTCACTAGAAGGCAGCCGGAATACAATCCAACTCAAGAACAAAAGTCCCGCTGCGGAAACTGGACGGTGTGAGAGAAGGGGGGAGGGGGGGAAGAAGAGGAGCAATTGAGCGTCCGGGGGAATTCACCAACGTAGCTGGCCCGCCTGAAGACTCCCACCAGGGGGGGCGTAGACCGTGGCAAGCGTTCCACCGAGGGGCCCAACCGGCCGTCTTTCTCGATCTTTGGACGCCGTCTCTGTCGCTGGCGTGTGCTGCTGCTGTCGTTTAACTGGCTGAGGCGTTGCGGGTAATCCGTCACGGACAAACCCGGCGGAAATGGGGATTTAGGGACCCCATCAGATCTCCTCTTTGACATTCCGTTTTTGATTTCCAGATGGTCGCCGCAGCGGGACGCGTCATTCGCACGTCCCGCCGAATCTCGGGATTTTTCTTCCTGGCCTTCCGGACATTCGCTGCATCTTGAGTCGTGGAACCCAGGGGAACAGCACAGGAGACGAAGAAAAACGGCCAGCCTAACTCTAACCTTATGCCTCCACGAATCAGGGACACGGCCAATTCTGATGGAACCATAGATATGCCGGCTGCCATATTGAGACAAGAGTGATGCGGTGTCTGTCTGATCGTGGCCCGCCAGGCCTTGGTGGTTGGCCTTGCCTGGCTTGGGCTGAGGGGTCCCTTTCTTAGTGGCCAAGAGTTCAGGGTGGCTTGGTCGCCACTTTGTGACATGTGGAAGCGCTCGTCTAGTAGTTGAGCATCGTGGCTTGCTGATGTTAAAAGACGCGTTCCCGTTTGCTGTTCTCTGTCTGCTTTTTTGCCTTCGATGTTTGATCACCTCGCTCCACTCACTTACTCACTTATACGTAAACTCACTCTCGCTTATATTCAAAGCCTCGATAACGCAATATTCGTCTCCTGCCGTGTCTCGGCCTGGGGTCGTTCGTTCTTTCCGTTCAACAAGATTTCTCTCCTCCTGCCCCCTTGAACCACAACCTTGCCCTAAAGCATACATTGATCCGTCTCCCCGCTTAAACGCACACAATATTTTCAAATCTCGTGATAGTCCCCCTTTCTTCCTTTTCTCCTCTTTTACAACCTCCCCTTCCTTCTTCACGATCCCGGCTTCGAGAGCGTCGTTTCCCCTCTCTCTTTTCAATAACCGTCTTGTCTCTTTGTCTTGTCCTATCCCTTGGATCTGTCTTCTTTTTCAGCTTCCTGTTCACCTCTTTCTTGTCTCTCGCTCCCTAATCCGACGACACCGCTAGAACGAAAGCCATCATACGTGTCTCTTCTTCGCGCTCATCATCCTTTCGTCATTCCCCCAGATTTGCCCGCTTAGGGTTACCTACACATTCGTTCATTGCACAACCTGGGCTTCCAAAACACACCCCACCCACTTGTCTCCATATAATATCGTAGCTTTCTCGAGTAGGTTCTCGTGCGTTTTGCTGCCTTTTTGCCTTTGCACAGCCACTCGCCGACATGGGCCAACCATGCTGACCTAATTGGCCCAGTCTCTCCCCCTCACCCCTTTCTTGCTCCTTGAGAAGCACGAAGTGTCCTTCAAACTTGATGATAGTTGCAATGTTTTCTTGGGTCTTGAACTGTGCTTTGCTGGTGATCGACTGGAACCAAGAAAAACACACACACAAACGAGCTCCTCACTGACCCTCTTCTCTCTCTTTTTCTCTGTGTCTCAGTTTGTGTTACGTGTGCTTGTCTCAGCTACCTTCGACTTATTTTCTGTGCTTACCGTTACTCCCAACCGCCGACTCCCGTTAGCTTCCCGCCCGCCAAACTCTATCGACGACGACCGGCCTACACTTTTCTCAACAAACCCCTCTAGACCTCTACACTCCCTTACTGGAGCTGTCACCCTGAGATAGCCTCAGCTCAGTCCACGCCGCTGTCCTACCCTCTCCTGCTCGTTTTATCTGCGTTCCAGCAACCACCATCACCATGAGTGACGATTCGAGTCAAAAGTGAGTGGAGTGATGTTGTCGCCTCATCTATATTCCCAATTCAGCTGCCTCATCTGTCGGAGAGAATCTAGCTGTGCTGTTTAAACCCCCTTTTTTTTTTTTTTGCACGTGTTGGTCCTCGTTTGGGTGCGGCATAGTCTCCCCCGCCACTCACTACTCACCCCACACCAAGACACTGAGCCTCTCTTTTCTTTTTCCCTCTCTTCTCGCCTGCCATCCCAATATCTTGCCTCCTCTGCAGCGCTGTGACATGTTTGGAATTCTAGTGCTCTGTACATAGTTTATAGAGAGACGGATTCCACCCACACGCCCAAACAATGTCCTGAGTTGGTCCTAATTGGCCTGATCGCAAATCCCTTTCCCCTCTTGTGGCCGTTGGTCTCAATATTGGCCCACTGTTTGGCTTCTCTCCACCACTCTCTTTTCCCCCTCCACTACGGATACTGTCTCCATCCATCCCGTAAGTGCAACTATTGCACCATTATACTGCTCCTTTTTAACTGCCCCAATTTCTTTGTTATTCTTTCTTTCTTTTCCTTTCTTTTTTTTTTTCTCTCTCCTGTCCATCCCGACCTGTTGCTAGTGTAACGACCCGCACGTATCTATTCCGGTCATCTACGAGCGAGTTTTCAATGAAATATCTCTGCCGTTGATTATTTTCTTCTCGTCTAATCTATTGCCTCAATTTGCTTTGATTTTGTATGTAAATGGCCTCTCTCGTATCCCCAATCGACCTGAGATGTGTCCATCAACCACCTCCAGTTTGCTCCGGATTTCTCCCCCTCTCCACCCCACCCACCGTCTATGCCAACCTGCTGGCTGGCTCAGCTTTCCTCTAATTTTCACTCCCCGCTTCAATCCTCCACCAACTCATCAGCGGAGTGCTTAGCTGCCTCCTGGAGATTCCTTCCTCTTCGTACAACTGTCTTGAATGACCTCCCCATCCCCAATAGTTGCTGTGGCTTGGGCGAACATTGATTGGCTTGAACCGTGCATCATTCGGCCAGCCAAGGCTTTTTGTTATTATACCTCTATATATATATATATATTTCCCCAACTGTTGCTGCCCCCTGCTTCGATTGCCCCCCCCTCCCTCCCCCCCCTTCCTACTGTGTTGAGTGAGCTTTTCGCAGGTCGGTTTATTCATCCGGTATATCTGGCCGTTTGTTGATTACCATATTCTAAACTTCATCCAACAACAACAACAACAACAACAACACATACCAGCCTGAGTCAAACCAGCTAATTTCATTTTTCTATCTTCTCCCTTTTCTCAGACCATCGCGACACAGCTCCCAGTTCCATAATCGCCATCTGAGCTTGAACTTCCATCGACGAAGCAAATCCGCTGCGGTTTCCATCCTTCGTCGAAAGTCTCCCCGCCCTGGTGACGACGACTCCAGCTCGGATGAAACGCACAAGTCGGTTTCCCCCCTTCCTTCGCCCCGAGTCTCTATAGATAGACGATCCGAACTCAACATGCAGACGCCGTCTTCCTCTTCACAACCGCCCGCCAAGGGCCATAACTCGAAGCTGTCGACCGCTTCTGCCAGCCTGTCGCGAGTTGCCTCCAACCAATCCTCATCCTCCCCCGCTACGCCTTCCACCAGCGCCATCGCCAGTGCCGTTGCCTCGTCCACGGCTATTGCCAGCGCTTCTGGCCCCGGAGCCCTATCCAAAGCGTCCAGCATTTCCGAAAAGACCGGCTCCCTTGAACAGTCTATACGAAAGTTCCGCACTGTCGAGGCCCTGCGCAACGGTGACACTGCCTTCATCTCCAAGGCGATTCGCGAAGCCTCTACCGATGCTACACCTCGGCTAAGCACATCCTCCCTGTCAACGTCGACTCCCGCTGCCCTGGACGACACCACGATCTTGCATCTCGCCATCCAGTGTGCCGAGTATCCCGTTCTTGAGTACATCCTCTCCGATGGCTCCGGCAACATTGATATCAACGCCCGTGATAAGGATGGAAACACCGCTCTTCATCTGGCTGCTTTCCAGGGCCGCACAAACGCCGTGCGTCTGCTTCTTGAACAGCCAGATATAAACGATTGCCTTGTTAACCACCAGGGCCGTCTACCCATCGATGTTGCGAGAAACCCTGAAATCTTCCAACAGCTTCAACTCTCACGCTCCCTATTTGCCGATTCCAAGGTGAAGCAGGTCCAGGAGCTCATCGCCCGTGGCGACTACGAAGGCCTTAAAAGCGTCCTCGAGGAACCTCGGCTCAAGACTGTTCTCGATATCAACAGCACCGAGTTTGTGTCGGAGCCCATCACTGCCCAATCTGGCGGAACCCTCCTGCACGAGGCGGCACGAAAGAAGAACGCGAAGCTCATCCAAGTCTTACTCCTTCACGGTGCTGACCCGTTCCGGCGCGATCGCAAGGGCAAGCTTCCGCAGGATGTGACCAAGGACGACATCACCCGAGCTATGCTAAAGCGATCTCCGGCTGCTGTTGCGGCCCAGCGCGGCATCCAGGAGAAGGCCGTTCTTGGCCATGCTGCTTCCCAGGGCGCTTCCACGGCGGCCCCTGGAGACCCACTCGCCGGCCGTGAGGCTCGTGAGATGAAGGGATTTCTGAAGAAGTGGACCAACTACCGCAAGGGATACCAGCTCCGGTGGTTTGTGCTTGAGGATGGCGTCCTGAGCTACTACAAGCACCAGGATGACACCGGCTCTGCCTGCCGTGGCGCCATCAACATGCGCATCGCCAAGTTGCATATGAGTGCCGACGAAAAGACCAAATTTGAAATCATCGGAAAGTCGTCGGTCAAGTATACTCTCAAGGCAAACCATGAAGTCGAAGCTAAACGCTGGTTCTGGGCACTCAACAACTCGATCCAGTGGACCAAAGACCAAGCCAAGGAAGAGGACCGTCAGCGTGTCCGCCGCGACGAGCTTTTGCGCCACGCCAAGGAACACGGTTTGTCGCCCGGCGATACTACCAGCGAAAACATGAGTGTGTCGGATGTCAGCCGTGCCGGCGTTGCCCCTCCTTCTTTAACGCGTAGCTTTTCGAACAAGGTCGCCGCTCCAGGTGGAAGATCCGAACTCGGTGGCACCAGCACTGCGGGAAGCGCCGAGGACGACGACCGTGATGACGCTCACACCGACGCTGGCCTGTCGCGGGCCGGAGGCAATGGCGAGTCGGCCATGGCTGGCGATGGGGACGACGACGACGATGATGAAGACTTTGGTGATGATGCTAGTGCGCGCCATGCCCACCCTGCCGCCACTAAGGATGCATTCTCGATTACCGTGCAGTCGGCTCGCTTGCAGCTTGAGGCACTATCGCAGCTGAGCTCGGCCCTGGCTGTTGAAGCCGGCAAGCCGTCTCCGCCAGCACTGAACGACTCTCGAGTGGCCCAGGCCCTGGGATCGTTCGGTGGCGTTGTTCACAGTTTGACGGAGCTCGTGGGTGATCTGCTCAAGATTGCCAAGGACCGGGATGCGTATTGGCAGTATCGACTTGACCGTGAGGTGCACATGCGCCGCATGTGGGAAGAGAGCATGGCCAAGGTGGCTCGCGAGCAGGAAGTTTTGGAGGAGCGCATGGGCCAGGCCGAGATCAAGCGGAAGCTCACAAAACGCGCGCTGCGTGAGGTCCTAGAGACCGGCTCCATTTTTGCTCCTGGCGGTACCAGCCCCGTCCTCGGTGCGACCACCGATGCGGCCGTCGACAGCAAGGACTACGACAGCGATGAACAGCAGGTGTTCAAAGATTCGGCGTCAGAAAAACGGTCGCTTGGTCTTCCCGATGCGCATGCCATGACCCGTCGCCAGACAATGCTGAACCAGATCGCCAACATGTCGGACACGGAATCGGAGGATGAGGAGGAGTTCTTTGACGCTGTTGACGCTGGTGAAGTTGAAGTTACCGAGATGCCGCCGTCGGAGGGCCAGGGTGTAGTGGCGTCCAAGGCGATAGTGTCTTCGGAGATGGACATCTCTAGCTCGTTCCGCGGATACGAAAATGGTATTCGGAAGCGGCTGAAGATGGACGCTGATGATCGGCCGAAGATCTCTCTTTGGGTAAGTTGTCATATGCCCGCCCCACCTTGACATACTTACTATTCATTCGTTTGCAGTGAATGTCGTACTAACCAAGGCGGATTGTTCCTCCGGTGTAGGGTATCTTGAAATCGATGATTGGAAAAGATATGACGAAGATGACTCTGCCGGTCTCCTTCAACGAACCCACATCCTTGTTGTACCGCTGTGGTGAAGACATGGAGTATGTGGAGCTGCTTGACCAGGCCGCGGACCGAACCGACTCGATCGAACGGCTGATTTATGTTTCGGCGTTCGCGGCCAGCGAGTATGCGTCGACGATTGGACGAGTGGCCAAGCCATTCAACCCTCTGCTTGGCGAAACCTTTGAATATGTCCGGCCCGACAAGAATTACCGGTTCTTTATTGAGCAGGTTAGCCACCACCCTCCGGTGGGAGCGGCGTGGGCCGAGTCGCCTAACTGGACGTACTACGGCGAGTCGTCGGTGCGGTCCAAGTTCTACGGCAAGTCGTTCGACATCAACCCGCTTGGAACGTGGTTCTTGAGATTGCGGCCGACGGCAGGAGGCAAGGAAGAGCTGTACACGTGGAAGAAGGTGACGTCTTCGGTTATTGGCATCATCACGGGTAACCCGACGGTGGACAACTACGGAAAAATGGAGATTAAGAACTGGACCACGGGCGAGGTGTGCATTATCGAATTCAAACCTCGTGGCTGGAAGGCGTCTAGTGCCTACCAGGTGGTCGGAAAGATTCTCGATGCGAGCGGCCGTGTCGTGGTCAGCATGGGCGGCCGGTGGAATTCTCGGCTGTACGCGCGCATGACACCGGGCTACGAGGCGGCTGTGGATGAGCCGGCGGACGCGACGGCCACCGCTCCGGGCGGCCACCGCGGCAGCATCAGCGAGGCGAGCAACAAGGCGTTCCTGATCTGGCAGGCAAATGAGCGACCGCAGGGCATCCCGTTCAACCTGACGCCGTTTGTGCTGACGTTCAATCACATTGACGACAAGCTGAAGCCGTGGCTGGCGCCGACGGACTCGCGGCTGCGGCCCGACCAGCGGGCGATGGAGGACGGCGAGTACGACTTTGCGGCGACGGAGAAGAACCGGCTCGAGGAGGCGCAGCGGGCGCGGCGGCGGCAGCGCGAGCAGCGCGGCGAGGAGTTTGTGCCGGCGTGGTTCAGCAAGGCGCGGTGCGAGGTCACGGGCGAGGACTACTGGAAGTTCAACGGCGAGTACTGGAAGCGGCGCGATATGGCGGGGCCGGATGGAGATCCGGCGGCGGCGTGGGCGGGGTTGGAGCCGGTCTACGAGGACTTCCATGACAACTGAGCCGGGGGGCTTTGAGAGGAATGTGTCCGGTTGGTTGTGTTGAAGTTTATATATAAAAAGAAGCTCAGCCGAGAGTGTGGAAGGAGAGATGGCAGGTGAAGAAAACCCCCGAGGGCAAGTGTCGTGTGCTGTTCAGATTGAGGGGACTGACTTATATTGTTGTTGCTTTTTCCTTTTTGTTTAGTCGAAGTCATCCCATCTCCCCAGATGTCAGTCAAGTGGGTGGAGTGTGTGTGTGTGTGTGTCTGTGTCTGGACGCATCCGCTGAAATCCGATCAGGAGTAGCCGAAGTTTTCCTCTTTGTTTCTTCGATAGAACTTTTCATATATATCATCTGCATCTTTCCAAACGTGGGTTTCCACATCGCGGGTGTTAATCCTTGTTAGTGCAGCCAGCATGGGAGGTCTAGTCTGGTCTGGCGCGCGCCAGGTCGCCGAGCGGGACCGTTGGCTGTACGAGAGCCGTGCTCGTACCCGCGCCCGCATGCCGGCATAGTGGGGGCATGTGGACGCAACACAACTCAGCACAACCCAACTCTACGAGGTCGGACATCGTACACCGTGCATTCCCGGAACACTGCGACTAACGCTTGGCACAGATGTGGTCGTATCGCACGGCCAAGTCGAAGTCTTCGCGCCTCAGACCACCACCGAGTCTCGGGATGCGAGCCCATGTCAACGCGCGAGGGAACGAAGGAACGAAGCAACGAAGGAGGGAAGGGGCCGTTAGGGCTGGACACGGCCGGCCGGATGCTCGGCGCTCCTTGTCGGTGTGTGTGAGGCACTCGCTGACCAGTATCGGTTCGCCGCGGGTATGTTCGGCCGGGCGGGGGGGATGCCATATGTTGTGAGAAAAGAGGCATCACACCACACTCACATCCACACACATCCACACATCCGCCTCCTCTTCGGATCTCTCCAGT
>LNGK01000005.1:786465-865911 GCA_001510575.1 Knoxdaviesia capensis
CCTCCCTCCGTCGATACCCAGACTGTGGCTCCCCGCTTCCCGGCACTGACCCGGCTAGTTGGGTTCCAGGTGACCACTGGGACCTTTTTCCGTGCCCTCTCTCGCCAAAGCTTTTGCTTCTCCCTTCGTTCTTCGGCACCTGCAAGTGTGTCCCAATGACCCAAAAAGAATACCCGGATGGCTGGATTCAGGATATACGCGGCGGTTCAAGTGGTACTACCGAGAAGTCTCTAGTTCTTGATGCAGTTCTAGGGTGCTGAAGACAAACAAAGGCGAAGTCTGGCTGGCTTCGAGAATCCCAACCGTGGTCACGGCACACAGGGCTTTTGCTTGTTTGGTCTGGAGGGTTCAGACGGGGCGAGCGAAGGCGTCCCCGAGAGAGACCCCCATAGCATAACCAGATATTGATACTGTTCAGTCGACCCTGCGAACCAGTCCCCCAGATATACCTGATTGCTCATGTTTCCGGGCCTGCTCTAGAACATCTTCTTCGCCTTCCATGTTTTTCCATCGCCGTGGCCGGCCATTGTCGCTCTTTATTTCGTTGTATATCTAGTCCCGGGATGCCGGACGGCCGCTCAACCGGCCGGCAGGCGGCAACCAACGGGCAAGGACTTTTATTCTAACAGCCGGCAGATGGGTAAAATCTTCCACCACCGTTCTTCTGTTCTTCCTTCTCTGGCCCATGCCCTCTTCCACACCAGAAACGCCGTTACCCGTTCGCGTGTCTCGCGGTCGCGCGGTCTCGGAGCGCTGGGTTGGGGTCAGGTAAGGCCAATGACTGCACATTGTTTCTGTTTGTTTGCTTGCCAACCTGAGAACATTCGCCTCCGTGCCGCACTCTCCACAAGAAAAATCGACTCTGGGCCTGGGTCCTCGCCTCGTGGCTCAAGCAGCTGCAGTTTCAATGCACCCTGCAGCAATCTCCAGATAACCTTCTTTTGTGTGTGTTCTGTCTATCTGTTTCTTCAAACAATGCACGGGAGACATGACCCCAAACATCCAAAATTTGTCCCCAGTACGCACGTTTCTACTCGACCGTGTAGCGCGAGACTGCCATGTAAGTCTGCACATCGGCCGGCTTGTCTCCGGACAGTGAAGAAAGAGACCAAAAAAAGTATCATTGCTTTTAAGCCTGATCTCGATACCACATTCGTCTGCCTCACCCAGCGTGAAAACGTAACCGAACCACGAGACTATCCAGTACACAATCTTGAATACTGGCTGACACCACCAGGCTTGTGTCATATGCAGTTACGCAATCCGATAAAGACTTTTCGTGTTAGCTGGTGTGGTCTTAGAACGCAGGCCCTTCTCTGTGGGCGATACTCAGTCCCCGCATGAATTTTGTAGGTTATGTTATGGAAGTAGCGATAAGGGACTCGAGGACTCGAGGACCCTTTGCCCGTGAAGATACAAACCTTGGTTTGCAGCTAACTGGGCGAGCCACCGAAGCTGCATGGAGGGCAACAGCACCCTTTAACCGAGAGAGCCTAAAAAAAAAAAAGAACCACAGAAACTCCAATACACCCCGGAGCGCCTCGCATTGAATAACCAGCCAAGGAAAGCAAGGTACCAGCTAGAGAGGACAGCTCCAGCCAACTCTGAATTTCTCTCCCGCATATAAAAAACCCATTCCGCTTCTGCTCGTATCTGGTGCTTCTTCTATCGATGTGCGATTACGTCGGAGACCGAGCTCGCTGGGGCCACGACCAAAAGACAAAAAGCTTAAAAACTACCGCCACTGGCTGGCGGCAAGCGATTCCAGGGGTGGTGTTTATAACAATGGGTTTTAAGTTTAGACTATTGCCTTTTTGTGCGGCCCGACGGTTCAGGGATTGCGGCGGCAGAAACGGTCTGACGTAGGTGGATGCACTGAGGAGCACTTACACGGTATGTACACTCAGTACCATGCCCACCGCCTGTGCATATACCAACCTGTACGGAGGGCGTGGCGAATCAGTCGAGAGGATATGATATAACCCAACCTTCTGATCAATATCACTAATCTGTCTGGAGCTGGCGGCACCACTCTGCCCTGGAGTCCAGGTCCACCCGCCCTCCTCGCAAGTTCGCGATCTGTGAGACAACGAGGACATGTGCGAGGACCTTTCTTACGACGGTTCTCCAAAGTGCCTCTCTTTTCCGAAATGAACCGGGGGGCGAATATACATTTCCAGCCTCGGCTGATGTCCACTGTCCAGGTGGGATGGTCGTGGGGGGGAAGCGAGCGCGGACTATGACAGCATAACACGCAAGGCGTGTGTGGAGGGATCGTGATGCTTGCCTGTGCTTGGTACCAGCAGTCTCGCAAGAACCGGGATGGGAGAAACGGTCTGTACATGCACGCAGTATAGTAAATTATAGAACTAAGGCTTAAACCGGCCTGCACTGGCTCTCAGGGAGAGAGAAATATGGAATTATCTGAGATTACGATGATTCCTTTATCACATAAAAACCCCCCTTCACCAGATAGAAGAGAAAAAAAAAAGAAAGGCCAATCGATTACGTCGTCCATTGAACCAAGATAACCTCCATTGAGAATCCGCCTCCCAGGCATTGAGTTTTGGCCTTTTTGCGGGGCGCTCCCCGGTTATCAGTGGGGGGTGGGTTGCTGCCCCAATGGGGCCCAACACGGTTGAAGCCTCACATGTCTAGAGGACGGAGTAGAAACGAAACCCTAAGATAGGCGGAGAGAGACAGACTGAAGACTCCATTTAATGTGTTGGTGAGGCATGAAGTACAGTACTGACCTACCACCTCGCTTGCACCTGTTTTGTGTGTACTTGCACCACTGGCTCCGAGCCAACGCGCCCATGGAATGCCGAGCCCGGGGTTCACACCCCAATGATCCGGAATACTTACGCACCACCCACGCTCATTCTCACTCAGTTTCTTAGTATACAGCACATACGCTCAGAGATCCTCTCGCACCTTCTCGACGACGCGGAAAATGGGGGAGAGAGGGGACAACGAACGGAGCAATTGACAAATTCCGCGCATCCCCTAACTTGCCGCAGATGAAACTGGAGACTTCGCGGCCAGATTATGTTTCCACTGCCGAGACGCTCTCATCGACAACCCTACGCAATGATGTGCGCTTTCATATATACGTACAGGATAGTTCCTTGTGATATGTGGTTTGTGGTCTGGCCGGCCAAGACGGTCTGGTCTCGCGAATGGAACCCTGCCACACGGCTGCGAAGGTTAGAGCGAACAACCTTGACAGCTGGGCCACACTAAAACAGAGCGCGATCTGGCTTTAAGACGCCTGGGAGACATTGGCATTGGGTTTGTTTAAATTTCTTTTTTGAGTTTGCCACCGCTTATCGAGGTGATACGATGCCTGGCAGTGTGTGATTCGCTCCTGAGCGTCCGACGGTGGAACATTGGCGTGAGACGACGAGGAATCTCTTCGTTAAATTGAAACTGAGAACAGAAACCTCGGTGATGTTGTGATCTTGAGTGCCTGTTATGATCTCCTATTACGCACTCAATAGGATCATCAGCCGCTGGAGAGGAGAAAGAGGGAGAAGAAGAGCGTGCAGGCCGGAGCGGCGTGTTCCTGGTTGGGTCGAGAAGGCCAGCTTTCATCGTCACATCTGAGGTTGTGCTGCCTTGACTTTTGCATTCCACACTGCGCGTTTTTCTTATACCGCAACCACGGGAACCTCCAAGGAGAACCCCAACATCCAAACCAAGGGACAACGGAGGTCCTGTCCTGAGAGTTGAGGGAGGAAAAACAGGGACAATGTCACCGTGATGCTACGTTCTGGCGGAGAGAAAGAGATATTTTTTTCAGGCTTGGGGACCACTGACACATGAAGCTAAGGAAGCCTGGTGTCTTGTAGGCGTGAGTGAGATCCTGGTAACTGCTAGTACGCATAGGGCAAGATAGGGCTGCGGGGACTGTGGAATGGAGAATGGAAGAATTGCCTCTTTTTAGGAATTATCATGTACTTTTAATTTTTAATTTTTAATTTTATATATATCTTTTCTCTGTGTCTTGCTCTTTTGACACTCCGGGACAGGCGTGCAAAAAGGTCCCAAATCTAAATAAGTGTTCTAGGCTAGCTAGGAGGCGACAGCGACAACATAGTCTCAGTCTGACAGCTCAAGAGCTAAGACACTATAGCTAACATCAACTGAATTCTCTACAGCCGTCGCCCAGGACAGGGCTTAGCTAGCTAAACAAGGCCGGCGAAGGGGGGCAGGTCCAAGTGGGAGGCTGACATCAAGCCCACAACCGCATCGACTTCAGGGCTCTCTCTCTCCCCACTGCCAATGGCAGGCACATGGACTTTTTCGTCTGTAAGCCTGGGAGAGAGAGATCCCGAAACTGGACATCTTGCTCCGCGCGAGCGGGCCTTTGTTCCGGGGCGAGTTCTGGCCCAAAAAGGCACTTTTGCTAAGATATGATTCGACTGGTGGGCGCGCGCGGAACAAAAGGCTGAACAGACCCATTGTAGCGAGAGTGATCACTACTCATAGGGGCGAGATATGTGGTGTTTGCGCCTTGTAGCATGGATATAGACGGGGCCACAGAGCCGGGTAAGAGAAGAAGTAACTGCTACACGATACACAAGAGGGGCAGAGATAGGGTACAACCCGCGAGCACGGGACACCAGAACGTGCAGCATCCGTACGCCAGGCGGTTACATCAGGTCTGCACACATAACGGGACACGGCCTTTTCATGTCCGGCCCAGGTCTAGATCGAGCAGACTCCTGCGAATCTCGAGAACGGGGGTGAGAAAAAGTCGAACGATGGCCGGGAATAGCCAGCGCACAGAGCGGAGGGTCTAGAAAACAAGGTGCTTACCTGAAAAGCGGGCTTGGGCACTTTTCCAGTTCAATGCAGCACTCCAAAGAGAGATAGAGGGTGGAGGGAGAGGCAAGCACCCATTCCAGTACATACACCGCGAGGGAGAAAGCCGAAAGAAGAATAAGGACTGCACGCCAAGAGGAGGACATTAGCTGGAGAGCGTAGCACTGACTATGGAGGAGGGGTGTTAGTGAACGAGATAGGTCACAGTGATACACGATAACGAAGATTATGTGGTCCTTTGAAGGTCTTGGGAGTAATCTGATGCTAAAAACACAATGTGCCGTGGGATGACTCCAACAATGGTAGTAAAGCCAGCACCCATCCAACACACCTTGCATTCATTTGTGAAAGATGTTATGCCCCTCCAACCCTTACCAACACTGGGCACACATATCCCCCCGCCGGGGGGGACCAAGCGAACCAATGAGAGCCGCATTGTCGGGGCAGGCTGTATCCAAGTCTACATGAACCGGTGAGTCCAGAAAAAGCAACCGGTGAAGTCAGTTCAGGGCTTTTCAACGAGTGTTTAACGAGTGTTTAACGAGGGCACATATAGGGTTGACAGGGGGGCCCAGAGAACGTGTGAGTGGGGCTGGCGACGCTGCAGTGACATGAGAGCGCACACAGAGATAGCACCACTTCAAGGTATTTTGGAGGTACCGCGGTTGAAAACAAGGTTGGTGAAGATCCTGGGCTAGAACTCCAGTGAACCGAGACCAAATACCAGATATACCATCGTGGACACCAAAAAAATGCACAAAAGGTTCTAGGTTGGCGGCATGGAACCAGAAACTCGCAATTAGTGCCAGGACTGTGACCGGGGGTCGGGCCTTGGCAATCCGGTGATGTCATTGTGTGGGCCGTGCTGTCCTGGAAAGATGTGTGTGCCATTGCTTTTTGCCAACTTGAATCGTGTGCATGGAAGAAGTATGTGCTGGGGGAGCGAGCGAATGCTTATTTCGTTTGCTGTATAGGTGCGTGCGTGCGTGCACTTGCTTTCCTCACCCGCACCCTTCATCCCGTAGTTTCGGCCCTATACCCTCAGATTTCCGCAAGATAAGGTGCTGCCCAGACTGTTGAGGCCAGAGTCTTTCATCATTTCTTCGTATTGTGCGCACTAGCATGCCTAACCAACCGGTGATGAGACCTGTAGTATTTTGTTTTTCCGGTTAGGGGGACGATTGTGCAGTGTCAAGCACCGTGTTTAGCTGTTTGTGCTCTCTCTCTCTCTCTCTCTCTCTCTCTCTCTCTCTCTCTCATCGATCTGCCCATGTCACGATGCCGAAAAAAGGATGGTACATGAATCCCTCTCTGTGTCTGACACACACTTGGCCGTCAAGTCTCGATAGTGATAGGTGGCTCATATCTTCCGCGAAGCTGTGATGATGGATTGATGAGCAACGAAGGAAGGAGCGACCCATTGTCGTGCCTGCCGTCTTCCCGTTCCCGAGTTTCGTAGCCGTGTTCCTTCCTTCCTTCCTTCCTGTCTTACAGCACGTTCACCGCCATATGTCACAGAAATCCTTCACACTTTCCGTCTTGAAATTTAAACATTTTTCTAGCCGGAGTTCCATTTTTGTTCTGGGCGTTTTCCGGAAGTGTTCCATTTTGCTCTTTTTTCAACGTCCTACGTCAAACACGGAATTCCGCTTCGTCCCCTCCCCCTTTCTCGACTTCGCATTCGCAAGTTCTCTCTATGCCCATGTAATAGCCGTTATATATATGGGGATCACCGGCACAATGAAGTCAATGTGGCTTTGCTCGCAAGTTTTATACATCGTACTGTCCCTTTTCTACTGCGTATAGTGTATCCCGCTTGCGGCCCAGGAAGGGGGGAGAGAATTGGCTGGCTGGGATTGCGGGTATAAAAGCTGTTGTTCATGACGGCGTTGGGCCCCCAGTGTTCTGCATTTCTTGTCAGTGGCCCTGCCGTCCGGAGGAAATGCCCCGTCGCGATTCTACTGGAAGACAGCTTTTATGGTGGCCGGGCTCGCTTGGTGCAAGGTCAACCGTAGTGAATGCTACGCTGACTTTCCCTTCCACTTCCCTGCCCATGTCAGACGGTTTTTCTTGTACCCTTCCTTGATCCTGACCTCATGGACGGGGCCCAAGATATACCCGACATCTCATATCACCTACCTGTGACTGCAGACACGTCCAGACTCCTGCTGTTGTCGTGCTTCTCACTTCTAGAATCGGATCAATCACCTACAGCTGCATGGTCTGTGTGTTGTAGTGTACATACTGTGTGCGTGCCCAAGCCACAACGGCTGTGCCTGGTTCTTAGCCGTCACAGAGCTATGTTTAACACCATTAGCCTTTAATCTGAGCATCGGAACCCTCTGAAACCGTGCATTTCGTGGTATTTTTGTATCACGTTCTAGCCCTGAAAAGTCTAGTCCACGCGCGTGTTGGGACTGTTCGGCCCCTCAAAGATCTGCGCATCTACACTGCTGATCAGCGATGCTTGATCTGGGAGAGTCTTGAAAGGTAAAAACAGAAGCAACACGAGATACAGACACCTGTGTGAGGCATTGCTGGGTGATATGTTCCGTGCATCTCTCGATGTTCAGCCCACCCAGCCACCTAAGCTCCCCAGTATCCATTGCATCGTAACAGTAGTAGACAGGCATGAGTGCTGTAGGCTATAATCCTCCGCCAGGTGGAGTGGCATTGGGCGTCTGCTGTTATGCTTAAATCCGGAGGAGCGTTGAGCCTCACCGGGTATCTAACCCTGACCCCAAACCCGCTTGATTCCATGACTCCGGAGAAGCTCTTGTAGCGAAGCTTCGTTGTCTTTAATCTCTGTGTGTTTCCAAAGCGGAGTTGGGATTGCGTGCCACGTAGATGGAGCTGGTTGGAGGAATTGTCTTTGCTACCAGGGTAGGGAGGAAGAACATCTCCGGATAGGGTATCAGTCGGTCGCTTGTGCAACAATGAAGAAGCTTATATTCTCTCAGATTATTAACGTGGAGAGTCCCGGGCATAAGCAGGTTTCAAACATCTATCTGGTCTGGCGAGGAGAAGGGAAATTCTGCATGCACTACCAGGCATGA
Organism: Knoxdaviesia capensis; assembly: GCA_001510575.1. Taxonomy (NCBI): domain Eukaryota; kingdom Fungi; phylum Ascomycota; class Sordariomycetes; order Microascales; family Gondwanamycetaceae; genus Knoxdaviesia; species Knoxdaviesia capensis. Next base: position 794,349 of record LNGK01000005.1, read on the forward strand.
CGGGCTGTTGGTTGAAAAAGAGAAAAAAGAATTTGTTCTGGAGTCTCCATGGCTGCAGTTGTTAGTTACCCCGAATGTCTCAGTTGGAGACCGCTCACATCTGCACTATATCTGCCCCCCTAAGTTCATCCATACTGCGGATGAAAGTATACCAACTTTTGTCTGTCTAGACCCCTCCACGCCCCCATGCCGAGAGACCTGTAGAGGCTGTCTACTACGCGCCACCCCCCTCCTCTACTTCTTGTTTTCTGCATTTCCTGCCTTTTCTGTTCTTGCCGCCCATCGAGCAGACGGCAAACCCACATGGCTGCCTTTGCAACGCGATATGGAGAGCCCAGTGGAGTGGGAAACTGAGGCAAATAGTAGCCATATAATCCACGGTACAAACCAGTGTTTTTGATACCACTCTGCGTTCGTGCTTTTAGCTTTTCTTTTCGCCTTCACTGGGATCCATTCTGCTGCACACCCATAGTACTTCGAACTCTCACATGAAGCTATGCGCATAGACTTACCACTACTACCGCAGACCTTTTCCTGTCCTCCGCCCAAGTCAGTCCCCATGTTGCAGTGCTCTAGTCTGCCTGAACCAACACACGCCGGATTAAATCTGGCCCGAAACACGACCAAAGCAAAGGTCCTCCCGGCTGGGAAGCCTAAAGGGCCCCAGAGCCCGCAAAAAGCTGCACCAAGCACGCCTTCAATCTAACTACCACCACTCTGTCACATTTGAGAGCCCGGACGAAATGTGAGAGGTCTCTTCTTCCCGCCGTCCACGTACCACACATGCCAACAAGCCACACACACACACCCTCACACAGTATCTGAAGCCTAATCCCACCGGTGTTCTGTCCCCACGTCTTGCAAGTAATCACCGGCCAGCTTCTTCACCGGTTCCCCAGCCCCGTTCTATATCTGGTTGGCCTTCCCCCCCCCCCGCTTTTCTGCTGCTTTGCTTCGTCTATGCATGGCCTAGACAACAGCGGGTTTGGTCTCCTCTCTGCTTTAATTTAGTGAGCCTGCAGACAACCCTCTTGTTGAATGCAGCCTGCTTCATTTATCGTCCCAGTGGCCTGTGTCTTGTGCTTGCTCCAAATATATATCTCCAACACACCTGTTCCGGCGTGCTACGGGCTGGATTTGGAGGGCACTTGAATAATGCCTACCCCAGATAACCCATGCTACACATATAATGCTTCGGCGTTCAGGCCGTGACTCGATACACAAACGAGGGAATGGCCACTGGAATAGTCTGCGTAGGACACACACCTTCCCGAACCCTCCCACATATAGGACGTACATGTAGGTAGAAACACCGGACGGCCTGTTTGCACGGCTGGATACAGCTTGCAACTAGGGAACAACCACGTTTGCCACACCAACCCTGCGTTTCCGCGCTCACAAGAGAACCTGCACGTCTTAGCGAGAGACCATGTCGGTATATGTATGAACGTCTGGCGATAAAGAGAGGCCCGGATGAGGAGCTACAAAACGAGGCGGCCCATAAGAGAAACTTTGCTTCTTCCTCCCCCCTTCCGTTCGGGCAAGTTGTTGTCTTCGCCACTAGCCTCGTCAAGCACCCTTCCTGTGAATCCATCTTCCTGGTGATTATGTGATCTCACGGAGCGGTGCATTGGCCGCAGTGGGCCAATGCTGATCTGATAACGCTGGTAGGGAGAGAGCGGACGCTATCTCACGAGGCATCAGGTGGAAGACGTCAAGAGGTCGTGGCAAGGGGGAGATCATTCATGTAGATGCTCGGCCCATTAAGTCATTGTCGTGCCACTACCAAGGCCCTCTCCCTCAATTAACTTCCCTTCGGATAGTCTGCATTATCCACAATTATCCGTGATAACTGGGAGAGCATCCTCCAAGCCGGCGGCCGCGTCAAGGTTGCACGGGATGTTATCTGCGTCCAACCCAGGCGTTGCTCTGACCACCATCACATGCGCAGATTCCATCGCACATTGCCATCGTCTCTACCGGTATATCAAACACCTACGTGTTCAATCCCGTCGGCTTTGCGCTCACCGTCTGGGGGAAAGTGGCCTCACCACAGCACGATAGCGGGTCGTTGTCCAATGGTAGCTTTCTCGCGAGAACGGCCGTTGTTTTGCTCTGGATTCTGCTTTTTGTCTGGTGGTAAGGGGTGATAAGAGCGTCCCAGCGGACCAGGAACCGGCCAAGAAACTGCCACTAGCCTTGTATGCACACGCGGGACAGTCCAGGTACACTCACACTCACACTCACGCTTTGAGCCACGCTCGACACTCACTCCCGAGACAGAAGCGGACATGGGTACGTGGGTGGCACACCCTCACACACACACACACTACGACTGTTCTGAAGGTGTCCATGTGTCTCATGTCATTTCTCCCAGACCGGTCCATCCGTCTAAGCCGGTTAGGGTTGGGAGGATCGGGGTTGGAGACGAGAAAAAAAGTGGAAGTCTCTTGGCTAAATCCATTGAGGTTGCGTTTGTTTCTGATATGTGAGGTTGTCTGTAGGTCTGTGGATATCCTGTGGTGGGAGGGTAGCATGACGTCAATCCGGGAGGAGAGCCGGGGGGAAGAGAAGTGGAGGGGGGGTTCCTTTTCCAACCCGGTCTCGGACAATTGTGCCGGTCCACCATCCTTGCTCAGTAATGTTTATCTGCGCAATCTCTCCGTGAGATAATCCAAACCGCTGGGCCAACTGAAGCGTTCTTGTTTCCACTATGTGCACTCTCTATCCAAGGACGGGTATATCGCTTAAGAAGCTACCGAAGCCGATGCAGTTGCTGGATATAGAAGGATTTCGGGGTTCCTGGACATGGGGGGGAAGAGAGGAGCATATCACCCGCGATCCCCTTTTCGCTATAGTAGTTCCCCTGACCAGCAATCGAGCTCCATCGGGTCTGAGTAACGCTGGAGTCTGGAGCGGTTCTTCTCTCTGCTCCCCAGCAGCAGAAGCCTGCGACCAGAAGCCGTGAAGAACCCACCCGCCTGGCCTAGACTTCCGCAAAAGGGAAGTTCCAGGCTGGGCCACCCGAACCCCTAAGGTTTGTGTATCCTTGGACCCGGTGAGGCGTTCTAGGGCATCACAGAGCTTTGGCTGGGGAAGCACTCTTCGAGGGTGTGTACATGTCGGTAAGTTCGTCTTTCAGTCTTGGTACTGTATGTACATGGGGAAGAGAGATACCTGACCCCGACCTAGGCCCTTTTGGCCAGGCCCAGACTGATGGACCACACCTCTTTGGCCGTCGCTCGGGGACTAATACGATAGTGATTGCGTTTCCGCGAGTTCTAGCCACCTGAAGATCCAACCTTTCTGTTTTGCCTATTACGCCGTATGTGGAATAGGGTTTCGGGTTGTGCATGATATATACACGCCCCCTCCCATGCGGTCACCTTCGTGCAGCAAACCAATCTGACAATGGTCAAATTGTCCCATACGACGTACCTATGAGTGAGAGAAGCAATAGTGAATACACGTTGCTGTCTCTCTCCGAGGGTTTAGTGCCCTCTACAGGGGAGTCTTCCATGCAGACTTTGGCTCTATACCACATCATTGACGCCATCTCGGGCTGTTCAACCGGCCATGTTCAGACCGCCTTTCAGCCATATGGCCCGGGAGAGTCGGTGGCTGGTGGAGCACTGAGAGGCTGGGTAGGCTGATTCCCGGCCAGCTCATACTGGAGAATCAGTTGCCATTACCGGTCCGTGAAGCCTGGCCGACCGAGGAAACTAGCAGGGAAGAGTCTGTGTGCAGCTTACTCGCTCAAGCGTCGAATTCGGGGTCCCTTTCCCAAAGAGACAACTGCTGCCATACGTCGGCCGTCAGTGTCCCCTCTCTTGCGGGTGTTTGCCGGTATCTGGTAGTTCTCAGTACTTTGTGGCAACAGATCACCAATGCATTTCCATGGCTCCGCCCAAAAAGACCCAATGCTACTGGACCACGACGCGTCCCCAGGATCCGGGAACTTCCAGAACAAGCCGTCAGGAAGCTTGGCCATAGGTGGGAAATTTGCCAGTTTCAATATAGGAGAAGGCGAGATTGAATACCCGTTCCCCGGCGGGGGAAATGATCCCAGGGATCAAGATGTGTGAGACCCCCCCTCATTCATCTTCTCTAGAGTTCCAACACGCCATGCAGTGTCACTCTGAAAATAGGAACAAAACAGGACCTATCGGGTGCCATTGAGTTTATATCGACATGTAGCGAATATGTAATGCGTCTCTTTGCCAAAAGCAACTCTTGTTTTCCTGCTTTTGTTCCTCGCGTGGAGTTTCACGTGGGAGTGACACCATCGCTTCGCTAGGGCGGGGGGCGTTTGGGAGGTGTATGATGCAGGAGACAAACCTCCGATACGGATGCAGACATGCTCCCAGCCCATGGTTCGCGGAGAAGCTTATGCCTGTATATTTCTTTGGTTTCCGTGAAAACAGGGACTTTCAGCTCTTTTCTCTCTTTGACGCCGGCTTTCATGCCAGCTCTTCTCTGCCTCAGCGATTGCCGATTCCGCACTGTGGATGAGAAGAAGCAAAGATTCCTTCTAAGCTGCAGCTGTACCAGAGCGGATGCTCCCCGTCCACCGTATCTTCTGCTTCACGCTCCTCTTTCCTCGTCGTGCAACCCCTACTTATGATCTGTTGATGAGCCGGAGAGGGAGAGGGAGGAATACCACCGTAGCCTCCAAAAGATCCGGCATGCTTTGCCTAGCGTCATCTGGGTTTTATTGATCCGCTGTCGGTAGGGTGTCCTTGCAATGCATCCAGGGCGTTGAGATATAACGACGTCTAGGCCAAGCAGTCAGGTGTGTGGCAAAAGTGACACAAAAGGGTAGGACAAGCAGTAGCATGCATGTACCGAATAGGAAACGCTGGATAGTATGGGCGGGAGGACTTGCTCCCTTTGAGAAGGAGATCCCACCGTATCACACAGATAGTACGGGATGTCTCGGACTGGGCTGGAACTTCTTGCATTGGCCAGTCCAGACTCATTGGCCGTGTTATTCATTATCGTAAGCACCTGCATCATCATGCATGCATGCTGCCTGTATGTCTTGACGAATCACAGGCCCGGGGTCTTGGGCTCCTCTCGTTGCTCTCAGGCTGGCTGTGACTGCTGTGGCCATTGACGTGAGTAGCCAGCCTAAGCCTCGCGAGATTCGCTCCATATGGCCAGTCATGCGTAAAATTAATGCAGCCCACGAGAATACTGCTCGGTCATTCCCCCTCCCAAAAAACACCGCGTGACTTCGTATCCGTGGGACAACAACATGCCCAGGTCTCCCTGCATCTTGATGCGGGCGCCGTGGCAGCGAGTCCGTGAGATGAAGAGACCTGACCTGCAAGTTCCCTCTATATGCGGCCAAACGGGCGTCTCTTGCATTCCCATCCCTCTTCTTGTTGGTTTGCTGTGTGTGCATTGGGGTGATTGGGGCAGTGGAAGGCATGTTGGACCGCAGGATGATGGCGAGCACGAAACCGCGAGAGGCGAGATACAGAAACGCACCCGGCTGAGAAGAAAACAGCCAGAAACTTTCGAAAGCGATCCAGAAGCTTAGATCGGGGCAGCAAGTCGGGCACAGAACGCAACCTGTTGGGTGCAAGGATGGCCGGGAAAAGCGATCGTCATGGCAGTCGTGTGAAGCTGTTGAGGCCTAGACGGAAGACAAACGCACCATGCGTTAGGCAGGGGGAAGAATGAAGTCTAAACCGGCAGATATTCAGCCGACAGAAGTATCTCCCTCTTCACCCGGACCCGGAGCTTAAGGAGCGGAGGAGGGAGTCTCCTTCGACGTTTGCCTCCTGCCGATGTCATCGGCTCTCCACTGTTCACCGGCTAGGCCGACGTGGCCTATCTAATCTTGATATATGAGGGAGCGAAAAGGCCCTTCCACTTATATAATAGCATGAGCGAGACGGCTGTTCGGCCACACATATGGCCGCGGTGGTCAATATGCCGCACGTAGTGGCGTTGCGGGTGACTCTCTAACGTGAGAGGGACCACATCACGGCTAGGGTGATAGCCACTCAGGCAGGAAATTCGTAAGACGTCAGTCCAGGCCAGGGTTTTCCCCTCCCGCAGATGCAGTGTCCATACAAAATTAAATCAACGTCAACATCGATGCACGCTGATGTAAAGCGTCCCCCACTTGAACCAAGCAGCCCCCATTAAGGGATCGGAGGGTGGCGAGTCCCTTGGCGGGCAGGCAAGAATAGAGAGAGACAACGAGAGGGAGAAAGTCCTCCTCCTCTTCAGCCACCCTCATATATGCATACTGTTCCTTCCTTTGATCTGCCCCTGCAAGAGGAGGAAGGGGAGACTGGCACGGGATCAGAGACAGTAAAGAACAATCACGAATCCACGCCGTCCCCCCGACGCAGAGCTGATTACCTTGCCGGGAGCCTGAGGCCGTCCAAGACAACCTCGTCCGGAGCAAGTTCCGCGGATCTGGGGGCTGGTCGGAAGTATGCACGCACAGCAAGAGAAAACCTAGTGCTGCACGTCAAAAAACTCCACCGGCCCCACCCCCTCCAACTCCAGCACCTCCGTGATCTCCGGTCCGGTTTGGAATCTTTTTGAGCGAAATTGTGGAGCCATCTCCACTTTTGAGCCGCAGAAATTACGTGGGACGTCGGCTCAGTCCCACACGAATTGTGTTTATGGCAGGGCAAGAAAGCATTCGCGTGGCGGGGGAGGAGAAGGGAAGCAGCCAGCATTTGTGGCATGGGCCACTGTTCAGGAATGCCGGCCATGCTTAGCTCGCCTGAGCTAATTCCCGTAGCTATCCGTACTCCCCTGGAGCCGGTATGGGTAGCTGTTCTTTCTCCCCCAACACATGTTCCAGACACATGGCTGCTTTCTCAGCCGTTGCACGCATATGTAGCAGTGCATGCTTGCACGGCAGGTCATGATAATCGAGGAGAGGACAGATCACGCCGGTTATTGATCGATGATGATATAGCCGGTGCTGACGGTGCCAAGTACACGACAGGGCCGGATACAGCTCTCCTTATCTTGCAGCCAAGGTGGGTAGCGCAGAAACAAGCTTTTTCCTGTCTACTCTTATTCGACGCACAGGCTGGGCGTCTCGCTCCTACGAGACCCTGTATGTCAGTTTGGTGTCATTGCCCCAAAGTCAAAAGCAACCTCCACCAAGGGAACCCGTGGAGACACGGGGAAGGGGCAAACTTACTGTCAGCAGAAGACCAAGGGCCAGAGAGTCTAATCAAGGTGGAAACCCCCTCAGAACTACGCCACGTAGAGCATAGACGGCTTGCTCCGTGAACACGACAGCCCGATCATGATGCTCAGAATACGCGCTCATGTGCTCCTCGCCGAAAGAGGGAGATTGCGGGACAACTCCAAATATCATTCGACGGTGCTGGCAGTTCATTGGAGGTGCCCATTGACGCGATCGACTCGGGGAGTAGCTAGTGTTGGACAGCGAATCACCAGGCTGTATCGGAGATGTCCTTCCTTCACCGGATGCATGTTCGAGCAAGCGAGCAAGGTTCCAAGCGGCGTCGTTGTGTCATTGCATTAACGTTAGGTTGCATGGCAGTCGAGTTGTGAAGCTTGTCGGGTCTATTCCTATGATAGCAAGTACCTGAGTTTGACTCCTGCAGGAGGGGTTGGTCCGGTTGAGTGAGTGGAAAGGGAGGGTGGTCGGTTCTCGACGTAGAGCTAGCTCTGCATGCAATGGTGACGAGTGTGCATGAGGCACCGGTGCTTTTGAGAGAACAGAAACAATGGTTGGGGCGCGAACCAAGAAACATTGTTGATCGGGTATATGCAGAAATGGTCTGATGAGGAGAGAAACGCAAAAGAGAAAACCTGGGCCTCGCCACTGCCGTGTATAAAAGAGAGAGAGCATGACGAGGGGCGAGGGGAGGAAACCCGAACCCTAAGCAGCGGGCTTATCGTGACCCTAACGGTCTTATCTTTGACCCCACTCGGGCGACCCTAACCCGAACAACCTCCGGGTGCCGTGCCAAGGTGGAGGGAGCCGGAGCCCGGGAAGTCGCCAAGCATCTGAATTTCCGAGACGACCTCAAAGGTCTGCTTGGCAAAACGCGAGCTTGAGGCCTTGCTGTGCGCATTACGAAGCTGAAAATACGGACCAGGCGAAGATTCGGAAGTAAATGGAGGGGAATAAGAGCAAGGACAGGGATACGAGGTGTGAAGTCATTCGTATCCCCATGAGCAACATCGCCCAGCACCAGGTGGAAAAAGAATGGCCCTCAGGAGACCACGAAACAGAATCCAGTCTCACAAGGCAAATCCAGACATACGTGGTAGACACTGGTATCACCAACCTGTGAAAGAGAGTCTCAATTTCCTCAAGTCGAGTGGTGGGAACGCTGAAAGCCGCACAGACGTTAGGGTTACGATCCCGGTGTCACGCATACAGACTTCTGGCCGTCAGCAACTCCTCTTCAGCTTGAAACCGGCAGTCAGCCTGACAACGAGATCAGAAAAAGCCGTGAGACTGTCAGATTTCATCGTTTCCTCGACAAAGCAGACACGCACCTCCCTCGAGAATCCTCCCACTGAAACAGACCTACACGACCAGCAAACACGGAAGAAAATGTCGTCGCTCGCCGTCGACGACAGCGGCCGCCGCGGCCGCTCCAAATCGCCCGGTGGCCGCCGCCGCAACGACCCCGCAGACGACTACGACCGCAGCACGCCGCCGGGGCCCACGGCCAGCAGCGGCACACTGTCGCGCTACGAGCCGCCGCCGTCGCCGCCGCAAGCGTCGTCCCGCGCCGGCCCTGGCCGCGAACGCAGCTACGTGTACCCCGAAGACGACCTTTCCAGTAGCGACGACGCCGCCGCCGCCGCCGGTGGTGCGCGTGGCAGCCGTCGCCAGCTGGCGGCCAGCCAGAGCGCAGCTTCGCGTGGTGGCGGCGGCGGGTACGATCCTGCCGCTCTCGACCCCGACCACGTGACCTCCGACCCGGACTCGTCGCGCCGCAGCCGCCGCCGCGGCACCAGCCAACGGCCCGGCCCGACTGCTTCCGGCGCCCTGCTGCCGTACCCGGACGAGCCCGACTCGCTCCTCCCGGAGTTGCGCGGCAGCACGAGCTACCGCGATTACGGCGGAGCCGCTGGTGCTGCCGACCAGCCGCCGCCGCCGCCGCTGCCGCCGTCGTCCTCGCGGTACCGCCGCGACTCGTCCCCGCCGGCGCCGCCGTCCGAGTACCGGAGCTCGCGCGACAAGATCCGCGACAGCACGGGCGGCGCACGCAGCTCCCGCGATACCTTTGACGACGACCCGCGGCTCAAGGACCGACTGCCGGAGCGGCCGGCCGCGGGCCGGGGAGCGGAGCCGGCGCCTGCGGGCGGCTCGTTTTCGCGGCCGTTGCCAGACGATATCTCTGCTAGACTGGCCACCATGCTGCCCAAGTACCGCAAGAACTTTGAAGAAGACGACAAGAAGAAGCCCGGAAGCCGCGACGATGGCCGCGGCAAGGCCGATGCGCCGTCGCCGCGCCGGTCGAGCTACCTCCGCAGCTCGCGACCCGACGACCTGGCCTACGGCGACATTTACGAAGACTCGGACTCCGAGTCTGACCGGGGCGGGAAGACCAACTCGCGCCGCCTGGCCGAGGGCGACCGCGACCGCGACCGCCGCCGCCGGTACACCTCGGAGAACGAGCGCCCCGAGTCTCGCTACGGCCGCCAGCCGCAGCCGCCGCTGTCGCCGCCGCCCGTGTCGACCTCGCCGCCGGGCGCGAGTGGCCAGCGGTACCAGTACGGCAGCATCGAGAGCTCGCTGCCGGGCGCGTTCCCCGGCGAGCATGATGACCACGCAGCCGATAAGCCGCGCCGACCACAGCGCGATTCTCCGCCACCGGACAAGCCGCTCCGAGACTCGCGGGATCGAGTTGATGCGCGCGACGACAAACGCCGGTCGTACTACGACAAATACGGTGGCTCGGCTATTGATGATGGGCCTTCTGATCCCCGTCGTACGTCCGCTTCCACGCTGGGGCCGAATGTCGGCACCGCGTCTCCATCCGGCGGCCGGGACAAGCGCGACCGGTCGCGCCGGCGGCGCGAGAGCGCTGGGGAGGACGATGGTGGCCGTGGGCCACGCAAGTCGTCGGACATGCTGACTGTGAGCACCGGCCATCGACGCCGTGGATCATCTGTGGCGCCGTCGCCGATGCTGGAAGCCTACCGCGGCACGTACCAGGACATCTCGCCGATGCCGTCGCCTATGATGCTGGCAGCGGGCGCCGCAGCCGGAGCAGCAGGCGCATCAGCCGCAGAGCGGTGGTCAGCATCCCTCGGAGACGTTCCGGCTCTGTCGACCCTGGACGGTGACGGCTCCGCGGTGGGCGCAGACGACCGCCGCCGCAGCCGACGAGCGCGCTTCTACGACCCCAAGGACGACGCGCTGCTGATCGCCAAAGCCCTCAAGGGCGACCGCCGCGCGCCCGACACCGAGCCACTGATTGAGATCCTGCCCGGGCTGACGCACGACCAAGTCATGGAGCTGCGCAAGGAGTACAAGTCGATCGTGCGCACCGGCCGCCACGGCGTCAACGTCGCTAAGCACATCAAGGCGCGGCTGAAGGACGAGGACCCGAGCCTGATGAAGGCGTGCTACGTGGTAGCCCTCGGCCAGTGGGAGTCGGAGGCCTACTGGGCGAACACGTGGTACCAGGGCGACAAGACCCGCCGCGAGCTGCTGATCGAGTCGCTGATGGGCCGCTCCAACGAGGAGATCCGCAGCATCAAGGAGGCCTTCCACGACCGCCGCTACGACGATAGTCTGACCCAGTGCATGCGCACCGAGCTCAAGGAGGACAAGTTCAAGAAGGCGGTTCTGCTCGTGCTGGCCGAGGAGCGCGCCGACGAGCGCGACTCGCACGGCCGCCGGGTGCCGATCGATATGAACCAGGTTGCCCGCGACGTCGCCGATCTGCGCCGCGCCGTGCGGTCGGAGCGCGGCGGCGAGTCGGCGATGATTTCAATTGTCATCCGCCGGAGTGATGCCCAGCTGGAGGAGATCCTACGCGAGTATCGCCACCAGTTCTCATCCAACTTTGCGCGGGACGCCCTGAAGAAGAGCGGCAACCTTGTGGTCAGTGCCCGTTCGGGTCTAACCCACCCCTTTCCACCCTCACCATCTTCATATCTGATGGCTGACCTGACATGCTAACAACGTGATCCCAAACATACAGGGCGAAGTCCTCGCACACATCCTCAACGGCGTAATCAACAAGCCGGTGCGCGACGCAATGCTGCTCAACCACGCGCTCACAGCCTCGCGCTCCGACGAGCTGCGCCGCGAGCTGCTGACGTCGCGGCTCGTGCGCTTCCACTGGGACCGCCGCCACATGGAGGAGGTGCGGCGCGCCTACCGCCAGCGCTACGACGTCGAGCTGCAGGATGCCGTGGCCGCCGCCACCGGGTCGGGCCCGTGGGGCGCGTTCTGCCACCAGCTGTGCATTGCGCGCATTGCCGACGATGTGCGCCGGGTTGAGCGAGTTGGCGGCGGCGATTAAGCAGCTGGGGAGGCGTCCGTTTATGTGCTTGAAGTGTCGGTGTGCTATCGGGCAAGTCCCGGCTGGAGATTGCATGTTTTCAGGTGTGAGGGCTTTGACGGGCATTCTGTCGGTAGGCTGATGATTCGGGGTACCCTCCGACTGATATAGAACACGGAGTTATCATTATCGTTAGGTTATACTTGAAGACGAGGAAGGAAAAACTCAAACTCTTATTAACAGAAGAAATATCGCTATGATTCTAACCGGAATCTGGATCTATATCCCATTGTGATAGCCCAGATTCCCGAATGCCATGTCCAACGATCAACTCTCGTACAATCCACCGTATATTACCTGGCGTCCGTACTCCATTTTCCCTAAAGGAAGTGCTGCTTTTGTTGTTATTCACTCGCTTTTCACCTCCGCCGTGCGCGTCCCCACCACAATCGCCGGCTGTCTCTGCTCGACCGGGACCACATCTTGCTCGCGCGCCGCCCCGCCGTGGTGCGCACCCCCGCCGCCATCCTCACTCAGCGGGGTCACGAGCTGATCGACGCTTTCGTCCTGGCTCGCCTCTTCGTCTTCAGTGTCGGCGCGCTGGGCCACCAGCGACGCCGCGTCCTGCGTGGCTGCGGTGCGCGGGGTGCTCATCGCCACCACGTCGACACCCGTCGCGGCAGACGCTGCGGTGCTGGCCGTTGCGGCGGCAGTTCTAGCGGCAGACGTCCCCGGGTGGCGGGGCTCGGCGGCGGGGTTGGCTGCAGCCGGCACGCGGCCCGGGACAAACGGCGCCGAGGTGGGCGAGAACGCCGTCACCCCGGCGGTCTGCGGCGGCTGGTACGACACCGAGGAGTTGGCCGTAGATGTGTTCCCCACCGACGTCCCGCCGCTACTGGCCGTATTGGGGCCAGACCAGTTCGACCCATTTGCCACGTACGGGTTGTGCGGGCTTGCAAAGTTTCCCGGCTGCTGTACGGGGGGACCGCCAGCCTGCGACGGGAACGGCACGAACACCTGGCCGGGATAGAATGCTGCCGGCACGTGCGGGAACACGGTGGGAGCTGTCACGGTCAGCGGGCCGGGCTGTGCCATGGTGATGGCCACGTTGTACATGTCCGGCGTCATGTTGACGCCCTGGAAGCCGTATTGCACCGGGTATCCGTATGGCGGCTCGGCTTGCTGCATCGGCTGCTGGTACGTGTAGTTGTGCGCCTGGTAGTTGTGCTGGTAGGCGTGCGTGGACTGCGGGTTGTGAGGTTGCGGCGGGAACACGTGGGTGTTGTTGTACGCCATGTGGTCCTGCTGATGCACAGGATGGGGTTGGTGGCCCGGGTGGTGGAACTGCTGCTGCATTCCGGGTCCGTAAAACTGCGTGGGGTGGGGGCCCGTTTGGGGCCCCGGAACCGGAGCGGGGCCGTGCACTGGAGCCGGGACCGGACCATGTGGACCCGGATGCCCCACATGGCCGCTTGCAACCATTCCGCCCCGCATGCCACCGCGGCCACCGCCGCGGTTCATACCACCGCCACCACCACGCGGACCAGTGGGGGGCCGTTGCATGCCTATTGCCCACGCCTGCGTGTTTCCGCCACCGCTGTGCGGACCGTAGTTCTCATGGCCGTGCTGGCTGTAAAACTGCGCTCCCGGCATGATATGAGGCCCGCCGTCAGTTTGGGCGGCAGGGCCAGCGTGTCCGTGCTGCGGTCCCTGGCCATGCATCATGCCTCCAAACCCGGCAACCGTCTGGGTGTTCTGCAGGGAATCGATGCTGTTCGGGGTCATGTGCAGATTGACCGGGTATCCCCGGCTTCCACCACTACCACCGCTGCTCCGGTTCAGAGACGTGCGGGACTGGCGCCGGAACCCACCGCCCGGAAGCTGTCCGGCTCCTGATCCCGGGTGGCCCGAGCCGTGACTCAGACTGGAGCTGTGCATCTGGGTAGACTGGCTCCCCTCGCTGGCGTCCGCGCGGCGCCGGCGCCGACGGCTGCTCCGCGCACTCACGCGGCCATCAACACTATATGCGATGGGCACGATGGGGTTGGACACCATGGGCAGGCTCCGGTCAATGCAGTCCCCGTCGGGACTGGGCGGGCCGATGGTGGACGGCTGGAACAGGTTGACCAGGTTCGTCAGGCCGGCCGTCTCCGGGACCCAGCTGCGCACGTACTTGCCCTGCGGGTCGTACGAAAAGGCCTGCTTGACGGGATTGAAGATGCGCACGTCGCCACGCGGGTCACAGCCCACTCCGGACATGTACTGCCAGTTGCAGTAGTTGCTGGCCGCGTCGTAGTCGACCAGCATCATCTCGTAGTATTCGGCTCCGATGCGCCAGTCCAGGTGCATGTGCTTCGCGAGGAACGACGACGAGTTCTGGCGCGCCCGGTTGCTGGTGTAGCCGGTGTCGAGGAGCTCGCGCTGCGACGCGTCGATCAGCCCGTGGCCGGTGGTGCCGCTCTCCCAGCGCTGAACCAGGTTCTGCACCGGTGCACCGTGATCGAGCATCAACCTGGCATAGTCGCCGCTGTACGATGAGTCGCCTTGGTTGTTACCCTCGGTGGAATTGTCGTGGCTGGTGCTTTGTGCCTCTGTAGACTCTTCCGTCTCAGCTCCGGGAGGGTGACCGGATTCACCGCTGTTCCCCTCCCTCGACTTGGTGTCATGACCTGACGGGCCCGGAGGTGATAGCACCAAAGTCTTTAGCAGCCGCTCAGGCAGTGACATCTCGGCAGCTCCAGCCTGCTCCTGTCGCTCATGCTGGGCTTCAGGTGACGGCATAGGTTTCAGCCGCAGGCCATCAAGAGCGAAGATCTTATCACCAAAGGTTCGAGCGAGAAGGCGGGCGTAGTCTCGCCAAAGCAGCTCGCAGAGCAAGGAATCCGCACCGTCCGATATGGGGTTTTTGCTGGGTTTCTGGGGTTCCGCGTCCCCACCGGTGTCGGCCGTTTCGTTCTCTTCACGGCGCTCGGTGCCCGAAGCTTCCGCATCAGGCTTCCACGCCGCTTCCAAAGAAGCAAGCCCGGCAGCAATCTGGCGGGCGGTGATGGATCCTAGAGCCAGGTACGCCGAGAGCTTGGTGCTGCCGTTCTTCGAGACGATGCCGTTTCGGGTGTCTCGGAACGTCGTGAGCATTCCGGATGTCAGCACAAACTGGAGCCGCCGCTGCGCCTCGGCCTCCCCACCGAGGAATGGATGCACGTTGAGCTCGTCGATTCTGGCAAGCTGCGGGCGGATCAGGGCTTTGATGGGTTTTAGCAGGCAGCTTTCGAGCTCGTCGTAGCTGGAGAAGTCGATGAACGGGTACCGCTTGCAGGTAACGGTCTGTTCGGCCGGGGGCGGCGGCGGGAGCGATCCGGGGTTGGGTTTCGGGAACGGCTGGCGGGCTTTCTCTTTCAACGGCTCCTGCGTCTTGCGGAAAGTCGTGAACACATCGGGAAGATTGTCGTTCTTGAGCTGGAGATCGCGGCTGCAATACGATAGAGCAAGGACGCCAGTGGCAATTAGTGACATGGAAGCGCGGAAAGGAGAGAGAGAGAGGTAGATCAGGGGTTGAAGCACACGATGATGACTGATGGACTTACTCATCAATGAGATACTTCTCGTCATACCAGACTTTACTCTGGATGTTTCGCTTTTGACACAGGCGCCGGACTTCTTTCTCGTCCTGCTTCTCTTCCGACGTCTCGGAGCCGGTCATCCACACGGCCCCGACCGAACCGCCGGCGGCTTCAATATGTTTCAGAATCCCGCGGAGAGCGTTCGCGTACGACCCGCACCGGATGGCCAAGTCACTCCCGACGTCCTTCAGATCACTCCGCAGCTGCCAGACAGTCTGGGCGAGAAACTTGGCCCGATGCGGCCCGCAGCGCCAGTACTTGGCCACGCGACTCCGGGCTTCTGGATACGGCGAGGTTTCACCGGGACGGAGACAGCCCGAAACCTCGATCTGGCTGGCGGGGAAGATGAAGACGGGGAGGAGGTATGTGTAGCCATCGTGGTTCTGTGTGGTCGCCAGGTGGTGGAAGATGGGGTTGTCAGCGACTCGTAGGTCGTTGCGCATGAGATAGATGACTGTGTTGGGACTAGCCATGGTGGTGACTATGATGCTCGGGAATGGTGGATGTCATGCGGCTATGGTTGTAAATGCAGTGAAACGATGGAACAAGACGATCAATCAAAGTGCGCAGGACTGGTGAGATGGTAGCCAGAGAAACATTAAAGATTATAAACAGGAAAGGAAAGGAAAAGATGACAGTGACAGAAGAAAGAAAGCTTGAAGAGAAGATTAAAAGCCGAAAGGCCTAGCCTGATGTCACCGGCCCAGACTGGATTCCTAGTGTAGGCCAAATAGCGGGAACCGACTATGATGATAGTGCGTGTGTTCCGGCGATGATGGCTGCGTCCGGCAAGGCCAAGAACGGTAAATAATCAGGGGAAAGGCCGCAATGAGCAAGATTCGGGAGCAGAAAAAAAAGAGAAAAAAGACTTTTAAAGAAGGGAAAAAAAGGAGAAAAGAAAGGAGAAAAAGAAGAAAAAGAGAAGACAATCACGGAAGCCAACACAATATCATCGACTGTCGAACGTCCATCCGGCGCAAAGAGCCAGAAAGCCGCACAATACGAACAGGAATGCTGAAGATCTAGATGCTCGATATAGTCCGACCAGATGAAAGCGTAATATTGCTGAGGGCCAATGAAGCTGAGAAGAGAGACAATGCCCCCAGTTTTTCCCTCCGGAATCGAACTTGCTCAGGGGAGAAGGGTTTCTTCGGGACTCTGGGGATGATTTGAAGCCAGCGATGAGAGAGAGAGAGACAGAGAGAAGTACCTGAGATGTTTCTTTTTTGGAGATTTAAAATCCTATTAAAATTCTCCGGTTTTTTGGATTCGGTGGTGGTTCGAGAACCTCTTTGATAACCCGCATACAAATAAGCGAACTGACGTGAAGTGTAAACAATTTAAACGAAGGGCTAAACCTGCTTGGTAAGGATGGAAGCGAGAGAGAGAGAGGAAGAGATAGGAGAGAGAGACTGGCATGTGACGTAGTAGCCGGCCATATTATGTAGGATTTGACTAACCATCAACAAGTGGTGGTGAGCGAGTGAATTGAAGCCGGAGAATCTGGAAAGGGTCGAAAGGGTCGAAAGAGAGAAAAGACAGAAAGGAAGCAGGAAATGATGACGCGGGAAGAATGCGCGGGTCTTAGATTTCTGGCGGGATGGCCGGTTCTGTATAAGCCGTGATACTCGGCCTGAGAAGAAGAGGAAGAGAGCCAGTTTCTGCCCAGTGACGGCCACCACGAGTGGCAATGAAAGACTAACCCTCTCAAGGAAGGCTGCTTCTGTGCATTCCATGAGACTTCATACTTGTCGAGGACTTGTGGCACTATCACCGGATGAGGAGCAGAGGCGAGAGCCAGGAAGGGGGCAATGGAGAGAGATTTACAGCAACACACCACCAGTATCCAACGACAGCCGACATGTGTAGAGAAAGGGGAACGGAAGAAGAGGAGGAAGAATGAGGACAAATGGCATAGCGAGGAGGAAATAAGGACGAAATAAAGTGTGCACGCCAGGGACACTCTCCAAGCACTCACTCACTCTCTTCCCAGATCGACCCAGACACATTTCGCGATCAATCCGCCCGCCCCCAAGTCTGGATTTCGTCCTCCTTTGATTTTCCCTCGCCGGCAAGGGAGGAAGAGCCCTTCCAGAGACATTTTTCATGTGCTGCCTTCCATTCTGAATCCAGCCGTATGCGTGACTCTGGGACATGAGTCTATCTCCGGCTGGATTGAGGGCTGTCCTGCAGGTGGTGATATGGCAGAGCCACTTACCCATTACTGCTGTCTATGGAGGCCAGAAGTGTATCAGACCTGAAGATGTGGTTCAAACTTCCCTTACCTTCGTTTATATATGTGGCTTTCAAATTGCCGGTCCATGGGCTTTGGTATGAGGTGGGAGTCACTTCCTACCGTGAACTGCTCCCCAACACTCATGAATCACAGCAACATCTCATCGCAGCTTCTACAGTTGGGAGAAGACGGAAACAGAGCTGGCCCTTCACATGTTTTCCTTCTTCCTCTCTGTTTTCCGCCTCCCTTTGCATCCCACCATTCTCTCCCTTCAACCTTCAACGCGCCTTAAATTTTCCCCAGCCTTAGGAATGCATATCCCCTCTCCCTTGTCCTCTTCCCTCCCGTTCCATCTCGTCCCGCGTAAGATGATGATAATCTACGCTTTCCTCTCTCTATGACAACCGTTTTGAGATTGCAGCCAAAAAAGAAAAGAACAAGAACGCACGCTGGCTATTACTCAAAGTCCCGCTTCGAGGTGTCTCACTCCCTCGCATTCTCTCTCTCTCTATGCACGTAGACCTGCTTCCCCTCACAATCCGCATCCGAACAGCACCACTTCCACCACCTTCTCTTCACACTACTGCCTCTCCTCACTCCCGCTGCCGGAAACCCTTTCAGCCCGGCCCCTTGGGCCATAGTTCGGAAAAGAAATACATGGTGAGACCCGGTGTTAGGGTACCGTCTTTCCTTTTGGCCTGCCTGTTGCCGCTTCTAGACAACTTCTCTCTAGTGGTACTGTAAAAGATACATCGCAATGTAAGGGAGGCATGCAATCCCCCCAATCCCCATATTAGACTGAATAGCTGCTGCTTAAGCTCCCTCCCACACCCAGCAATGTCTCTTCTTTTGCCTTGGCCCTTCTATTTCTCAACCCCTGTGTTCCCGGGGTCTACGTCTGCGTTCATCTGCTGCATCGTGGCATTATTCAAGCTATCGGTTGAGCCCCATATGTCATCCCGCCCTTCCCCCCCGAGCCCTTCTTTGCGTCTTTCCACTCTTGATCTTTGGCCACGTACTAGAAAGGATCAATCAGGCTGTTCTCTCTGTCTCTTCGACTTGGCCCCCCAGAGTGACATGCATAGCGTAACACCAAGACGACCGTTGTTGAGCTTCTCCTCACACTACTTTGCCTTTCGCCTTTCAGTGAATCTAGAAACAACCCTGATTCATCTCTTAACCCTTAATATATCAACCTCTCTTCGGTGCACAGCAGCCACCTCAGTCCAGCTCGACCTCAAATCACCACAAAAAAAAAACAATGCCCCCTATCACGACACCTTCTGTCCGTATCCGCCAGGTAAACAAACATCCCCATCCCCACCACCACCCAAAACAACAACAACAACAACAACACCAGCACTTGAGTATACCTTATAAGGGCCTGTAGAGTTGTTGTCTTTCGCCGAGAAGGCGGCTGGGCAGTACCCGGTTCAGGACAAACTCGTGCATTTGGTGGAACGGTGATCGACCCTGCTTGACAACCGACGAGTCGCGGGTTCGAATTCCCTCGGGGGATTTGGGCTCGACAAACCACGATCGGACGACGGAAGAGATGTAGTCCTATCGGAGCTGGGCGGATACCAGCGGACGAACTCTTTTTTGTCCTATGTTCCTACATACTTTTCTCTCATTCTTTTAAGTTCCTATTATCCGTCCTAGAATATTGAAGCCGTAGTGAGAGTTTGAAGAACTGATGGTGCCATTTTTGGTGAAGTTTTTTTTTTTTTTTTCTGTTGATGCATTTTATCTTTTTGGGTCACGGTTGTTTGGTGTCATTTGAAG
This sequence comes from Knoxdaviesia capensis, assembly GCA_001510575.1. NCBI lineage: Eukaryota > Fungi > Ascomycota > Sordariomycetes > Microascales > Gondwanamycetaceae > Knoxdaviesia > Knoxdaviesia capensis. The sequence goes on from LNGK01000005.1 coordinate 813,476, forward strand.
GGACGTGTTTCCTTTTGTAAATACACAGTGACCACGAGGTCCTGCTGTCTGTCAATTGAGTTACGCACAAGCGTATAAGCGAGGTCAAGAATTGAGTACACATATCTCCCCATTAGGACAGAGAATTCGAGCAAAAGAAAAACTAAACTCATGCAATGGCGTGGAGGCGGAGAGAGAGACGAAGACAAAGATGGAGAAGAGGGGGAGGACAGCAATCAATCGTATCCGTACAAAACTGCACTATGTACACCCATCGTCTTGTCCAAGCACACTCGTCGCCAATCCGTGCGCCAGTAACGCCATCATGCCACGCAAATCATGGCCTTAACACACAATACCTGAATCCCCAAACTCCCAGTTCTAGTCCGCATAATCTGGATTCCAGATCCAACATTAGATATCGTATCATCGTGGCGTCATCATCCATTTCCGTTCCATTCTTGACTTTTGGGACGGCAGGGGAAAAAAAAGAAGAAGAAGAAGAAAAAGAGGCAAGCTCGGCAAACTCGGATTATCTTAGTTCTAAAAGCAAGCTTCTTGTTCCGGGCGACCAAGATCGGGCAGGGCGGCCACAGAACGAAGAAGAAAAACAAGGAAACAAAACTAAAGCCCATGAAGGGCGAGAAAAAGAGAGGGAGATAGAGCGCGAGAGGGAGAGAGAGAGAAGGAGGAAAAGAGAGGAGGAAAAGGAAGCGGGGAGGAGAGAGAGGAAGAAGGAGGGAGAGAGAAGAGAGAGGAGAGAGGAGAGAGGAGAGAGGAGAGAGGAGAGAGAGAGAAGGAGAGGGGGGGGGGGCACATGGGGGGAAAGGAGGCCGGATCCAGGGCCAGAAGGAGGAAGGTCCTATCTGCCACTACACGACCACGAGCGCGTCACGGCTCACGCCATCCGCCCAAATCTTCCGCAGATTCGGAGCGACACGACCACCTCCACAGGTGGTCATGGCCGGATGCATCAAAATGATCTCGGCCTGGCGGGAGCGCGTGACGGCTACGTTGAGCCGGTGAGCGTCCTCCATAAACCCGGCCGTCTTGGTCCGGACCAGGTCGAGAATCACCACATCGGCCTCATGGCCTTGTGCGGTGTCGACGGTCCGGACCTCGACGCGGTTCCGGAGTTCATGGGGGAGCCGGCTCACCAGCTCCCGGTAGTGGCAGACGGCTGCCTTGTACGGGGCACAGATAATAATCTGGCCCCCGCGGGCGGGGTTGCTCACGGACCGGAAGTTCCGGTCCGCGAGCAGCTCCCCAACCCGCGCCATGGCGAAGGCCTCGTGCCTTCTATTGAAGAAGGACTTGGCCTCCACCTCCTCCTGGCCGTTTTGCAGGTAAAAAATTACCCGCGGCTCGCGGCACTTCTTCCCTCCCATGTGCGTCTCCAGGTACCGGCGCAGATGCTGCAGCGACGGCGGGGAACGCTTCTCTTCGGGAATTCCCGAAATCATCTCTCCTCCATAGAAGAGCACGGAAGGAAGGCGCTGGAGATTACCGTACGCTCGGTGGTTGATGAACAAGTTGTTCACCTTTCCTCCTGCAATGTCCACGCGCTCCATAGTAGACACCGTCAGCTGCTTGGCCATCGGGTTGACCACGAATCCCTCTTCGCATCCGCCGCGTGCTCCGGAGTCCTCGACGAAAGGACGGGTTTGGCGGAAATCACCGCTGAAGATCCACGCCTTCGGCGAGAAGAAAGCGACGGGGATCAGAGACGTCAGTTCTCTGGCATGAGGTGCTTCGTCAACGAACACAATGTCCGGCTTGAATGTCTTGGCGAAGGCTCCGGTGGCGGCGACGGGAGTAGTGGCGACAAAATCGATCTCGCGGAGGCTATCTCGATAGACTAGGCTGACTTTGTGGCGAAGAGCGGCCATGTCTCTATTGGTCTGAACACCAGCTTCAAGGATTCCGTTGAGAATCTTGGAGAGATCACGGTACCGAGTCGTCTTGTGCGCCTCAAAATGCTTCCACGCGGCCTGATCAAGGCTCAGTGCCAGCGAGCAGCCATCATCGTCTCTCTTGATATCTGAACCACCGTTGATCTGCGCCATGTCGAGGAACTGGCTGGAAAAGTCGGGCTCGGCCTGGTTTCCGCTCTGGGAGTCTGACTTTGCCTGGCGGCGATTGAGCTTCTCCGAATTCTTCACCTCCGCCGGCCATCCACGCATGCGAATCACCTTCTTGTCCACGCCAATATCCTGAAGGAGGCTGATCATTCTGTTGGCCACGTCATCCACGGGCTTGTTGACATCAATCAGATAAAGAATCTTGGCTCCTCCACGAGGCCGGATGGTGTTGGTGTCAGGATTAACCGAGCACATGGCAGCCGCGGCAGTCATGATGTTCCAATGGGTTTTTCCGGCTCCAGGGCAACCAGACACAATGTGCAGCCCGGCAGGGATGCGAGCAAGCTCCGTATACGCCGTCAGGTGGTGGTCGTTGAAAGTCGAAAACTTCTCACGCAAACCCTTGGGCAGTTGGAGGTTCTCCACGGGGTTTTCCATCTGCGGGAAAGCCTTGAACAGGTTGACATTGGTGGTAGGTTTCTTGGCCGGGTTCAGAATGTACTGGAACACATCTCGCTGAAGCCGAGTCGGGCCATCCTGTTGCTTCTTGTTGCCATCTTTGTCCTCCTTGCCGCCGGTGAAAACGTCAAGCGCCGCCATCTCGGCATCGTAGGTCACCGAATTAAATTCCAGGTGAAGGGTCGCGGGGATCCAGTTCATTTCGTTCAGGGTGTCCATCTTAATGGTAGAAAGCGACTTTGCAAGAGCAACCGACTCGAAAATATCAATGTCCTTGGCATCGCCATCCTCATCCTTGAATTGAGGGGACATAATCTTGAACGCAGTCATGGCCGCATAACCACAGTTGAAAAAGGGGTTATCGATTCGCTTGACGGGAATGACTCCAAGGTCGGTTTCGACGCCATCGACGAGGAATTTCCGGGCAAAAGCAATGCCGCAGCGTTCGCCAACTCGAGGGAAGCGCTTATTGGATGTGTCGTTGATCTGCAGCATCAGAAGCCACTGTTGACGATATCCTCCAAGGCTGGTTGCCATCCGGTAGGGAGAAGCAATCCAGGCAGAATGCTCCCGCTTGAGACCGTTGAACTTTTGGATATGGATTTCCTCGTTCTGCATCTCAATGCTTGCGCCGACACCATGGCAGTCCGCAAAGGCATTGGGACTGGCGAAAATGGTCCGAACAAAAGCTGTCATACCGTTGTTCATAGCTGACTTCAGAGCATACGATCCGTTTGCGTAGCCACTTCCATTAGAAGGGGTGTGCGAACTCTGTTCAGGGGTCTTCTTGGGCTTATTGTCGGAAATCGGAAGCTTGTTTATGCCGGCGAGTTTCCAGGCAGTGCGAAGGTCCGACAGCTCGGCATCGCTCATAACCTGATCTCCAATGTGTCGAGGAATCTGCGGCTTCTGTCAAATGAAAAATCACGGTTGTCAGTGATATGTGAAATGAATATTCAAACAGAATATTGAAAAAAAAAAAAAGACTGGAACGTCCTGCATGCACAGGTATTTCAACCTCGAGAGAAAGTGCTTACCTTGGCAGTATTTTCAGTGGCGGACGGTGTAGCATTGATTGACTCCGGAATCTCCTGAATCCAGTCAATGTAGCTCTGTATGACAGAAACTGGAATGTTATCAGACATGATGATTGAAGATGGAAAATCTATCTGAAACCACAAGGAGACGGAAGTGTTAGCTGAGGTCGATCAAAGCTCCTGCTAAGGAGAGGAGATCTTACCAAGTTTGATTGAATCAAGGGGTGACGTTTGTCAAGTGAAAACAAGAACAAACAGGGCAAAGAACGCCGGTGTATGAAAGAAACTTTGAAGTAACTGGTTACTCTATGAAGCAATCATACATCATTAGTATATCCTGACTTCGTATTAGAGTAATAGATTGGATTCACACAAAGGGGGGTCCACTTACCTAGTAACCTTTTATCTTAATTGTATTTAGAGGATCTCTTGAAATCAGAATTGTTCAAGACTTGAACAAGTGATAGTACAATGTGTAAGGACAGAGTAGTATTACTTGACCAGGCAAGAATAATCGTGAAGAAAGAGAGACGGAGGAGGAAGTAAAGGTTGTAATGAAAGGAAGATAAACGATAACTTCTTACCAAACGAAAACTTCTTACAGATGAGGAACAAAAAGAATGATCAAGGAAGTGTAAGACAGTTGTTGTGAGGATGTAAGGAGGAAAAAGAAGTTTAAGACGAGAAGTGAAGAAGAAAAATGAAAGAAGAAAAGGAGGGAGGATAAAAGAACGAAGCAACCTTTGAAAATACTTGAACACAATAAAGCCTAGAAGCAATTAAGTGTTTAAAGAAAAAAACAAAGGGCTAATGGAAAGAAGGTAAAAGGGGGTAAACAAGAGTGGTGTGACAATAGAGGCAGGTGGATGTATGAATAATAGTGAAGGAGGAAAAGGAAGAGATGTAGGAGGAAGAAACGAAAGAGAAAGAAAGATTCCAGAGGGAGAAATATAGGCCAGAAAAAATGGGTCGTATGAATTATGATTTGGTGCTCCTTCCACATGAAGCAATTACCCCACGCAAAAATGTACTATCGCCAGTTTTTGGTGGTGGTTTGTATTTATTTTTCGTGGGGAAAGGAAAGTTTACACCACGTTCTACCAGCTCTTGCCCTAATTCTGCATGTACCTGATACTTGGGCATGCTCAATAGTCACAGGCACACGAGAAGGAACAATTTATGAATATAGGTACTTGATACATAGGAAATACTTGTATCAATATAGCAGTGTTGTGCCTATGCCCTATCATTTTTGTGAATATAGACTACCGTGCGTGTGATTAGGGCACATCTGCAATGCCCTAGGAAGACAGTCAAGTAGTCCAAAATACTGTGCTTCTCTTCAGCCAACCTCTTATGCTTTTGTTGATGGTATCAGTATATATTCAGTGAATGTCATGTCACGACGCGTATAGGAGAGTTGCCAGTCACTCCAGCCGGGAGAAGATCACAGCCATGAGTGTGGAACTGAGTGTACACTCTAGCCCTTACGAATTTATGAGCTTGAATATGAGCTAACATAGTACCAGCAGCAGCTACCTGATCGAACCCAAACTCCTCTTTCTCGCCAGCCGGTGAGCTGCCCTTGAAGCGAGACTCGACAGACGAAACAGCCACGACGATATAGCATTGTGTACGGCACGGTACATAGATATAGAGAGAGAGGGGGATAGAGGCAAGATCATAGAGCAAAAGCTCTCAGTCAACCCACTTAGTACTGGGGGGTTGAGAATTGAGCTCATGTTGCTCATAAAACTAGCTGTGGTGCCACAAGCCAATATCTTGAAGGGGAGAGCCGAAGCATGCCACAATTCTGATTCTGCGAACCTTTTGTAATGTTCTGTTAAACTAGAGCCATGTCTCTACCGATTATGCTAGAAATGCAATGGTCTTTCATGTCACTGGTGGTGATTCATTGAAGTGACCATGTCGATATACCCAGAGCTAGCTCCGGTCTTGTCCCCAGATTCAAGAACATCAAGCTGAAAGCATGGCTCTTATCACTCTTCCTTCTCATCCGTATCTACAAGACCCACCAACCTCGTCCACGTAGAATTTCAACTTCAGACCAGATAGATGTTGAGATGCGTCACGAAAACGCAGAATCGCAGACGCCAATATTGGTGAAGATTGGGTGTCCATGGAGTATTTTAATGCAGTGGAAGGGTTTCTAGCCTGTTCATACAGATAAGTCATATCAAATCAGAACAGAAATAACAATATGCATCTTGAATCACCAAATTCCAGTGAATCATAATGTCCCATCCTGCCTGATGTGGTTGAAAGCTCCATTCCGAACCCCCGGCAAAACCGAAGTGAGGTCGGCTTAAGCCGGCATCAGACACCAAGGTGGATACTCCGGCTGCCTGCTTCTAATGACCGCATAACCCTAACCCTCCCTATATGGGGTACTCCGGGCAGTCAGGAGACTCCAGCCAATCATAGGCCCCACCAAGCCGTTAGGGCAAAAGTAATTGAGCACATCTATTTTTGCCTGATTGGCCGGCCCTTTGATTATTCACCTTTAAGGCCCCCACATCAATTTTTGTGAGTGAAAATTAGTCATAGGCCGTCACAATTTTTGTCTTTTTGTCTTTGTTGCCTTTCACTGCCACTGCCCCATAAATCCGAGATTTTTAGGTGGGTTTCGCGCCTGAAAGCAATGGTACTGCAGCCTATAAAAAGCCGGAACCTGGCCGCAAAGAGGCCTAAGCTTTGATGCTGTAGAAGAGAACAAAGCCCAAACACGCTATATAGGAACGAGCAGTATCTTTTTTTCTGTTTCGTCCTGATCTTAATCAACATCATCTTCTCTTCTTGATTCTTCCTCGCTAAGGTGTCTGAAGGGACAAGAATTCAAGAGAAAAATCCATATTTTCACCGTTTCCCAGTTTTTATCTTCAGAAACTTCCAAGATGCCTAAGAACAAGGGCAAGGTTCGTGACTTTCTTCGTCTTCTCTACCACCATGATGCATTCTCTATCTGCTGATGATCGATCAACCCCTCGATTATCAGCCCCTCCCCCTCCATGCCCCTCCATAATGCAGCCGAATCACAACATGGCAATCCCCGTGATAGAGGGAGCAACACATAAAAATAAAATACAAGAGTCACGATGGTGATTGAGGCAAAAGTATCTGACATTCGCATCTTCTCTCCATGTATAGGGCGGCAAGAACCGCAGAAGAGGCAAGAACGAGACCGACAAGGCCAAGCGCGAACTCGTCTTCAAGGAGGAGGGCCAGGAGTATGCCCAAGTTGTATGTACAAACCAGCCACGGCGAGATTGGAGGCGCAAGCCGGAGAGGACGGGCTGAGACGCCGAGGACAAACGGGGAGACCGGAGACCGGCGCAGTATCGCCGGGCGCTTCTCGTCTGCTCTCTTCTCCCAGTCCTCTCTCGCCGTCTCTGTAGATATCGCGAACCGACTCGCTAACAATTTCAATAATTCTCCGAACCTACAGATCAAGATGCTCGGAAACGTATGAACCACCGTCCACACTCACGTATAGCCGCAAACACATCGGGATCTAACAAAATCTTTCCACAGGGTCGTCTTGAGGCGCAATGTTTCGATGGACAAGTAAGATTACACATATACCCTTCCCCGCGTCTTTTCTTTCTGGCGAATGCACCTCTCGGGTATACGCATACTAACTCCTCTACAGAAGCGTCTAGCCAACATCCGCGGCACCATGCGGAAGAAGGTCTGGATCAACCGTACGTATCAGCTGCCTTCCACACTAGACAATCTCTCTCTTTTCTAGCAAGATCTAACTTTCCTTTGTTGTTTTAGAGGGTGATATTATCCTGCTGTCCCTGCGCGACTACCAAGATAGCAAGGGCGACGTTATTCTCAAGTATGTTCATTCGCCCTATGAATGATTGTGTCTAGTTGTTGTGTGATGAATCACGCTCTGCCGCCTCACCTCACCAGTGCTGACATTTATTTGTTTTTTTCTCCCCGCTTTCAGGTACACAGCCGACGAAGCCCGTTCGCTGAAACAGTACGGCGAGCTGCCCGAATCGGTAAGTTTTCAGTGTGCACGGAGCAGATGCAACCCCAAACAGTCCCAGCCGACAGGACAAAAAACGTACAACCGGAAGCACAGACACATCTAACACCCAATCTCTTTGTTTGCCCATCACAGGCCAAGATCAACGAGACCGACACCTACGGCGCCGACGGAAACGAGGAGTGCAACTTCGAGTTCGCCGATGCCGCCTCGGACTCGGAGGAAGAGGAGGTCCCGGCCGGCCAGGCCAACAAGGACCTGGTGATCGACGACATTTAAACGGCACTCTGGTCTCTTTTTGTCGCCGTTCTTGGAGATCTGCAGGGCCGGCCCATTGAAGGCGTTTGTTCTCTTGACCTCCCCCGAGCTGCACAGCAAAGGGGAAACACCCAAACGATACCTACCGGCTCCTTGGATCCAAGACCAAAAAGGCCTAGTGAAGATCGGAGAGGAACGGGCGAAATGTGACCGTCGCTCCCAATCTATCTTTTCTCAAAATCCCTAACCCGCACCCCCGTGAAACTCTCCACCGGCCATATTCGTTTTGGCTGGCGGTTTCCGGGGCCTCCCAACTGTCTTCTCTCTTCAACCCAGTTCTTACTGTTCCTCTCTCTGCTTGTGTGTTTCGCGGGAACACGGTGTTTTCCTCCGCCTCGGTCCAAGCCAACAACTCCCGCCGAGGGCGTCCCGAAGAAACACCCCCCCCCCTTTTCTCGAAAACGACCGGCAGAGAAGGACAACCTGGGTTCCGCGACAGTTTCCTTTCCCCTCCACACCCAAACACCTGCGTTCTTTTGCACCCCTCTTCCGTCCAACCGGCACCCTTTCCCTTCCCGCATACTCACTCCACACGGCTTCATAGGTTGCGTGAGTGAGAATGAGTTTGGGGCTTCTGGTGGGCTACTGGACCCGTGGCGGCGCCCCCCCCCTTTTTTGTGATCGTCGTTCTTTTTGTCCCTATTTTGCTTTTTTTTTTCCTGTCCTTTTTGCTATCAGCTTCTCGTCGCACAGCGGCACCGGGGTGGGAGAGACGTCCCGTTCGCCGCCTGTCGATTTGAAATAAGAGTTCATCCATCCCATCTGCTTGTGCCATTTTGTGCCGTGTGACTCTGTAGACCGTGATATGTGCATGCCGTGAGAATCCACAGAATCCGCACCTCGGAGGGAGTGCTGCTGCATCCATTCACAGAGCAAAGGACGCCAGAAAATTTGACCGTACAACCCATGAGCATTGAGAAAATCTATATAACTACGAATGAAAAGAAGAAAAAATATGCGAGATAAACGCACTGTTGAACCGCCCAGCAGAACCCAAGAAAAGACAGACGAGGAGACCAAGATCACGTGGAACGACAGCGAAAGAAAAAGCAGAACAGGAACTGTGACGAAACGAAACCAAAGCACCGAAGAAGACGGAGAAGAGACTGAAAAGAAGGCCGTGATGTGCTAGATTGGGATCGGCCCATAGCCTACAGAGGGAAAGAAAGAAGAACCGGGAGAGAGTAAGAAAAAAAAGAGCGACAAAATAGCTTTTGAAGAACTACTGTACACTGTGCATCGCAAGCATTGCATGCAAGAATAACTCGTTTGCGCGCGCGGGATTTACCAATCATCTTTATCGTCCTCGTCGTCTATAGCACAGCAGAATCCAAGAAGTTAGTAACCGCACACCCACGAAACCGGGACAAAAGAAATAAAACTTACCACTCCTGCTGACTTTGCTCTTCCGCGTCGCCAGCGCCGCCGCCAACGCGTCTGCCATCGTCGCCTGCCCACCAGCAGCAGCGCCGACACCCGATGGCGGCAGCCCACTGCCATGCGGACCCGTATCGCCGCCGCTAGATCCAACCTGCGCCTCGCTGCGGTCGCGGATCTGCCTGCGGTCCACCTTCTTGAGCGCGCGGATGCCGCCGGCCTTCTGGATGCCGTCCAGCATGGCCGAGCGGCCCTCGCCGCCTGCAGCGCCGGCGGGTAAACCTGCGGGCACACCCGACGAATAGCCTGAGTCGCGGTTGGGCATGGGCGGCGGGGGAGGCGGAGGGGGAGGGGGCGGAGGAGGTCCGCCAAAACTGGGGGGAGGGCCGGGTGGCGGCGGCGGTGGGGGTGCTCCGGCCACGTGGCCAGGCATAGGCGGAGGAGGAGGCGGCGGCGGCGGTGCCGGCGATCCGTGTGAAGAGAGAGGCGGAGGAAGAGGCGGCGCCGCAGAGGTCGGCATATGCGGGATCGGAGGCGGTGGCGCGTACGGTACCGATACAGGCTGGCTGGGAGGAGGAGGAACCGGGCGCGGCGGAGGCGGTGGTGCCGCGGCAGCCGCGGCTTTTACCGGTAGCGGTGGCAGCGCCGGAACTGCCCGTGGCGGGGGTGCCGGCGGTTGCTGAGGAACACGGCTGGGCGGCGGCGGGGGCGGACCGGACGACTCGGGTACCTTCGGGGGTCGCGGAGGCGGCGGGGGCCCCGGGTTGGCCAGCGGGGCAGAGTGGGTATTGCGCGGCGGCGGGGCCACAGTCTCACGGGCGAACTTTCCGGCGTCGGCGTATCGCGGAGGGGCGTTAAATCTCGGGCGGGACGGGGACGGCTCGGAGGGTGGCGGCGGGGCTGGAGGCGCGGGAGTCGCTTCAGCCTTGCCCGGTCGGCGGGACGGCGGGGGAGCAGGCGGAAGACCGCGGACAGGACCGACGGCAGGGGCCGACGCTGGAGGGGGTGGCGGGGGAGGGATGCGCGCGGTCGAGGACGAGTGTTCGCGAGGGGCGGGCGGCGGAGGCGGCGGGGCGCGCCCGGACGAGGAGTGGGAAAGCTGAACGGATTCTTGCGATGATGTCGGGGCCACGTGGTGGTGCGAGGAGGGCTTTGCTTGGTTCTCCTTCAGGTACTCGATGATGAACTCCTGGTTATCCTTGATAAACTCATCCGACAGGCCCTGCTTGCGCAGGCTGTCGCCGAACGACTCGCGCCAGTGGGGGTCATATGACTCCAGCAACGAGAATTGCGACGTGGTGGGACTGAAGCCGTTGAGACCACCGGACGACTGGCGGATGTGGGTGTTGCTGATTTGCGGCGACAGCGTGCCCTTCGGCGAATCGGGCGGGGTCGACGCCGACGACGAGTGGCGGCCGCCAAAGATACCGCCGAGCAGGCCGCCATGCTTGTGCTTTTCGTGGTGGTGGGCGCTGGTGCCGCCGAAGGGGGTCTTTTTGGTTTCTCGGCTGGCATTGCTTTCACGATCGTTCATCTTCTTCAGGAAGATCTTGGCTTCTTTCTCGTCGGCGAACGAAAGACCCGCCATGCACTCCTCCATCTCAAAGGTGTGGAAGAAGGTCCGGTCTTGGTTGTAGGTCCAGGTTTCGAAAATCTCTTGGTCCCAGATAACACCGCGATTGGAAGGCTAAAATAAGTGAGACAAGGAAGAAAAAGGGGAGAGCGAGACAAGCCACGTTAGCCAACAGCAGGACATACGAAACGAGACAAAATGGGGGGGGATGGAAGCTGCTAAATGCGTGGGAAAATAAACTCTAGGGGCACATGACAATACTTGAAGAACATGCTGAAGGGCGGGAGGTGGAGGAGAGGAAGCTTACCGAGATATCAACCATCTTCAACCAGAACGTATGGCCAACGGTATCATTGCAGAGCACCACAGCTCCCTGGATGCCAGTGTACGTCCATTGCGTACGACTGGGGAAGGCGACATAGAGCCGGGCAACAGCCACAGCCTGGATCCTGTTTGACTGCTTGGGGACGACACGGCGAACGGTTTCTTGGTCCGCCGCAGTGAGGATGGAATATGGTGCCATGGTGGCAGGGAACTCGGAGAGCGGGGGAACCACGGACGGGAGATCGGCAGCGCTATTTCGAGGAGCCGGCGCCGAGTGGGAAGACTAGAGCAGAGGTACCGAAGGAATAGGAGACGGCGGTCGTGGATATATTCGAAATCGGGATCGAGAGTTCCGAGACAAGCCGATATCGCGGTGGCGCAGGCGAAGCTGAGAGCCGGCTTTAACACTGGGCGGGAGAGGGTGTGGTATACGAGAGGAGGAACGAGCACGCCGGGGAGAAAGAGAGAGAGTGTGTGTACGTGAGTGACGGGGTCAGGGACGAAGATGGCGATGCAATGGAAAGCAGAGAGAGTCCGGACGGGATCGTGCAGCGGGATGTATTGACAGCGGAGAGAACGAGGCAGAGGACAAAGAAAAAGGAGGCCACCCGCGCGAAATCAAGCGAGCGAGGCAGCAGAATTGGCTTTGGGGTAGGACTTTTCTCCTGCACCCGATCAGCGACGATAAGAAAGACGTTCACTTATCACTGTCGAAAAATGCAAAAGACTAGATAGACGAGGCACGAAAGATTCAACTCGGCACGCAAAACAAAAGAAGGGTGCGAGTTCCTGACCGAGAGAAAGGGAAAAATAGGACAGGAAGAAGGAAAAGGGAATAAACCTGGATGTTGAGTTTACCGCCGCCGAACCGAAAATAGACAAACAACGTCACCAGTTGATTTTTCTTGGAATGCGTGAAGGTGCATCGATACTTTTGGCGGTCTTGACTGTGTACTGTATTTTAACGAGAGGGGTCCGATCGTCAGCCACGATTTCATTTTTGGGCGTGGCTGGAGAGGGGCACATGTCCAGCCACAGTCCAGTATCAGCTATTGTCAAGCTCTTCAGGGCACTTCAGTCCCTATGCCCACTATCGACTTCGATCGACCGATCAAGCTACTGCCAAGTTCCATGGTTCACAGTTGTGGTATCACAAGCCACAGTTTCAATGCAGAAACGTTCGTTGCCTCCAGGTTACAGGATTTCCCTTTTTACGTATATTTGTTTGTGAGTTTGAGGTTTGAGGATGCGTGTCACTGCGGACAACCCGCTAAAGATACAAAAAAGGTGAGTGAGGGTGTCTGGGACATGTCCCAGCATATCGTTAGACAGTCTGCCCTCATCCTCCTCCAGAAAGGATGTCCCCCATACCCATATCAACAACAGAAAACCACGAGTCGTTTATTTCTTCTTGTTCAGCTCCTGGGCCCGCGCCAGCCGCTCTTCTTTGGTGCCCTCCTCAGGCACGTTGAACTCCTTAGGGACAGCCGGGCCCGGGTGTGCCTTAAACGGAGCCACCTTAGGGTCGGTCTGCTCCTGGACCGGCTGGATGGAGAACTCCTTCTCGGGCTGCAGTGAGAGAGTTGGTTTGTTAGCAAATGAAGAGGCCACACAGCTTGGGGGGGTGGTGTTCCGTCGTCTGGGCTAGAGCTTGCTTACCTGCGACTTGCCCTGCTGCTGCTGCTTGGTGTTCTTAGAGGCGTCCATTGTGGAGATCGAGAGAGATCGTGGGAGAGTGGGTAGTTGGAGGTGGGGTTGGGTGTTGGTTCTTAGGGTTAGGCGTTGTAAACGGTGATGTAGTAGAGATGTCAGGAAAATTGATGTGGACTTGTGTGTGGCAGGTCGGGTAGTGTGTAATTGCATGAATGGAAGAGAAGAGAAAATACAATCCAACGAGGGGGGTTTTCCCCTTATATATGAACACCTGTAGCGTCAGTTTCTCTCTCTTTCTATTTCCTAGCCCGTCCATCGCTGCTGACGACTTCTCGACGAAATGGGGTACAGGTATGCTGATTATCGGCAGTGACGACACTCACATAAAAAAAGTGCAAGTAAGGATCCTGTCTCACTGCGGACTAGGCCTCGTAAGCTCTTTTTCTCCGCGTCAACCACACCTCTTTTTTTTGTCCTTCGCCGCTTTGGGATGGGGTCAGTATTACGGTCCCGTTCCCGGAATTTTCTGTGGCCGGGGAAGACCTTTTAGTGGAGGGGTGCACGAACTATGCCGCTTACCGTCGCTCTATAGTTCTTGCTGGTCACCATTGCAGTGTTCCAGCTGCTTCTCCATGGCTGTGCTGTGCCGCTGTTTGGAGTCATCGACACTGCAGATGTCAACGCAATCCAGTTGAATTTTCCCCTGGAACAGTCAGTTCTTTGCATGGAAAAACGGAGGCCTCTCTATGGTCCATCTGCCAACTCCATTGGAGCTTGTGCATGGACCCTAATTCGCATGAACAGCTTTAAACAAGCAGCAGGCGGCCCCTAAGAGAGCGCCTTCTAGGACTTGGCCTTAAACCTGGTGCCAGATGCCAGATGCCCGGCAGGGACAGATTAGATCTGACAAACCCTACGTGAAGACATACAACCCTAATTCCATTACTACTTCACCATCGCCCATCTCAAAGCTGGATGGTATTAGATTATATGAGAATTAGATAATTAACAAAGCTAATTTGCTCCTTGTGCAAACCATTCACCTGACTCGTCTTTGACTGGGCCGTCACAAAGCCATGACATGCATACCACGAGAAAACACTTCTCATGACTGTGATAGTGAGAGAACAAGTCAACTAGGCCACTCCCCGTATAGGTGAATCCTCTCTATCATGGGACTGAAGTCTGCAACCTCAGCTAGACTTGCACCTTCTATGTGGACAACTTCTCTCATCGATTTGCTGTAGACATCACCTCTCCCCCGTGTCTCTCTCTCAGCCCCCTTCTCTGCCCGCCCTAGCCCTGCCATCTCAAGACTGATCACCCACACCCCAAGCGAAACAACATTCCCCCCTTCCCAACATCAAAATGTCATACTACTCAACCACCAGCTCACACACCCTCTCCCCCGACCTGATCCTCATCGAGGACGACCGCCGCACCCCCGACAACGAGCCTAACCCGCTCGAGCTGCTCGACGGCTTCTACCACTTCCAGCACCACCCGGAGCTCATCCCGGTGGACACCGCCGACGACTACGACGAGGTCGACAACGACCTGGCCTTCCTGCCGCCAAGTGACCCCAACTTCATCATCGTCGACGATGACTGGGGCCTGGCTGAGGAGCTTGAGCTTGAGCGCCGCGAGATCATCGATCTGACGGGGCATCCTGATGAGGTGCTCGAGCTTGAGGACAATGAGGCAGAGGATGTGGTAGAACAGGGGTATGCGTATGTGGATGCCCGGCAGGACGTGTATGTGTACTCTCCACAGGACGTGTACCATAGTGGTGGAGAACCGGCTGTATCGGGCGGCCACAGACACTCTGGGTATCCGGGCCAACAGCCCGTTTATCAGTCTCCGGGACTGTATCAGTACCAGTATGGAAGCCACCAGGCCAGCCAACCACGGCCACAGTCACACCCACAGATCTCTTATCAGCATCACCAACACCACCCAATCCAACAGACACAGCTTGTGCAGTCGCCCCGGAACATCGTCTTCAACCTACCAATTCGCGGAAGAATATCCGTCCCGGCCTGGGCAACAGCACCCTTCACCTCCCAACCCCAGCGCCAGCCAGCACCTCCGCCAACCCCGCGACCACTCCCTCCGCCGCCCCAGATTCCGGCATTCCTCCCGGGTCGCAACGCGCCCCTGAACGGCATCACCGAGTACGAGCTGCCCGAACTCCATATCGGCGGCCACCACCTAGCCCCCGACACCGTGGTCAAGATCTCCGGGTTCTTCCCGATCAAGTACCTACGTATTGCGCTGATATTCGTGCGTGGAAACCGCACATTCCTGCGAGGCGTGGGGTACACCCCCGTGCAGGAGATGCACGGCCTGCTGCACTGGACCGATGAGATCCGCCACGAGGTGTGCGCCGTCTTCCACGTTGACCAGGACGACCCGCGGCCACACGACGTGCAGGCGGCGCTCGAAGTCCCAACAGACTGCGTGGTAGCCATACGGCAGCTACATACCTCAAACGCCTTGCACCCCGTGCATGCTATCGCAGCCGACTGTGGCCATCTGGTGTGCCGCTGGAAGTTCTTCCAGTACTTCCCCTCCGCCAAGGTGCGCGAGCAGTACATGGAGCAGAAGTCGCTGTACCGATGGCTGGAGGCTGCGTTGATTCGCAATAGCGCTGACGAGGCCGACCGTGGGTACCGAGTGCCCAGCGACGTCGTTGTGACGGACTGGGCACTGAAACCGCGGGTTCTGGGCGGCGCTCATAATCCCCCATCAGCTCCCTTACAAGATCATCCGATACGATCACCACGCAGAAACCATTCAAATACCTCAATGCATTATCATATTCCATCTGGAAGCTCCTCAGGTGCCAGAGCCAAGGAAACGTCAAGGACAACGAAGGGTCGACGGGTTCCGGGTCAGAAGTACACATACTTCGATGCATTCTGCGGGGCTGGCGGAGCGTCCCGGGGAGCAGTGAGAGCAGGTCTCTACCCGCGGTTTGCGGTAGACGCATGGGAGAAGGCGTGCGAGAGCTACAGCTCCAACTTCCCCGAGACCGAGCTGTATAGAATGAGGATGGACGAATGGGTGAGCCTCAACACGCAGGACTTCACCTGCGACGTGCTGCACCTGTCTCCACCGTGCCAGGTGTTTTCGCCCGCCCACACGGTATCCAACGAAACCAAGGACGAAGCCAACTTCGCAGCGCTGTTCGCGTGCGAGGCGGTGATCAAGAAAGTGCGCCCCCGCATCTTCACGCTCGAGCAGACCTTCGGCCTGCTGCACGACCACTGGCGGCTGGCCTTCAACCACCTGATTCTCAACTTTACTAGATGCGGATACGGCGTGAGGTGGAAATACACCTACCTGCCGAACTGGGGCTTGCCAGCGATCCGCAAGCGGCTGATCATCATCGGCGCGGCGCCGGGCGAGACGCTGCCGACGTTCCCGCCGCCGACACACGCCGATGGTGGCGCGGCCGGGCTGCGGCCGTACGTCACCGTGTTCCAGGCGCTCAGCAAAATCAACCCGCTGCGCGACGACCACATGCACAAGCCCGACCAGATGAAGCGCAAGATCTACCCGCCGTGGAACCCGCACGCCATCCTCAACCGCTGCGTCACCACCAGCGGCGGCCAAAACTACCACTTCAGCGGCGCGCGCAACTTCACCCACCGCGAGTACGCCATGCTGCAGGGCTTCCCCAACTACCACAACATCGTCGGGCCGTGCAGCATCAAGCAGATCGGCAATGCCTTCCCGCCGTGTGCCGCCGAGGTGCTGTTCCGCCACATTGAGAAGCACTTGCTGCGCACCGACGGGTTTGAGGTGGATGACACTGCGAATGGCGTGGTACGGCGAGACCTGGGGAGCACCGAAGTACTGGTGCTGGATGATGACGAGGATGGTGGTGGCGGCCGGTCCGGAGATTGCGAGATCATGGATCTGACCGATGACCCGCCGGGTGGGGCATTTGAGACGATTCAAGTTATCGACGATGACTCAGATTATGACGGATACGAAGTTATCCAAGGAAGAAGTTCAACGGTGTTCGGCGGGATGATTTTGTAAGGTGGACGGACTCTCTATTATGAGTTTTTATGTCTTTTGTCAGGGGGGGGGGCCAGCGACGATATTGTTTCAGTGTGTTCTTCGACTGGCAGTTGCCATTCTTTGTGTGTATCGCTTATTTCTGGTCGGGCTCAAAGAATGAATACACTTCGATTAGATAGGAAGTCGCAACTGACTGAGTTGAAGCCATTCTGCTCCTGCCGTTTCAACTTTAACAGAGTGCCGGCTGTTTTGTCCCCTAAATGTGGCGGCGCCTTTGTGTCACTCTCGCACGGAAACGCCTTCCGGAAGTCCTGAGACACTTTCGGCGTTTGCTGTGATCTCTGGTCGTTTGTGTCTGCTTATCTTCTTTACCTTCTTCTTCTTCCTCATTACCGTTCGTTTCGAAAGCTACGTACCCTCTTTCTTGCATTCTCTCCCAGATCCACGCCATCCGAGAATAGGAAGCAAAGCCGACGAAAGACACAGTAACGCTCATACTGTATATCAGCGGGATGCATAGAGGGGGACGCAAATGAATATCACACCCGGAATATAGGGCAGAAAGTCAGGCTCTGTCCACTCAAGATGGCGATAACCAGATGCCCAGACTGGGTGGATATCTTGGCCAGAGCCTGGGTCTCCAATTATGGTGTTCGTTGTTTCTTTTCTTCCAGAAGCCGACGACGCAGAGCCAGTCAGACAGTCAAATGCGTGCAACGGTTCATATGCGTTCTCCATAAGGAGTGTCCGGCCACAGTGTTGCCCTCCCCTCTCCCGGTCTTTCGCCAAAAGACTGCAGATACAAGCAGAGTCACGCATTCTCCGGTTGGACAGCGAAGGAGGCAGAAAAGAGAGGTCTGACAGAGAGATGGAAGGAAGAAAAAAGGAAGACGCGAAGAGAAGAAAAGACTGGGACCTCCGCAAGAAGTAGGCGAGACAGGAATCTCTTTCCAGCAAATCCCCACTGGGCGCCGGTGCATGGGCATGGGTTGACAACGCACACTGCCAGCCAAACTCATTCGGGCTTCGCCTACCAAAGGCTAAAGCATGCACTCACTGCTCTGGACGTGACTCTGGCTGGCAGATCTCTCAGTCGGTGTGTGTGCTTGTGGCTGCAGATTTGCCCATGCTTACTTCCCCGAAATCGAGCCGGACGATATCTTGGCCGATTTGGTCGATATAAGCAAATCCAGCAAATCCAGCACATCCATCACATACACCCACCCACCCACCCACTCGATAACCGCCGTCCGTTCAGCAACTGGTGATTGTGATATCGGCACACTCTGCTCTCAGTGGGTGAAATGGGCGGTGGCAACAGTGGAGATCAGCAGTGAACGGCGTCATCATCTGTTCAGGGTTCTCAGTGGTTTTGCAGGGCCCAGCAATCCAGCCTCACCACAAGCCAGCCCCACGAATAGATTGCATCGTTGTACTGAATCTTATCAGCTGATGGAGACTTTCCGTGGACTTGTTATCCACTGTTGCGTAGCCCCCGAAAATAAAATAAAAAAGAAAAGCGGCAAAAGGAAGAAGCGGATGAAGAAGGTTATCAACTGGAGCAGGAAGAAAGAGGAGTCTTGTCGTCTCTTAGGTTGATAGCCGATAGCGAGGTCGTTCCCAAGACGAGACCAGCCTGGTATGAACCCTGCAGGACAGTACGATACTGACCTGGACGTATAAAGTTGGAACACATAGGAGAGCCTTCATCCGGTCCGATAAAGGAAACTGAAGTGAACTGCACCATACCAGCATGTGCTGTTCAGTGTGTTCACGAAGGATCCAGTGGAGAACCACGCAGCAAAAGAGGAATTGGCTAGATTTACATGCATGCACAGAAAAAAAAAGAGGGACGGACGGACAGCGAAGATCCACAGAAGAACAGGCAAACCACGAGCGCAAAACGCGGGGCTCCGAAGACACATACGATGGCCCCCCCATTTCACCATAGACCACGCAACCACCACGACGCAAAACACGCACACGATCACCATGTGGCAATTGAAGATACGGTATTTGCTTCAAGATGCATCTATCAGGATGCATACGACTATGTGTATGTACTGTACCCAACGGGTACCACTGTGATTAGCTGGAAGTGCACCGACTTATGCAGGCGGCCAGATAACCGCACAAGTCTCTTCCCTCGCGCATCACGGGATGGGAGAGTCCAAGAGGGTTGCGCCTTCGATTGAGGCCTATGTTACTTCACTTTATGGATTCCTTCAGGTCAGGCTGCGATACATGCAAACCCTCGTTTGGCCAATATGGCTCTTGCCCTCTTTCTGCCTTTTTTTTTTCTCTTTTTTCTCGCACTAAGGCCCTATCGAGGCAGCCCACTTGGCTTCCTCCCACGGAACGAGAAAGCTTGGGTCACAACAACGAACGAGAAAACTCTCTCTCACGGCCGGGCATGACTTCCGATATTGCTCTAGCGTGCAAATCACCACAAACCCGCACAGTCGGCACACCACACGAGGTTTCAGGGGAGAAAGACGTGCGTTTGCTCGCTGGCTCGTTCCTTCTCGATGGTTTGCTTTGCCTGTCTCGTTGCATTTACCGACAGTAGGAGGGAGGAGTCCACGTTATGTGTTTCTGTCCCAGTCGCTGTAGAAAGGCCGTATTGGGCATCCAGCCAGGCAGGTGCGCCTTGTTGCATATTTTCTCAGACCTGCATATCAGCAGTAGTAGAACACCCATAAAATAAGACAGCAACCACGACGGGCACTAAAGCAGAATTAGAGATAGTCTACCCACATGACAGAATCAGGAAAGACCACCCTGAGCAACAAAGACCGCATGGCGTTGCCACGCGCTCTCTGCCAGGGCCGGCGGTGGTTCCTGCCTCATCAGCCGCTTCACACAAACACACACACACTTTCTCTTGGTGTTAGAGTGTAGGTTCCTGCGCAGCAAGAGAACAGCAGCGCTTCCATGTTCAGATCTTGTTTACATGCTCCTCTTGGGTCCTGGCTTGCTTCCCGCCTGTTTCCAGCTTTGCCTGCTCGGGGGGTTTTTGGTACCGCTCGTCGTTCGCCCGCGAGTAATATCTCATCGCGGAAGCAGAGGAGGGGGGGTCGCTCCTTCCCGTGCAAGTTCGCTCCGTGGCCCGCGCTTTCCTCGTTTCCATCCAGGAACTCCCACTACTTGGAATCCCAAACTTACCACTTAACAGTCGCTCGCTCGCTCTTTCCCAGATGCTGGCTCGGGAGCAAACCCCATATCAGCCCTTGGATCATTCCAACGTAGCAGCTCCTTCCCCCTCCTCTCCTCTCAACCTCCCTCCTTCCCTCCTTGCGTCTCTCCTGCCGCCAGTTTGTCGGCGATGCCTTCCTGTGGTTGAAAACTCACGAACCACGCGGCCTATCCCCGATCTTCCCTGGGCATTTGCCTGTCCATCGCTCCTTCTGTCTCTCGTTTTGTCCGGTCATGCGGCCATATGAGGGTGTCATTCTGAGCTTCCGCCTGTTCTCTCTGTATTAATCATCATCCCTCTTCAAGAGAAAGAGACGGCCTCCGTTTCTCTCTTCTTCTCATCTCTCGATTTCAACTTCTTCCTTTTCCTTTTCTTCCTGTTCTTCCTTTCTCCTCCTCACTCTTACATGCTTCCCAAAGCACGGATTCTTAGCCCTACCCTTCCTCCCTCTCTCGTCATTCCTTCTCCATTACCAAACTCTTAGAAATACACTTCCCGGCCCTAACCCCGTTTATTCAATATCTTGTTTCTTCCTCCCAGACACACTAACAAACGGAACGCATCACAACCTCAACTCTGCTCTTGTGCCCGGTGCTTTTTAGGCTCTGTGCGTTACACACTTATGCTCTGTGCTCTGTGCTCATTCCCACTCTACCTCAGACTCTCTTAAACCCTATATTCTGTGACTTTTATACAGTCCGTCACTCTCCCTTCTCCATTGCGACCTCGGCCTCCTTGCACCCTGGACTTTCTTTTTGCTGTCGATCATTCGTTCGTTTGATCGTTTTCTCCGTCAGGCCCTGCTAATCTGGGAACATTTCCTGTGGTTCTTGAATTCCTTCTTCCTCTCTCCTTCGATTTCTCAACCTTCTTTTCCTTCCTTCGCTGTTTTCGCTCCTGGTCCTGGTTTTGTCCCGGGTGCGGCTATTCTCCTCCTGCTGCCTCGCCAGCTATTTTGCGTGCAATCCCCAAACCAGCCGGCCTGTGGCCAACGTTGAGAATCCCTTTGATCTACCTTCTCCGACTTCTCTTTTTGATTCTTCCAAAACTTCCGAGTTTTTGAACTTTGTTCTTACTCTTCTCTTCTTGTTGTTCTTTTCTTCTTCCTTTTTTCATCCTATTTTTCCTATTTTTTCTTCTTCTTCCTGTCCATTCTGGCGCTCTCCACCCATATATCATCATCACCGCCGCCGTCTCTCCACCATCACTATCTTAGCTCTTCTGTCCTCGCTACCGCTAGAATCTCTCCACTTTGGTGTCCTAGTCCCCTCCGTCACTTGTCTCGTTTCCGTCTGGATCTGAGCTTCCCAAGCTGTGATAAATATAGACTACGCCTTCGATTTCCTCTTCTTTTTTTCCTTCAGCTTTTGGTCTCACTTCCAAAATTCCGCTTTTTTTTTTCTGATTTCTCTTCCCAAGGGTGTCTTTCATGATTTGTTGTCCTCTGTCTCATACGAGCCAATGCTCATAGGCTTTATTCGAAAAACCACTGCCCCTCGACCCATGATGTGTCCATATTCATTCCAATAACTCGGAATGTCTTTCGTCGCCCTTCCTTTGCTGCTTCCTTTCCCGCGCCAGGAGCCACTGATTACTGCCATTTTATCTCCTGGCGCTGGCCTCAAACCCGTGCGGCGTCGCTCCTCAACACCGGAACTTGACGATGTCACCTACTGCTTGGTTGTTCTGCGCCTCCCCACCGTTAACGACGATGCTGAGTGCGCAGTTGACCGGGCCATCCTCGCAAAGGCCGAATCTCTGGGGATCTCTCCGCCACCACTCTCCCCCATAGCCGTTTCTTCGATCTTCTTTTCCAGTACCGACGACCTGAAGGACCTCCCCTCCCCTCTTCACCCACCCACGGACCACGATGCTTCTTCGCTTCCGTCGTCCCCTCGAGACTCACTGGGTACCTCATCCACCCTATCGTTGAGCTTATATTCTGGCGGCTTCAACACCAGTCTCACTCCGTCGGTGCCACCAGCGCAACCACCCCCGAAACCCGTCGTGTTACGCTTCTCTCAGTACGACAGATATCTGAGCCAGCTTGACCCAAGTCTTCCTCAGCCGAGGTTCTTGAAACTTTCTAGATCTTCTGCCGCCTCGAGGACTCGGTACGGCTGCAGGAGCAGCCTGCGTAACTATCTTCCGTTAGTTATTCGCCGAAATAGACGGAAGCAGATTGTCGAATCCGCTCCAATGTGCGTTCTCGTCCCACCCCACCGCAATCCTCTCTGAGGTGTGCTCGTCGCCCTGGTCTTCCCCTTTTGGACCACCGTCAGCTCTTTCTTTCTGGTTCTGTAAAACAGTTACTCGGTCAAACCCGCTTGTGCTAACTTATCTGTGTCTGTGTAATGTTTTTGGTGGGCCTTCTAGATCTTGTGTATGTTGCAGCAAAGACTTCGATCCTGCCGATGATGCCCTTAACTTGCTCACCTGCGGCCACCCATATTGTGGGGGTTGTTTGCGCGTTATTGTTCAACACTCTATCAGCGACGAATCCAAGATGCCTCCGCGCTGTTGCACGGAGCCTGTCACCACCCCCGTGATCAAAGCCATTCTCTCGCGCGAAGAGCAGCAGATCTTCCTGAAAGCGGTCTTGGAATATAGCACCCCGTGGGCTCTCCGAATCTACTGCCCAAACCCTCGATGTAGCGAGTTCATCCCTCCTCGGCAAAAGCCTGATGCGCGATATCCATTCACTGTCATGTGTCGAAGCTGCTATCGATGTGTCTGTGTAATGTGCAAGAGAAATGCACACCCTCCTGGCCACGACTGTCCCCAAGACACCGATCTCGATAAAGTTCTGGAAATCGGAGAACGCTCAGGGTGGCGACGTTGCTACCGCTGCCGAACCCTAGTTGAGCTCACTCAGGGCTGTACCCATATGACTTGTCGCTGTCGTGCAGAGTTCTGTTACATCTGCGGGTCTCCCTGGGACAGGACACTAGGCTGTCCCAATCTCTGCAATGGGGAACTTGAACTCGAGAGACGGCGGCGAGAAAACGAAGAACGAATTGCCGAACTTGAGGCTGAAAAGATTGCTGCGGCTTTGGCCGCTGCGGCGGCGGCTGCCGCCAGGGAAGAGTCGGAGAGGCGAACAGCCACCAGTACGGAAATTTGCATGCTATCGTGTGATCAGTTTGAAGAGCAGTCCCGCTTCATTCGCTTCAAAAACGTCACCAAAAGGCACATGCTCGACCGCCAGTCATGCCTCAAGAGGTGCCTCATCGATAAGTTCAATGACCTCGAAGCCAAGATGAAGGATCGCCACTCAAAGTCGTCTTCGCATCTTGAAGATCGCCAAATAACAGAAGAGATGGAGATGCAGACGGCATTCCAGCAGAGCGAGCGGAGCATCACCATTCGCATCAAGTACATGGAGGCGTACTGTCGCAGCATTGCTCAACAACCCGAACCGGGCATGCCGATGCGGCGAGTGACCGAGCGAGATATGAGCGAACTCCGGCAGCAGTACCGCATTCGAGACAGTATGGAGCGACTCCATCAATCACGTATCAACGTCATGCGTGATCTCCAAACCAAGCGCATGGAAGAACTGCAGGAGCGGCAGGTGCAAGAGCTCGACCGGCTGTCGGAGCGGAGAGAGAACGAGATAGAAATGCTGGCGGCCCAGTTTGCCGTTGAAGAGGACACATTTGTTCGCACATTTGCCGAGAGGCGTGCCCGACTCCGACGGCGTTGGGAGCTGTCTGCGGAGATTCTCCGCCGTGAGTTGGAGATGAGGGATGAAGTTGCATATGCACCGATCACGATCCCCAAGTTGGATGATTAACGGCCACGGTGTTATTTTTTTTTTCTATCGATCTCACCCAGAATTTCTGTTTCTTGGGTTTTGAGACTTTTTTAGTCTGTTTGCTTGTTTGTTCCGGGTTTCTTCTTTTGTTTTTTGCGTCTTGTCCCTTTTCAGGAACGGTCGAAGGGTGGTTCCGCATATGATACCCCGTTTACTTGCGCCATTCCGTTTTTTTGTTGTTTGCTTTTGTCTCGACGTCATATTAGGGTCATTTTCTTGGTCGTTTATTTGTTTGCGTGGTGGCTTTTCCATCAGTTCG
The DNA here is from genome assembly GCA_001510575.1 of Knoxdaviesia capensis. Lineage (NCBI taxonomy): Eukaryota > Fungi > Ascomycota > Sordariomycetes > Microascales > Gondwanamycetaceae > Knoxdaviesia > Knoxdaviesia capensis. Next base: position 837,599 of record LNGK01000005.1, read on the forward strand.
GGTTTCTATTTTGGAAATCAAATCTTGCATCTTCGGTTGCCGCTCATTCGCTATATATATTTTAGCCCAGTTTTAGATAAGGCTCGCATATCAATATGCAGACAGTTCGGGGATAAGGGGGTGAATGGCTATATTCTCACTTTATTAGGGATGGGAGCTTAGTTTAGAAGAGGTCATTTCAGTCAAGGTAGTCATCTATCTGTTGTTAATTCTATGATACACTGCGTTGACTGTCATCGTGTATTCTTGATTTCAACACTGCCATCAAATCATCTCCCACTTAGCAATGCTGCCGACAGTCTCGCCTGAGTTACGGACAATACACAGCGACGCCTCCCACCGGGCCTTGCGCGCAGCCTTGCCACCATTTTCAGACGCACGCTTGCCCCCGCAATCCGCATCCTCCAACGCCTTCGCATCGCGAAACTCCGAAAGCAGTGGCCCAGCAGAAAGAGTTGCAATGGCCACGCCGCGGCCGGCGGACAGCGAGAAGGCAGCAGTGGTCACGAAGCCGATCAAGTCGGTGACGTCCGGCACCGGCACGTGGGGAGATTGCGGAGCCGGGTCGTCGGGGGCGAGCAGCTGTGTTGCAATGGCCCGTTTCTGCGCCTCGAGGGAAATAGGCGCGGTAGGGAGGCGGTGGGATCTGGTGCGCGTGTGGGGGTATGCGTGCAGGCTTGAGGGGGCGGCGTTGGCGAGAGCGAGCCATTGGGTACGCAGACCGTCCGGGCCGGCGCGCGGCAGACGGTAGACGCGGGCGCAGGTCTGCGGCACGCCGCGCGAGAGGAAGGTTAGCCGGGCCCGGAGGACCGTGGCTGATGGGAGCTGTTTCGGGAGGCGGAAGAAGTGCGTGGGTGGCACGCGGCACAGGATGTCCATCGCACTGCCGGGAAGCAGGGCGTTCTTGGGTGGTTTAGCCGGAGCCGATGTAAGAGTCTTCTCGGTATCAGGCTTGTCGACGTCCATAGCATCATCCCCGGCCACCACGGGTAGCGTGGCCTCATGAAACAGCCTCTCAAAATCACACGCCAGCCCGTCGCCCAGCTCGCCCTTCCGCCCGGCACCCAGATCGACAGTCTCCCACGCGACACGCTTGCTCTTCGGCCGGCGCTCCCACGCCGCCGTGCGCTTCCGGCGCTGCTCCAGCTCCCACAGTGCGCCGGCAGCGGTCTCCGGGAAGTCGGCAGGAAACCACGGCCGCCCGCGCTCCAGCGCCACCTGCGCCGCCTCGTGCAGGCCGCCGAAGCGCGGGTTGCCGCCGGTTGCCAGCGGGTAGTGCATCAGCGCGTGCCACAGCGGCGTGATGGCGGTCCACGGCGCCAGCAGCGTCCACGAGCCCTGGGTCTGGCCAGGCTGGTGGGACGGGGACGGCGGGCTGCGTGTCGCGAGCAGCAGGATGGGGATGCGCGGGTCGGCGGCGGTTGGTACGAGTGGTGTGCCCGGCGCCGCGGCGAGGCGGCGGCGGCGGTCGAGGGATTTCTTCGAGGGGAGGGCCACGGCGGCTTCGCGGCGCTGGTGGCGGTCGAAGAGGGGGAAGGGGCCGGCAGGGCCGGACGGCCAGGCCGCCAGCGTGTTCATGAGAGCTTCCTGCATGCCGTTCGGGGTGATCGGAGCCCGCACCGTGCGCGGAGGGTAGTGGAGTCGGGGGTCCTGCACGGAGAAGCTGAGTAAAGCGCCCACCGGCAGACTCGCGACATTTGTAAGACCAGCTAGAGCGTTGAAGGTATCTGCATGAGCATCGGGCTCGGTGCCGTACGGCTTCAAAATGCCCAGCAGGGCCTCTGTAGACGCCGGGCCGGTGATCTCGATACTGCCGATCTCGTACCGCAGGTCCTCGACGTAGGCGTGTTTGCGCTGCTCACGACACAGTTTCACCAGCTCTGTAAACAGCTCCAGGAACGCCGCAGGGTGGATGTGGATGAACATCTGGCGGGCCTCGCCCGCGCCCGGCGGGTTCCACACCACCGTGGCCGGGCCGATCTCCCGCCGCGTTGCCTGTGCCGCCACCGACGCGGTGTGCGCGCGGTTTACAATCCCCGACCACGACCGCGAGCCCTCGCGACACCGCGGCCGATCAGCCACGTGGTCGTCCCAGGGGAGGGCGGGAATCCCGACCAGGTGTGCGAGGCTCCGCAGAGTCGCCGCATCGGCCGCCCACACGCCGACCGTGGCCATGAAGCTGGTATCCCACGCCACGGCGCCGATGTGGCCCTGCGTGCGGTGGGTGGGCCGGTACGACTTCTCGTTGGGTGTCAGCGGCACGGCGAAGCCCCACAGCGGCTGCTTGGGGTCCGTCATGCGCGCGCGCTTGGCGTGCCACAGGTGCGTCGGCAGCCACGTCTTGGCTTTCTGGCGCTTGCCGAAGCGCGTGCGCACCGGCGGCGGCTCGTTGAGCATGTTGCGGCGGATTTTGTGGCGGGCGAGGCGGGAGAGCCGCGGGTGCTTCACCGCCGTGGAGGTGGTTGCCAGGCCTTTCACGCCTGGCAGCGCCTGCGAAGGAGTCTTGCGTGCTACCTCCACAGGGGTCGGGCCATCCACGCCGCCCATCTCCACATCCGCTGCCTCACCGCCGCCCGCCGCTGCGGCCTTCTTCGCCGTCTTACGCCCCGCCCGGGCCTCCCTGGCCGCCCGCCCCGCCTTCTTGCGCGTCAGCTTCTCCGCCCGCCGCTGCATCTCCAGCCGCACCCACCCGCGCGCAGTCCGCGGCTTCCTCCGCCGGCCGCCCGCGGCCACCACCGGCGTGTTGTCCTGCGCCATCTCCGCCGCGGCGCGCCCGCGCAGCCGCCGCGGCACGCGCTTGGGGTTGTGCGAGGCCGTGCGGCGCCGCATCGCCCGCGGCACCTTCTGGAACGCGCGCGCCGCGCGCGACGCCTTGCTCCGCCGCATTGCGTCCTCCAGCGCGCCGATCTCGAACGCGCGCGCCGCCACGAACTTCGCCAGGTCGAGCGCGCCGTCCTGCAGCGCCTCGTCGGTGGCTTGCGTGAGGATGCCGCGCGTGTCGCGGCGGGTTGGGCGGGCGCGTTTGGCCGGTGGTTGTGCGCTGGTGCTGGCGCTGGCGTTGGTGTTTTTGGCCGGTTTGCCGGCGTTGTCTCGGCCGCTTGGGTGCGGCTTCTTGCGTTTGTCTGCTCCTCCGGAGGTGGGGGCCGGGCCGGCCGGTTTCCCTCCGGAGGCCGGCTTGCCGCGGCCGGGGAGGCCAGACATTGCTGGTTGGTCTGGGTTGTGGTTGATGGGAGTGGTAGTTTAAACAGAAAGGTTGGGGTTAGTTCGGGGGCATCTTGCGGCAAGAAAAAATCAACTCAAAAGAGCCCGGTTGAAACTAGTAGTAAGTATGAGAAAGAAGCCTGGGTATATCAATTCTGTTGTCACGGAAAAATTGAGACTTAAGGTTTCATCGTTGATGCTACAGAAGTTGTTGTCTGCAGGCTGGGACAAAATTTCTAGGGTTTAAACCCCAGTCGTGTTATTCAGAACTGACTAAAGCGGCCCCGCGCTTAGGGTTTGGGTTTGGACATCTGAACCACTTTTCTCCTGTGGAGTTTGGATCCCGGAATCTGCATGTGAACAACCTCTTTGGTCCGTGTCAAGCTTCATCTGCTCCGGTTGGAGATTTCACTTCGTCTCCCTCAACAACTTTCTCCCGATTGTGTCTCTGGTGTCGCTTACCTTCAGGTCTTCTCATCTCGCGGTCCCTCTCGGCCCCGGTAACTCCGCCCGATCCGGCCGCCGCAACCGCCGCTCTCCCCCGGAACCAAGAACGAAGTCTGCACGACCGTCATCGACGATTTGTCTGCTACAAACCAGCATCGATGACGGCTGGTGATGGGCCAGGGCAGTTCCCATCGTTGAAAATGATGTTACTGAGCGACAAGTCGCGCAAGGTGAGCTCGGAGAAACAGTGCGCTGGCTGAGAATAGCTTCATTCGGCAGCAGTGGAAAGCAGTTGCTAATGTCTTCCCCCGATGTCTTGCACTGCAGCCCAAGTTTGAGGTTCATCTTCGTGTGAGTGATTCCTGTTCTAGATATCGCCGTATCGCTCCGATCCCGCTCGAACCCCGCAACCCCGGAACCCCCTCGACTGCCTTCCCCACCGACCGGACCCCGAATCCCGCCTCTCCTACTAATCCCGTAACCCTCTCTCCGCGCGTTCGTCCGGCTAGATCTACGACCTGAACAATGTCCCGCTGGTATCCGGCGCGTCATTTATAAAGTGGCACCTGGTGCACTCGATCCGGCCCGAGCACCGCGGCTACACGATGCGGTGGCCGATCATCAACCACCGGGTTGAGTACAACTACGGCACGATTGTGCGGTCGGTGCGCATCGCCATCGACAAGGCCGGCAGCCTGTCGGAGTGTCCAATGGAGTTCGAGGTGCTGCAGCAGTTCTCGCTGGACGGCGCGCGCGACGAGAAGATCTCGCTCGGCCTGGTGCGCGTCAATCTCAGCGAGTTTGTCGAGGAGAGCGAGGTGCTCGCGCGGGAGGCCATCGATAAGGGCATCATGCGCAAGCGCAGCAACACCGGCGGCGCCAGTGGTGGTGGTGGTGGTGGCGGCGGTGGCGGCGGCGGGGCTACCGCGGCTGCGGCTGCTGGCGCCACCGCGTCTTCGTCATCGGGCGGCCAACACTTCTTCGGCTCGTCGGCTTTCTCGCGACTTGGCGGCGGCTCGTCGACTCCTGCTGCGCCTTCCGGGTCTGTGGTTGGGCCCGCTGAAGAAGAGGTTGTCGATGGCCTGGTGCGCCGCTACTTGATCCAGGAGAGCAAAATCAACAGCACGCTGAAGATTGGCATCCTCATGGTGCAAGTCGACGGCGACCGGAACTACGTTGCACCGCCGCTCAAAACCGCCCCCGTGTTTGGCGGTCTTGCCGGAATCATGGCTAATGAACAGGCCGAGCAAGACGACGCTGGACGTGAGTCTCTTATATCTGTTGAAGTGAAGCCGTTGTTTGTCGATGATGTCATTTGCTCGGCCCTGTACTGACCGCTTCCCCCCCCCCCCCCCCCCCCCCCCNCCCCCCCTAGAACTTTCCATGCTTTCGGTGTCCAAGGCCCGCGACACCGCCGAAGCCCAAGACCTCTACCGCCGCACGCTAACTGCCTCCTGGTTCGCCCGGCCCGGCGAGCTGCGCGCCGACGAGTGCATCGAAGACCTCTTCTCCGGCGGCGACGGCTGGGGCGCCCAGATGGCCGCCTCCACCTCCGCCGCCACCGTAAAACCGCCCGGCCAGCTCCACCGCCATACCAGCAGCGCTGCCACCGCAACCGGGCCCCTGCCGTACCGCGGCCCGCCGCAGGAGCATCTGCCGTCCGTGGCTGGGAGTCCGGCGGCTGGCGGGACGCTGCGGCCAAGTGATTTCCGGCGGTTCCAGGCGCGGCTGCGCGGGTCATTCGACCACGGCTCGCCCGGGTCGTCGCCCACCGCGCCGCCAGACCGCGGCGACTCGCTGCTGCGCGAGTCTCGGCGCGGCTCGCTCCGCCGGTCACGCGCCGTGTCGCCCTCGGCACCCGGCAGCGGGAGCCCGCACCAGTGGGCCTCCGGCGGCGCCCTTGGCAGCGGCACCCCGCGCACGGCTGCCGGGAGCGGTCTCCGGGTATCTGTGACCGCAGGCGGCTCGCCCTCGCGCCACAGCCCCGGCCGCCGCGGGGACCTTGCGGCTTCGATGGGGCTGTTCGCCGGGAACCCAGACGACGACGGGCCCGGCGGCGGCGGTGGCGGCGGCGGCGGGCCCCGGAGCCGCAGCGGGAGCATCACCAGTCTGGCGCCGACGCTGGGGAGCAGTAGTAGCGGGCGCGGGCGCGATGCGCTGGGGTTCCGGCCGGTGCGCGAGGTCCAGGAGGACGAGGTGCGGGACAACATGGTGGCGTGGACGTTGCGGGGGTCGGCGGCGTAGAGTCTGTGTTTTTTGTTCTGTTCTTGGAGTTTTGGCTCATATACTCTTTGTTTTGCTGTTTTCACTCAATACGTCTTATCACGGAGTCGGCGTTCTCACGGAGGTTCACGAAAAATCCATTCTCTATCCCACGAAACCTCCAATCTCAAACTTTCGTATCCATCTGCCATCCAGAACCAGAAACGCAGAGAGACGACATGTTCCATTATCTTCTATCGTTCTATCACACTTTTTTCCCGGCACGTTCCACGTTAAGAGCCTCCCAATCATGTACTTTTGTGTTACGTCTCGGAGGGTCCATACCGGCGTGTACCAGACGTGTTCCCTTTCCCCTCGCTGCAAAACATCATCATCTATGTGCACGGCCTCCCGTCTCTTAATGACAATTTTCTTCTTTTCTCTAAACCACAGAACATGAGAACACCTTCCAAGAGCAAACAAAGGGGAGAAAAGAAAAGAAAAGAAAAAGACGCGAAAACTAACAGAATGAGGGGGCAGCGGTAATAACTAATCACAGAAACATAAAGCCAGCAACTATTTACGCAATGGTGCCTCTCAAGCCGGTCTTCGAGCCAACCTCGCGCGCAGTGACAACGACGCTGAGATCGGCGTTGACGTTGATGGTCACCTCGATCTTGCCGCCCTTCTTGACGCCGCGGATGGCGGCCTCGGCCAGCGGGGTTCCAATCTTCCACACCTTCTCGCGCACAGGCTCCTCCTCCTCGTCCTCGTCCTCGTCATCCTCGTCGGAGTCCTCGTCGGAGTCCTTGGCATCCTCGACGGTGGCCGTCTTGCTCGGCTTGGGCTTGGGCTCGGGGACCGTCACTTTGATGTGGGTGTTGCCCTCGGCAATCTTGATCAGCACGTCGCCGCCGGCAGGGGGGACGGGGAAGTGCACGGTGCGGCGGGCCGGCACGGCGGTCTCGGGGGCGATGATGGGCACAAACAGAGGCGAGCCGTCGTCGTTGGCGGTCACCACGCCGATGGCGTTGGCGATGTGCTTGACGGTGGTGACGGCGGGGTGGGTCGACTGCTTGATGTCCTCGACGTCGTAGTCCTGGATCAGCGACGCCTGCAGCGCGGCACCGCGGGCCTGCAGCTCGGACGGGTTGATGGCGTTGGGGTTGGCCGACGGGGCCAGGATTTCGGTCGACTCGGGGAAGATGTCGGCGAGGTTCTGGGCAATGCGCGGGGTGTGCGAGGTGCCGCCGGCCAGGATGACCTCGTCGATGTCGAGCACGTCCAGCTCGGCCTTCTTGATGGCGCTCTCGATCAGGCGGTTGAAGCCGTCAAACACCTTGCGCGCCAGCATCTCGTAGCGTAACCGGTTGATGGTCGAGGCAAAGTCGATGCCGTTGGCCAGGCTCTCGACGCTGAAGCTGGCGTTGGTGCCCAGGCTGAGGGCCTTCTTGGTGGCCTCGGCCTCCAGCTTGAGCTTGGCCAGGCTGCGCACGTTGGCGCGCGGGTCGACCGAGTGCTTCTTGGTGAACTCCTTGCTGAAGTGGTCGATCAGGACTTCGTCGAGCTGCACGCCGGCATACTCGTAGTCGTGCACGGCGGCCAAGACGGTGTACATGCCGCCACGGGACGCCACAACGGTGACGTCCGACCGGGTGCCGCCGAGATCGGCCACCACAATGATCTTGTCGTGGATCTTCGCGTCGGGCCGGGCATCGTAGGCGAGAACCGCGGCCACCGGCTCGAGCACCAGCTGCAGCACCTCGACGCCGGTGGCCTCGACGGCCTTGATGAGGGCATCGCGCTGCTTTTGCGAGAAGTTGGTCGGCACGGTGATGACGGCCGAAGTGACCTTCTTGCCCAGGTAGTCGGAGGCGGAGCCGATCAGGCGGCGGAGGAAACGGGTCGACACCTCGGAAACAGAAACGACCGACGGGGAAGCACCTTCTTCGGCGCTGTCGAGAACGGTAAACGACACGGTCTCGCCGGTCTGTTCGGGGTGGGCGGAAGCGTGGCAGTGGGTCGGGTCGACGGTGGAGAAGCTGGAGGAAACAAAAGGACGCCTAGTTAGACATAAGTCATCTCGCAGGTCAGAGACCTGCATCCCATGACAAGAATCCGGGAAGTGTGACTTACTCTCGGCCGAGGAAATCCTTGAAGAAGGCAATCGTGTTCTTGGGGTTCCGGACCAGGAAGGTCTTGGCCTGTTGACCGTAGTATTCTTCGCCGTCAACGTACGAGAGAACCGAGGGGATCTGGCGGTCTAGAAATTGAAGGAAGAAGCGGCAGGCACAGAGTTAGTAAATGGGTTCCTTATCGGTCTTCGGCAATCATATATCCCGAATCCTCTTCCGTATATTCCCCGGTCTCCTCCCCCGCCGCCGATTGTAGCCGTCCAAGCAAGCTTACCTCCGTCCTCGTTCGCAATGACCTCAGCACGGTCGTCAACGGTCACGGCAATCGAGGCATTCGAGTTGCCGAAAGTGATGCCAATGGCAACACGCTCGCCGGGCTCGGCGCCAATCTTGGATTCAGACATTTGGAGAGGATCTGACGAGATGAATGAGGAAAAAGGTGTGAAGGAGGGGCAGAAGAGAGAAAAAAAAACAGATGCAGGAAGAGAGATAGGAAATAGAAAGGACGAGATTAGGTATCGCCAGTAGTTCCCAAAAAATAAACAGAAAAAAAAGCGCGTTCAATGTTATTTTCCTCTGGGAAAAGAAAACACTAACAATAGAAAAAGATACAACACGTTCTTCTTTGCCGTATGAATTTTCGTGATCTCTTTTTTGGAGATCTCGAAATGTTTGGTGGGGCTGTATAGAAAAAATTGTGAATAGCAAAGAAAAGAAAAAGAAAAAACAGGCCTGGAGCTTTCACCGCCTAGATTTTTCTGCCATAAAAGCTGTGAGTGTCCTGAGACATTTCGAACTTACTTGCAGGTGTCGCCAGCTGGCAGCCACTGGCAGTACAATGCTGATCACCTATAAAAGCGTCAAGTATGGTCAGCACATTAATAGAGAACTCCCACCATCATGGGTAAATGCTTACACCGAACCCTAACGAATGCCCCTGTTTGCTACGATCTCTCGCCGTGAGCTTGGCACTTGGAGACGACATGCTTTCACAATTGCTTGGCGGTAGAGTTGACGAAAACCTTCTACTACATCGACGTCTATCGCCTATGCTCTCTGCAGCACCCGCCGGCCTTGGCCGCACATTCGGGCTCTCTGGCTGTGCCTTATACCAGCCTCTCGTTCTTAGAAGCCGCATGGGTTGGCGCTCGACCCAGACTCCGTCGGCCGGAGATCCGGGCCGCCGTGATGGCTTCTAAGCGCGCTTCTTGTCCTCACGGCGGTTGCCTGATGGAGACTTGCTCTAGGTCCACTACGAGTACATCGCTTCCCAAACTCTCCACGCGAGCGGATTTCGGCGGCCAAGTCGGTACGGCAAAATTGACACGGCGATCGAGATGGCCGCTTCCCACCTCGCTTTCCACGCGCTACATCCCAGTGGCTGCACAGACGTGGACGTCTTGCACTCGTAGCTGTGTCCGAGCGGACGCCGACCACGGGTCAGTCACGTTCGGCACAGCGATGAAGCGAGATAATCTCCAGGCGTCACCCACACGCCCACACCCACACACACACACTCTCTCTCGCTCGCTCGCTCGCTCTGTCTCCCAGAAGAACCGGCAGCCGATTACCCGGCCGAGACGGTCGACGTGTAAACACACCACGGGGGCCGATCAAAGTCCGGAAGGGCTTCAAGGGGGGGCCAATGTGCCTTGTGACTGTTGGAAACAACAGACAAGCACAGCGGGATCAAGAGTGTCGATATGTAACTACCTCGAGTGTGTCTGTTGATGGAGACTTGTTGGACTTGCGGGCTTCCCCTCTGCGGCCGCAAGCATCGTAGTTCTCGCAGTACACATGGGCCTCACAATGGCCCTGCCTTACCAGGAACAAGATGAGAGAGAGATCNGGGGGGGGGGCACAATTCAGGGCTGGTCGACGCCAGAGAGTGTGTGTGGCACCGCCGTATAGCACGAGCGTGCAAGTGAGTCTAGGCTGCGGCCGCATAAGGCGCCATGGCGGCTATAGCTGGGACTATTATCGACCCAGTCGTAATGTTATTGGGGATTCGTGTGATGTGCAATTTGGAAGCTTGTAAGAGTTCTCCGGCCTGTCCCCCGGTGTGTCCCTGATCCCAGGAGGAAAGAAGACGACGAGAAGGACCTGAAGAACTTCCGTATCTTTCTTCTTCAGTTTCTTTGCCGGGTCTCTCCACTCTTGCCGTGGTGGACTTTCTGCAGGGCTTTTGTCTAACCAGGGCTGCCCAGCTCCTTTGTGCGCACCATGGATGTCCATAGTGGTAGTGTGGGAGTGGTAGACTATGATCCCTGGGCTGTATCTTTTGGGTGGTATTGAAGAGCGATCACCAAGCCGTACCCACCCGTAATGACCACAGATTTGTCATGGCACATCGAGAAGAGACAACAAAAGTCTGGGTGGCTGGATATGCGGCGGCGACTGCCAGCCGGTGCAGGGCAAGACCGCGGCCGACAAGTGGGACAATGTGCAGGTAGACAATGCCGTTAAAGCGCTTGTCTCGTGGTACCGCATCGTGGCGCGCAACAGCCTGCGCCCGGAGTTCGGCGAGCAGCTGAAGCTCATGCCGGTGGCCATCGGCGCCCTCTTCGGCGGCATCGACGCGTCCAAGAGCAACGCGCTGCGGGCGCCCACCGGCTACACGTGCGAGCTGCTCGGCCACGGCTGCTTAGCCCCCCCGGTCGAGTGCGGCACCACTGACGACACGGCGCTCGACGTCGGTGCTGACCGCCATGCACCACCTGTCCAAGTACTACAGCACCATCTGGGACGCCATCGCCTCCGCTAACAGCCACCTGGGTGACGCGCTACAAGAGCATCGTACAGGAGTTCATAGCCGAGGACGACGAAAGACCTCGCCCTCAAGATCTTCCAGGGCATCGCCGACTTCAACGGCTTCAACTCTGCTGGTTGTGCTTTTGTGTGTTCCCAGTTGCCAACAAAATACCAACCTCCCGGCTGCAGCATCGAGAAGGATATCGAGCAGGCCCAACAAGCTGGAGAACGCCGCTGACGTCCTGGTCAACAGCATAAAGAGGACGGCTGCGACAAGAAGTTGCGCTACCTACTAATCGACAACTACGACTACGCCCAGTGGGCGCTGTAGCGCACGATGATGGGCGGCCTCTTCGCTGCGAACTCCATCGCCGATGCCGGCGTCAGCACCGAGAACATGCGCGACACCTTCGTCAAGACCATCACGGCGTGCAGACGCCCGACCTGTTCCAGATCCCCATCTGCGAGCCCGACATCATGATGATGATTCCGGAGGCATGGGGTGCGCACTGGTATATCAAAGCCACAAAAGCGACTTCCACATAAACTCATGTTGCATCTGACTTGATTGGGAGAAAGAAAACTCATCCAGATCAAATCTCAAATCTGCTTTCGACGTGTCAGGCCGTTGTGCGCCGTGCTTTAGAACATCAACTCCGCCCGACTTAGCCCCACGGCAGCCCTATCGGCGGGGAAGCTGGCAAGCTCGAAGAATGTCGGGTGGTGGTGGCCTTCACGCCGCAGGTCGCGCTGGTTGTCGATCCACTACCAACGCAGGTTCGGGTCCATGTGGCCCAGCGCCCAGTGTCCGCAGACAGTCTGTGGCTGGTGCTGTACAAGCGGGTTAGTGTCGCCAACAACGAAGATCTAGTGCATGACCGTGATCGACCCGTCGTCGGAGACGTCAGCAGCTCAACCGGATACGATGGCCGCTGGGCCCGCACGGCCGGGGCGGCTTTGCCCGGGGCGCCCGGCGACGCCGCTGCAGACTGTCGGTGCGTCTTCTCTGCCCGCGCAAGCCGGCGCTGCAGCGGCTCCAGCTGCTGTGTCCGGAACGCGTCCACCTGCCCCGCGACCTCGGCGTGGGTGAGCTCGGCTGTAGGTCGATCCATGGCTCTCTCGAGAGAGGGAGGTCAGCCGCTGTGGGTCCCGCGTGAATTTGCGCCTTCTGGGGCGATTTGAAGTGTCACGATATCACTTCTGGTCGAAAATGAGCGGGTGAGTCTGTGGTTTGCTTGGGGAGGAGACTCTCGAATCTCGGTAGAAAGATGGCACGCAGCGTGGAGATCACACTGCTCATGTGCACAAAGGCGAGAATAGAGAACCGTGACATAGCGAGAAATCAGAAGACTAGATATGCGGGGTTCGACGATTGTTACATGAATTGAAGTTGTTCATAGTACGTACTGACAAGTTGTGCTAGCAAACAGCTCCAGCCTCAACCGCCCATTATACCTAACCCACAAAACCCTTATCGATAAGGGCCCACCTTTTCCACCCCGAAAGTTTGCAGTTTTTCCTGTCAGTCTGTTATCTCAATACAAGTTCGCCAGAACCCTTCATCCCCGATCGAATTGCAACACCCAGTTGCTATTCGTTTACAGACATACGAACCTATTTCCGAGCCGCCAACCAACCAGCCATCATACCCGGAACTCGCGAACCCCCCGATCCGAACTCGATCACCCCGCGCTCACCGCCTCCGCGCCCACGGCGCCGCCATCCCGAGAGTCGTCCCACCGTCGCAACAACATCTCTGCCGTCTCCTCCTCCGCCGCCGGTCGAATCATTCCATATTCTCCAATCCCTCTCACCATGGCGGCCCCCCGCGCCGTCGTCCTCCCCGGCGACGAGGTGCCGTCCGCCGTCATCCCCTCCAACCTTAAACAGCCGCTGCGCCTCGGCCCCGGCGTGCGCCACGACCCCGTCGCCGATAGCCTCGTCGCCACCATGCCCGGCGCTATGCTCGCCGACCGGCGGAAACGGCTGTTGTGGGTGGAGTCCGGCTCCGGCCGAGTATGTTCCATTCTCCGTTCTCTCTCTCTCTCTCTCTCTTTCTCTCTCTCTGTGTGTGTGTGCGTCTTCACGCCATCCTCTTTCCCCTTCTACACCAGCCCCAAACACACACACACACACACATACACAAAAGCTAACAGCCCATCCCCCCGCCCTCCAGTACCAGCCCGCCGCCGGCGACCTCGTCATCGGCACGATCGCCCGCACCTCCGCCGACGCGTACCACGTGCACCTCTCGGACCACACGCCGCCGGCAACGCTCCCCGTGCTCGCGTTCGAGCTCGCCACCAAGAAGACCCGCCCGCAGCTGCACGCCGGCGACGTGGTGTACGCGCGCGTGGCCCTCGCCCACGCCCACATGGACGCCGCCGAGCTCGCGTGCGTGGCGCCCGCCTCCGGCCGCGCCGACGGCCTCGGCCCGCTGCCCGCCGGCATGCTGTTCGCCGTGTCGCTCGGCTTCGCCCGCCGCCTGATGCTGCCCGCCCCGCCGCCCGCGCGCCCGCTGCCCGCGACCGCCGTCGTCGTGCTCGACGAGCTCGCCGCCGCCGCCCACGCCGCGGCGCTGCCGGGCTTTGCCTTCGAGACCGCCTTTGGCCGCAACGGCCGCGTGTGGGTCAACTCGGACAGCGCGGATGCCGTCATTGCCGTCGGCCGCGCCCTGGCCGAGACGGATGCGCTGCACCTGTCGATCGAGCAGCAGAAGAAGCTCGCGAGGAAGATTGTTAGCTCGATAATACAGCAAACGCGGTGAATCTTGCGGCTTGCTTCGCCCATGGTCTGCGCGACTTCTGCGCCCGTGTCTTGTCGAAGTGAACAATGGATCAACAGTGACCGCAGCCAACCAGAATCTTGGACGGCGCCCGCAATGCTATGCGGGTCACGGCGGCCGTCAACAGCCACCTAAGCTCTGAAGATCCAAGTTAACAAAGACTCCTAGTCTCTAGTCTACGTTGAGAACTCCTGGGTCAGTCAGATGAAAGTGTTACTGACCCCGAGTGGTCAAATGCCCCAAGTAGCTGCTACATTCCCCAACCCTAATTCACATACGCCTCGTCATCACAAGAGCAAATATATTTGAGAGAAAGTGTGTGCAATCCGGGTTTCTACGGGATGCAAGATCCCCCCAGACGAAAAAGCCAATATATTCAGAGTGCATGGAAAGAAATGAAAATCCCATCATTCTGGAGTTAACCCCTCCAAAAGACCAAACAAAGCAAAAATAAAAACAATAAAAAGCTGGGTAACCCGGCTTCGGGCCCCAGTCCCATAAAAAAGTCAGAAAGCAAAAGAAGGGCACTCCGCCGAAAAAGCGCTACCACGGAGACCAGAAGAAAACGGAACGAAAGAGGTGCCGTCAAGGAAGACCGGGCGCAAAAGATACACGAAGAAAGAAGAAAAAAACATGGCAGAAAGCAGAGACCCCCCAGGAAAGCAAAAGAAATATAGCACAGCATCCGTTTTGAACCCCGAATGTTCCATAGCCTTTGGGGGAGCGAGGGAGTGTATCGTCATCCCGGCACCAGACAAAATCAAAATCCACGATATCAAAATAAAAAGGAAACAAGAGCTGAGGAGAGTCGTGAAATATGAGAAGAAAAAAGAAAGAAAAGAAGGCAAGTTGGCGAGAGAAGAAAGAAGTTGTGGACAGTAAGACATGGGATAGAAACATCCCAAGCAAGGAACATAAAAAGGGAATCAAAAATCAAAGCGATTTGGGAAGTATCAACGAGGTCGTAACAGCGAGAACTGGAAAAAATGCAGTCGGTCATAATCGAGGCAGAATCAAAAGAAGCGAAAGAAGTCTATGGTTTCAGAGAAAAGGAGGAAGAAGAAGAAGAAGAATGGTGGAGGAATGCATATCAGGGGCAGCGAGACCGCTGCTCGATTAGAGCCCCGACATGTTCTCGTCGATGATGTCGGCCGACAGATCGGCCTGCGGGCTGTAGTGGTGGATGTTCGTCATGTGCCGCCGCCAGTTGTCCTTGCGCGGGAACGCCTTGCCGCCCAGCCGCGAGTATTGGCAGCCCGGCTCGGTGCAGTGGTACTTCTTGGTCTTGTTGTGCTTGTCGTTGATGTGGCGCTCCAGATGGGTCTTGGTGCCAAAGCGCATCTCGCAGCCCTCGTGCGTGCACACGTGCGGCCGCTCGTGGTAGCGCTTGTGGTGGCTGTAGAGGAAGAAGAGACGGGATTATGTCAGTAAACATGAACATGTGAGGAAGAAATCATGGCTATGTTTCACCGGAGGTCGGGACAGCAGAAGTACTCACTTTAGCTTGTGCACCTGCTCGAACACACGGCCACACTCCAGACAGGTGAGGGTCATGGGGTCGTGCAGCGGCAACGGAACCTGCTGCAGCGGCGACGGGCTAGACGGGTGCAGTCGGAAGGCGTGGCCGTTCAGCAGCGGCGACGGCGTGCCATCGCTCACGTGGCTATCTGGGGTGGTGGCCGAGGACAGCGTCGGCGGCGAGAGCATGTGGCCGGGGGTGGAGTAGTCGGACATGGAGTAGGTGATAGTCGAGGCGTTGCTCGGCTTGTGGGCGTGGTGGTTAGAGGAGGACATGGGCGGCAGTTGGTGGCCCATGTTGAGGTGGCCGTAGTCGTTGACGTTGATGTTGTGGTTGGTGTTGTGCATGTTGTTGTGGTGCAGGCTGAGGCTGTCCACGTTGGTGGCGTTGTTGTTGCTGTTGCCGTTCATGTCGGTCAGGGCCAGGCCGCCGTTATATGTGAGGGCCGGCGTGTTGATGACACCGTCAGACCGCAGCGTGGTGTAGTCCTGGAGGGCCTCCTCAACCATCCACGCCGCATCCAGATTTGAGACCTCGTCGGTGGCGAACATGTGGGCATGGCGGCCGTCGTCCAAGCTGGGGTCGGTGGTGTTCATAGCGGCGGCGGACGCGATCGGGGAATGCGCAGACGCGCCCGTGTGGTGGTGCATAGGGCTCAGCTGGTCAGACTCCTGGTCGGTCTCAGACTTGTACAGGGCGGCAAGCTCAGGACCGGGGGTAGCGGGCACGCTGTAGATATTGTGAGTCGACTCAGGTGAGGCGGCCGAGCTCATGTGCGGCGAGTGCGAAGACATGTTAATCTCCTGGTTCATGCGCCAGTACTGCTCGGTTTCAGTGGTGGCACCCATGACTTCCATGGGGTTGACGGTGCCGGGAGCGGGGTGGCTCGGAGGAGCTGTAGGCGGCGAGGCAGGAACGGTGGGAGGCAAAGCTATGCGCTGGCGTTCAACGGGAGGGGCGGATATTGCCGAGGGAGGAGGAACAATAGATATGGGCGACTCGGTGATGTCGAGGGTGACAAAGGGATTTGTTGACTGTTGGTCTTGTTGTTGTTCTTGTTGTTGTTGAAATTGAAGTTGCTGTTGTTGTTGTTGATGTTGTTCTTTTTGATAGTCGGGTTGGGAAGTGAGAGGAGAAGTGGGAGGCGAGGTGGGAGTATGTATCGAAGCTCCGGAGCTGTCGCGACGGAGGGAGGTCTTTGCCTTTTTGAGTAAAGACTCCAAGAGAGAAGAGCGGCGGGAGACAGTGGTGTCTTGGCGGACGAGGGATCTCTGATAAGTGTCGAAGTCTAAAGTTAGTTGGCGCGAGTCCATGCCAAAGGCCTCCGATGGGATGTCTGCGCAAAAGTAGCTGGCCGCACTCTGGCCCTGGGACTCATATTGGGCGACCAAGGCGGCGGCAGCTGACACTTGTGAGGGAGAGGCAGAGGTAGGGAAGACAGGGGGGACTCCCACGTCAATCGGGGCCAGAGCCAGCAGTTTGACGGGAGTGAGTGGCGAAGCCAAGTCTTGCGTACCCAGGAACGAGCCGATGGAGTCTTTGCTGGCCGGGCGGTCGGTCGCAAGTGAGGTGAAGGCTCGTTGTGGGGGGGGCGGTGGAGGAGGGAACGAGTCTGATGACAGACGACGCGAGTCGAAGACGAGGTCGCGCGTGGTGGCAGTGGGGGTGTGAGATGCGAGCTGGTGGTCGGGAGTAGCAGCAGCAGCAGCGGCAGCAGTGGTGGCAGCAACGGTGGGGGCGGTGGTGATGGGCGAGGCAAATGGAGTTGCAATGGCAATGGAAGCCGGGACAACTTCTGATACAGGAAGACGCAAGACCGAAGCAGTAGTGGTGGCTGTTGCTTGAGCGCGACGAAGCTTGCGTTGTCTTATAGAGCGGATGATGAAGGGATAAGAGATCAAAGCTATAAGCGCGGCGCCTATCACGGAACCCACCACGGCGCCGGCAATGGCACCGCCGCTGAGGCCTCCGGACACATCCCTGGCCATGATGGAGGGAGGGGACACGGAGACGCCGACATGGTGAAAGGGAATGGGAGAGCGAGGATTGTGTTGGGAAGAAGAGGCTCGCGGAAAAAGGCGGAAGATAGAAGCCGGGCCGGAGCGAGGTGGGGACGATTGGAGCGATGATGATGATGATGCGGAGGGAGCCATTGAAGAAAAAGTGGCTGTGAAATAAATAATAAGAATATAGATAGATAAATAAAAAATAATCGAGAATATAATGGGTAGTGTAGTGCAGTAGTGTACAGTATGTGTGGTTTTCGGGTGTGGCGTAGATGGAGCCACACACAGCAGATGCAGGAAGGAACAAGGGAGATACGGCGGCGCAAAAAGAACTGGGGACGAGGCACTGCAAGATTTCCGATTTTCCGATCTGCGGTGTAAGGGGAGCCGAAGGTGACAACTGAATCCAAGGAGGACAGAAAAGAAGAGATCGAAATAGATTTCAAAGACGGTTGTTTTTGATCAGCCGTGTTGAATCACCACTTCGTGAGGGCCACCACACACAGAAATGCTGTGGGCAGTTCTCTTTTTTCTCGCTGTTGTACGCAGCAGACAAATATTCGGCCAATTACTGGATGAGCCCCGAGTGTGGCTGTGGCGATGATTATTAAGAAAGCCGAGCGAGAGAGGAAGAAAAGAAAAAAAAAGCCGATGGCAGAAAAGAAGCGGTGGTAGAGATTTAAAAGAGACAGAGAGACAGAGAGAGCCCGCTGTTGACTCGTAATACTATTGACTCGACACTCGATCAGCCGACATGATGAACAAAATTGGAAAAAATAAAATAAAATATAATGTCAATGATGGCGATGAGATGAGATGCGTAGAACCAACACAACACACAGCAAGCAAACGGATTGAGGCAGGACAAAAAAAAAAGCGATGGAAAATTGGGTGAAGAGGAAGAGAAAGAGAGAAAGAAAAGAGAGGAAAACGCGAGAGGCGAGCGAAAGAAAGCCGCCCGAAGCTGTGAGGCAGCCAAAGGAAGGAGCGAAGAGAGAGAGAGAGAGACAGAGAGAGAGATACACAGACCCCAAAAGCCAGCCAGGAAGCGAATTTAGTGGGCAACAAGCAGCCAAACTGGAGGCTGGAATTCAGGGTGGCCCTGGTTGAAAGACGAGGTGGTTGGTTTGGAACAGGCCAGGACAGTACGGCTTAGACGGGCCCCCTTCAGGCGTGGGCATAGCCTGTCGGCCAGGCCCGGTGCCACTGTAACAGAGGCCCAAACAGCGGGCAGTGGGCGGCATGACTGGCTGCCCAGCCTGGATTTCAGCTGCTTACGCCAAAGGTTACAGGGCAGGAAATGTCACCGTTGATGTTTGGCGTGTGTGTGTGTGTGTGTGTGTGTGTGTACTGCCACGGTTTTGCCGTGGGCGGCCTCTCACGGGTGTCTTCACCCACGGCTTCACAATCTGGATGAGAGGATTGTTGGGTTTTGGGGGGGGGGATAACAACAAGACTCTTTATCGGAGTCTGTCCAGCAAGGGAAATGAATGTCTCCCCGTCGTCCAATTTTTTTTAAAAAAAATTTAATAAAAAAAACCAAAAGCTTCCAACATGCTTCTGGGTCTACATAACTCCCCGGCGGGGGCCAGCTGAAAACCCGACCAGAACAGGCGATAGTGTGAGACTGCACCAATTTCCGACCTCTTGGAGATACAGTACACGGAGTATATCTGGGTATCTCACTCCAACCATCATGCGACAGCCGAGAAGAGCCCCGAGACAACTTCCGAAGGACAAGTCCGGGCTGCTGCCGTGGCTGGCTGACGATACACAGAGAGCAAAAGAAAAAAACGCTCCTTACTGAAGCTTGTTCCTTAGTCAATCAGAGTATGTCAAGGTCAACTGCTTTGGCGACCTGCGTCGGTTTGTTTCAACGTGGCGGCCTCCCACCATTTTCCCACTTGGGCTTAGTTTCTTGTGGGATCGCCGGCCCTGGTGCGTGCAGTGCACGAGCGGTGTTAGTGCAGTACCTTTCTCCTTAGTGCGCCGCCATGCGGCTTCTAGGTACCGCTCTATTGCACCCTGTCCAGCTTTAGACGCTCGTCGTCCCTGTGCCTGGTTCCTTAGACATGGGAAGGGCCAAAAGTCGGGGGGCGGCCTCCCACTGGGAATCCACCTGACTAAGGAGAGCTTTGGTTGTTTCGGGGAAGGAACGTTGGCTGTTTAGCCGCGTGCGCTCTTGCTGCGTTTTCGCTGGATCAACAAGATCCGGTACCGACACAACACCCCAGAGTCGGCGTACACTTGCACATCACCAAGAAATCCATCTTTGTCACCACCCAACAAAAAAACAAAAAGGCAAAAATATCAACAAAGTCATTCCACACCAAACTGTATCCTCAACTGCAAATCACAAGACCTCTCCCCACTACCCCGGCCACCATTCCGGCCGTCGCGCCGGGTCAAAAACACTGACACATGGGCTTTTTCGCATCCATCCGGAGCCAGCGATGACGACGACCAGAGAGCAGCAGACACCAACTTGGCCACCATTACAGTTGAAAACGGGTCAGTGTGGGTGCTTTGTGGATCCCGCCGGTGGGGTTGTCTGGACCCTGCTTGCTGGTTGCTTTCCAGCTCGGCCAGTGTGGCTTTCGTCGGAGCGGCGGTGGCGCAGCCTTGCCAATGCATGCAACAACAGCAACCATCTAGCACAGCATTTGTTGAGGGGGGGGAAAGTGAACCACATGGAGATCCCCGATGATATGCAGGCCCGGGGTGGTTCTGCTCCCCCCCCCCCTCTCCCCACCAATTCTCGGGAGCCCGGGCTTCTCGTTGCATGTAACTTTCCGGTCTCCACTCTGGGGGCCTGGCTTGTACGAGGGGCCGCGACGGCTTTCAATGCAAAATGCACGACGAACAACCCTGCGTCCTGTCTTCTTCACCGCAGCCAGTTGTGCCCGTGACGATCCCGCCCGCTCGCTAGGCCAAGAACACCTAGACCGCATGGAATGCAATTCCGAGCTCTCGGCCGTCGGTCGCGGCTTTCGAAGAGACCTCGCAAACTTGGTTCCCGCTCTCCAACAGCACGCTTCATGATGGCTCGCCCGCGATGTTGGTTCTCAAGACAGATAACTTTCTTGCTTCGGAATCTTGCCAAGTGTCTATCCTTATGAATGCCCTTCATCACACAAACTGTCTGCCCCCTTGTGCCTTGTTGTCTGTCTCGCTCCAATGGCCGCCCTCTGGCATGTGCAAGCTTCTCTCTCTTCACCAAATCACCAAATGGGGGGCCCCATTCCCTCCCTCCCTCCATCCCCCCACCCCATTCCCGCATAAAGCACAGAGCCCATTTTCTGCCCCGGCCGGCCGAGCTGCGTCCTCCCTCCCTCCTCCTCTTGTTCCGCTCCTCCCTCCCTCCGGGTCCCCCACAGGTCAATCACCCACTGCACCGCACCACCAGCCAAGAAGTGCCTGTACACAAGCTGTTGGTCCGTTTCCCCCAATTGGGGCGATAATTCCCCTTTCCCTCCTATTTTGGCTTTTGTATCTTACCCTCAGCCCTGGCGTGGCAACAGCAAGAGCGCCCAATGATAAGCTCCCTGTTCCCTAGTGTAAGCCCCTTTACCCACGAGTCACTCCCGTAAGCCGTCAAAATGACAAACGATGAATGGCCCACTCTTGACACTTCAAGCCAGCCGTTTAAGCATAAACTTCGGTCGATCGAGTACACGCTGCAAGTCCCTATACAGTACAAGAAGCTTCTCTCGGATACTTTGGCAGAGGAAGCCAAGACGGATAGGGAGGAGGCCCCCAAAAAGTTTGAAAGAGGGAGGGAGGCTCCTTGCATTGGAATTATCTCGGTCTCTGTGGGCTGTGTGTGTGTGTGTGTGTGTGCCAAAACGGCTGTTTTTTGCTGGCCATGCATGTGCCACAGCCTGGATGGATATGACAGAAAGTTCATATCCAGCCAGCACACCCGCAATCCCCGGTCACAGCACCTTCGGCAGAGAGCATGTGCTATACGGGATCCGGCACACCAAGTCACAAAATAGAAGACAGCGGAATCGTGTTTCCGTGTTCGCCCGACTCAGTGCCACTGCACAACCAGAGCGAAAAAAAAAATTAAAAAAAATAAAAAAAATAAAAAAATAAAAAAAATAAAAAAAATAAAAACATCGTGTCTAAGAACCGTCCCAAAACTCTCCGAAACAGACCCTGCTAACGTGCCGCCGAGCTAGGGTTCAGGTAAACCACAACCTCCGAACAACGCACCAAAAACGTGCATGGAACTTGGACACCCTCTCAACAAACGAGCATTCGACGTTGAACGACACGCATACCCTCCTCCGTCTAAGAGCAACAAGAACAGAACACACAAGAGACAGGTTTTGAACAGAAACTTTGCTCTGAGACTAGCTGGGAAGTCCAGATACGGAATCCATGGTGAATGGCCTCTAAAGCTCGTCCTTTGTAAGTAACATTATTCCCACGACGATGGCACCTAAACATCAATTGGTACTGATTCTGAACAAATGTCTGAACAAGAAAAAAAAATCTGCATTGAATAAAAAAGAAAACTGGGGTTTCTACATCAAAGCCTCTTCTGATTTTTTTTATGGGAAAGACGGATTTCCTTCCAGGGACTCCTCCTGCACTATCATCATCCTGTTAAAGGTGTGTAAATGCGTCTCTGTATCTGTATGTGGTGTATGTGTGTGTGTGTGATCATTTGCATCATTATATTTGTATCTTAGTATTTTTTTTTTGGTGGGGGGGGTTTGGTGTGGCTCGGTGTTCCTCTTTCCAGACCTGTTTTGCGCCCACCAAGTCTCGGTGGGCGTCCTAAGATGCTGTTCCTCTATGATATCATATTTTTATCTTCGTTTCATCTTATATCCTTATATTTCAACAACGACAAAAAGACTTTTGGGGAGGGGGGCAAGGGGATGAATGGCAATGCCGTGTATGTGGTGGTGGGCGGGAGCGTAAGAAATGTTGTCAGAGGGCGGTTCGTAAATGCAGGGAGGGGGCATGGCAGAGAGTGGGAGAGAGAGTATGCCAAAGTGAAGGAGTATGTGGTGGGGAGATCGGTGACAACTGGCGGAGAGACTGTGCGTAAATGGTGGAGATGGGGAAACTGAGAGAACACGATGGCTATGAGAAGAAGGGAGATGGGCAATTTTCATGCAGAGATGCAGAAGAAATCACTCAAGGGCCCGGTGGTAGGGACCACGGGCGGCAATCCGCGTGCTGCGCCGAGAGGGCTGGAGGTCAGCAGCCTTGCCATCGAGAGAGTCCAGCTCCGGTTCCGGGGAAAGGCCAATGGAAATGACGGTAGAGAGAGAGATATCCGGGGACATAATAGTAGTGGTGGCAGCCGTGGGAGTCATGGCCGGCGTGGGCATGGCATTCACAACCGTAGGGGTGGTATTACGTCCCGCATCAGCGGTTCCAGCGTCCTGGGGGGCAGCCATGGCATTGTGGGATTCAATCTTGACGCGCTTCTGAGATGAAGCCTTGGTGTCAACAGTTGCGGCCGTCTCCATGCTCTTACGCTTGCGGCCAGCGGAAGTCTCAGCTCCGGTGGCAGCGGGAGAAGGAGTGGGACGGGCCACAGCACCAGCTGCGGTGGCACCCACCGGCAGGGCAGGCGGCGCGGGGACCGCGGCGCCGGCAGCGGCAGTAACAGCGGCAGCAGCATGGCTAACGACAGCAGAGCTAGCCTGAGCTCTCTGACGCCTCTTTCCACCGGCATCTCCAGCGCCAGCGCTGGCACGGCCGCGTTTGGCTCCAGTGGTGGCCGACACGGCAGGGAAGGCATTGGGGTGGCCACCCTGGCGCATTTCGTCCTCAATCAGCGGGACCTGCTCGCGGATCCAGCGCAAGTACGTCTCGTGAGCCTCCGACTTACGCTTGGCCTCGCGGAAGTTGGCAGTCTTGTTTTTGAAGTCAATGATCAGGTCATTGCGGCGCTTGAAAGACTCCAGAGCCAGCTCGGCAGCGGCCAGATCGGTCTGGGCAATTTCAGCGCGGCGGCGCAGAAAGGTGGGAGCACGGGGATTGCCAGAGATCGCCTGCTCGGAAGAAGTAGCAACGGTGCGTGCAGTCTCCAGGGCATGCTTGACCTCCTGGCCCTCAGTCTGACGCTGCCACAGGCACTCGTTGCTCCAGATAAACTCCTCGGTGTCTTCCGGACGGAGCACCTGTGCATCCAAAAGGGCTTTCCACGTGTCACTGTACCACTGCTCCTTACGCTTGTACCAGGAGAAGCGGTCATACAGCAGATATTCGTAGGCGAGGTACTCGACCCACGTAGTCATCGGGTCCTGGCGGTAGGGGTCGGAATCCAGATCGAAGGGCCGGTTAAAGGAATACTTGATCAGGCGCTTCTTGGAACGGCGGACATACTCCTGCAGATTGGCTTCATACTGCTTGCGCATCATGCGCTGCCATTGACGGAACTGTTCCCAGCGGCCAAGCTGGTTGCCGAAAACACACCATCCATCGGCATTATCAACAGGCCACACTTGCCAGAACTGGAGAAGATCATGATGCTTCTTGGGGTTGCGCGAGACTTCATCCAGCATGGCAAGGGGATAGAAGGGACGGCCTCCATCGGCAATCAGTTTCTCATGGTCCCGGATCTCATCCTGGAGCTTCTCCAGGATCTGGGTATCCGGAGTCGCAGGGGAGGCGGCGAGGGTGGTTCCAGAGATGGTTCCCACGGCGTCAGTGCCGTCCACAACGTCACCGGTGTCAGCGACATCGGTGGTGTCAACAGCTGTGTCAAGGCCTTCACCACCGGAAATGCTATCGAAAGAGTCGGTGGTGTTGGCCGAGATTTCAAACAGCCGAGAAGTGACTTGGTCCAGATCCAGCTGTCCAGGTAGAAGAGAGGGATTGTCCCTGTTATGGAATGGCTAGGTTAGAAAGAGAAGACAAAGAACAATGGGCGTGTACGATAGCTTAACAGTCTAATGAGAGATGGTCCGGCCGGCCAGGTGGCTGAAAGAAAACACTAGTAGTAGTCGTGACAGTAGACACCCATCTCACAACATTGGCAGATGGCAAACAGATACTAGCAGATGTCAAGTGGCCAGTGGCAGGCAGGTGGCAGATGGCGGATAGGAAAGTGAGGTGAGGCGATAGGCAACAGAATATCATTAGGGTAAGGGTTGGAGGGGTTGAATCCCAGAGTGAAAAGGACGGAGGGAAGGAGGGAGGGAGAGTGAGAAATGAGAGATAAGAAGGAGAGAGATAAGGCAGCAGCCAGACAGCCAAAAAAAAAAGTGAAGAGGCGGGAAAGAACGGATAGAAGAGAGAGAAGAACAGACTCCAAAGAAGCAAAATAACAAGGACGAGATAAAGATAAAAAGCTGGTTGAAAGCTTTCGGAAGCTGAAGAGCAAAGCAAGAAATCATTTCATCACGTCCTTGTCCAGTTTCTGGATGGGAACGATCGAAATCGGGAAGCAGATGATGAAGTGTCGCAGTAGACCTCGGTCAGGCCATTTGGCGCTTCCAATTTTTTCCGTGAGGATAATGACTGATATCCCCAGCCCTCTCTCCGGACTTGCCACCTGAACATAAAATTTTCTTCTGGCGTTCGAAAAAGAACACAACTCAATGAAGAAAATGTGCTCACAGACAGAGGTGTATCTCAAGCTCCAATGGAGACTTGTTTTTGCAAAAGAAAAAACCAAAAAGAGAAGACGACAAAAATTCAGGATAAAGTGTTGATGATGGCCTACCTGGCAGGTTCGTCAAGGAGCTGGTCAAGTCCAGTGCCACTGTAAGGATCGGCCAGATCCGAGAAGATAAAATCCTGGGTGACAATTGGAGTGACTCCAAAGTCCAGAATAAAAAGATCATCAAGCATGGTGGGCGAAACGTGTGAAGAGAATATGGTAATCAAGGGTTCGTAATAAATGAAGCTATGGAAAATTAGAAAGGGGGGGAGGAGGGGGAAACAAGAAGCTATGAAATGAGCTAAATGGAGGGGGTAATAGATAAAAATTTCAATGATGTTCCTGAGTAGCTTCGTCTGTAGACGAGAACTATTAGTAGAAACTTTCTTGTCCAACTTGAAGACACGATTTAAAAAAGGAAAAGAAGAGAAGAAAAAGAGGAAAAGAAGGGAAGAAGGAGAGAAGAAAGGAAGAGAAGAGAGGAGATTTAGAGCAGGAAGAGGAGGACAAAAAAAATTCTCAGCAAGCAGGAGCTTAGCAGTACCGCGCATACCCGTTTGAAAAAACAGACCAGCGAAAAATTGCAGCGAAAAAAAAAAAAGAAACCAACAACAACACCTGAAGCGCGGGGTACTGAAAAGTGGACTGGATTGAGGAAGGAGGGGTGATAAGATAAGAGAAATTGCGAGCAATCAAGCTTGGGTGGGCGTTTCGGACCTTTGCTGCTTTCTACGTGTTTAGGCCAAATGCACGAGAGGGAAAACGGGCAAAGGAAAAAAACCCTGATACGTGTTGCGCCAATGAATGCAACCGAAAAACCAGGGTGGTGTCTGAACTGCGTCTGGGTGTGTGTCCAATGGCCCACGACATCACCCACTCTAGTTTCCCCTCTTCTGCCATCCTTCATGCCTAAGGCATCGAGGAAGGGCGTGTTTCACTTTGCGTCATACATAAGGGTTGGACCCTCGAAGACAGATGTATGAACACTTTAGGCCGGGAACTCGCACTAGCACGTGACCTGGTTCACGTGCCATGCGGCTGGGCCCAGATGACGAAGATGCATGCCATGTCCAACAACTTCATGCGAGGATATCAATTGGCTATGATATTCGGTCCAGGTCTGCTGCCGTGCACGGAAGTGACACGGAGTAGAAAGAAACCAGCACTGCTGACGCTGGCTGCCCTTGAAAATACACGGAGAACTCAAACGACCAGATCGAGCATTGCGCCGACCTAGATACATCCGTATAGGCTGCAGAGCGGTCATTACCAACACGCAAGGACACAAACGAAAACTCATCAATGAAATTGAAAACATGGTAAATGTGGTAGATACTATTGCATCAATTAACAAGGGCTGGAAGGACAACCACGGGCGAAATAGCTGGGGCCCATCATTCTCAAGCAGGACAAAAATAAGTGTAGTAGTTTTTCTTCACCTGTATCTAACTCTAGCCCAACGACTCCACTCAGACCATATCTACTCAATGAAAAAAAGAAGGGTGACAATATAAAAGAGGAAAAAAACTCGACGCAGTAATATTACACAAAAGCGCTTTGGATGGGATTGGGGGTGGGAGTGAGGTTACAGCAGACAGCGATTTCTCCGGCTTTAACCGATGATCAGCTTACCGTCCTCGGGGAACTCGTACTGAGGGATCTCAAGGTTGAGAGGAGCAGGTCCCTTTCTTATACGGCCAGAGATGTCGTAGTGGGAACCGTGGCAGGGGCAGAACCAGCCGCCGAAGTCGCCGGCCTCGCCGATGGGGACACAACCCAGATGGGTGCAGACACCTATGCAAATAAAAGCCGGTTAGAACAAGACAAGTCGGAATATAAACATCGGCGTTTATATCAATAGCGCGAAACACACGACGGCGTGCACAACCAGATACTTTGCGCCAAGGAAAACACAATGACATCAGCCAGAAGAGGCAACAACTTACCCAGCATGACCAGCCATTGGGGGTCCTTCACACGGTCGGAGTCCTCCTGAGGATCGCGTAAAGAGGAGATGGTGACCTTGTTGGCCTCGTCAATCTCGGCGGCGGTACGGTGGCGGATGAAAACGGGCTTTCCTCTCCACTTGATAATGACCTAAATTTTCGAGATCGCAGAGAACACGGTTAGAGAGCTGCGAATGGCATCGGACCAGCGGAATTGAATGTCGACGATAGGAAAACTTACGTTCTTTCCCTCGGGAATGGCAGCGAGGTCAACCTCGACCTTGGCCATGGCCAAGACATCAGCCGAGGCGGACATGTTGACGAGGAACTCTGCATCGCGACAAAGAAAAAAAACCATCGTCAGTCATCAACAGCCAGCAATTGAATCATCGGATTTTATCCAATTGAGCCCAGATCAAGCGCCCCATCCATCATTCATCCCGCCGGACACAATAACTCACCCTGCACAGTCGACTTAGCACCGGCGGCCGAGATGGCACCCATGGTTCCGACCATGAAGTAGCCGAACAGCCGGTTGGTCGACGGGCTGCCCTTGGACATGTAGTGGCCGAAGCTGGGGACCTCGGTGCTCTTCGGCGATCCCTTGATCGGGTTCGTAAACGTCACCGACGGCGAGCTGTCTTGCCGGGCCGCCGACGTGCTCAGCGCGCGCACCGCCGTCGTCGACTTCGGCATCGCCCGCAGGCACACGCGGGAGGCGGTCGTCAGGGGAGCCATTGCGTGGGGTGGTTGTGTTTGTGTAGAGATAGAATCGGGGGTTTTCTTTCTTTTCTCAATTGCTTTGAGATTCACTGCTCCGCCGAGGAGGTCGAGATGGTGGACTGCGGAGGGATCGGTTGCGTGATGGCCGAGACTGGAGAATTCAATCGATTTTTTTGAGTCCTTTTCCGTTCAAGCTCCAAGAGAAGGCCAAAACAAGAGAAAAAAAAACCGACGCAAATCACGTGTTCCATACAAACGCTGCTTATTATGGTTCGTTTTTGCGCTGGAAAGGCAGCTTTGCGCTGTGTCTCGGCCTGAGGCATGAATTTCTGGCCAATTGCGCTGCTTGGATTTCATAAGTGCAGGCGACGTTTTTCCGGCAAGCCGGGAAAGCCCGTGACAGACTGTGAGATTTGGACCAAAAGTATGAGAGCATATAAACGAACTCTGGAACCCAGCTTTTCATGCACATTCTCCAGTCTTGATCAGAGAACAACCAACGATGAACATTATGTACTGTACTGACTCTAGAATTCTATATCTAATGTCCCTTTGTACCGATATGATATGCCACCGATGCGAACCTTACTGAATCTGCCGCAGCTCCTCAACAATGCTCCGAACATCCTCCACCGTCGGGCTCAACCCCTGGCACACGTCGTCCTGCATCGCCTCGCTCATGTCCAGGAACCGGTCAATCAGTTCTCCATCGAGGAATCTGAACGGCTCCGACTGCTCCGTTCGGTCGCTGCGGAACGCTCGCCATTTCTGGAAGGAGAGGTTGCCGACCGTGGCCATGTGCGCTGCGAGACGGTTCTGCAGCTCGAGAAGCAGCTCGAAGTGCTTTTGCACTTGTCCGACGAGGAAGATTCCGCCCTGGGCCTGTGGATGATGAACACATGGATTAGACATCATAAGCCCGTATATATGTGCTATAGGGGTACAGAAAAGAAAAAAAAAAAAAA